>JAYEPQ010000001.1:41825259-42185259 GCA_036321105.1 Dracaena cambodiana | reverse complement strand
CCAACCTCAAAATATCTCAACAGAGATAACTATGTTTTTAGAGCGAAATCGCTAAGATGCTGGAAGATTATCTCTTTTGGACTCTATTGATTCTCTCCTATTGGATCCCTTTTCTAACATCTGAAGAAAGCTATTTATAGCCAAGAAAGCGTAACTGCTATCGTAGCTTCTCCATTAATCTTCATGTAATCAGAGTACTAAATCTCATTTTACGAGTGAGTTGGAAGTTATAACAGATTTTTCCAAGAGTTTGGAAGAATGGTGCAATGCACGTCACAACTAATCTGGCACACACGGAATTGATGTCATGTGCCCACTTGGGAATTCGTGCGGGGCTGGTTGCCCATGCGCCTCTGGCACACGTGCAGGGCTTGCTCCATGTGTTCCCCTGGGCGTGCGCTCATCTAGGCATGTGCAAGCACCTAGGAGTGCGCGCAACCCTAGGCCATGTGTGCGTGCGTGCACCTGGGCACGCTTGCAACCCTCAGCGTGATGCTGGCTCGTATCATCCTCGGCATGCACGGGGGGCTCAGTGAGGGGCACGGATCTATGCCGCTAGCCAGTTTAGATGCGCTCCTAGTGGTGAGTGCGCTAATTCATGGCGTGTGCCTGCTTGGCCACACGCAGGCTAGTTTAGCCCCACGCCACTTCTTTTTGGGCTAGGCTGTTTAAATTTTCATAGTCTACAATAGCCCATCATGCTCTCGAGGGCCCCAACATTTCTCTCCAACACAAGATTTGTGACCATCTAACATAAAACAACGAAAAAAGATATGCTATCTTAGTTCATGGACCACCAAGAGGAGATTCCCAAATCTCGCGAAGGTACTCGTAGAATTCTTAATAGGACTAGTCCTTTTGGGCTTAGATTTGTCGTTCGAGTTGTATGCATCTTTCGCACGCTATGAGTATGCCTCTACAAACCGTAAGCCAGCTCTAGCAACCTCTAACGAAGGCATCCTTAAATTTCAATATATATATATATATATATATATATATATATATATATATATATATATATATATATATATATATATATATATATATATATATATATATATATATATATATATATATATATATATATATATATATATATATATATTACTGTAGGTGAGCCGCCAGCTCAGGAAAAGTTATGTGTGCTAGCGGCAAAACTATAATGATCCAATAATTTTTCTTTAATTTTTTACAATTACTATCTCTATTTTATTAATTTTTTTCTGATTAAATTTCATAAATTTTGGAGTTCATTTACCTTTTCATTAAGTACATACAAAATATTTTATTCATTAAAAACCGTTAATTTTATGTTAACTTGATGGATGACTAAATTATGAGTGAACCATAGGAGTCGAGATCATAATCCAAAATAAATTTTAAAAAAAAGATTATTGGAGATAGTGGAAATGAACTATAACTCAGGTAACTTGAATGAACTATCAGTTCATTTCTATTTTTCTATATATATATATATATATATATATATATATATATATATATATATATATATATATATATATATATATATATATATATATATATATATATATATATATATATAATTTCAAATGCCAGATCTTCGACTGACATATCTTTTTTGCTCGAAAGGATTCGGAAAACCGGCTTTGACAGTAATCGAAGGCCATCGAAAGATATTTCTCAATGGCATACTAAAAAGCACAAAAAAAAAAAAAAATAACTCATTCGAAGCAGCCGGTTCTCCCCTTTCTCCTTAGGGAACAATTCGGTCTGACATCTAGAAGTGTTTTGATGTTCTAACATTGGAAGTCGATTGACATCACTTTCTGTCTTCTCATCCAACAATGACTCAAAAGAAGGAGGGGAAGGCTCAGAAATAGGATCGTCACTAAGCGACGAGAGTAAGTAGTGGACAAAAACAGGATTTTTCTTTCACTCTAGATCTTCTATTTCATGAGCTAAGCTAGACACGTCCCTAATCTAGATCTACCATTCCATGAGCTTATGTCTTTCGGGGTGTCAGTCTGACTTCTTCTCCAGCCAGTGTAGAACTCGAATAATTAAGAAGCAATTTCCATTTTTTTTCTCTACATATATATAATCTTCACGTCCTAAAATAGTGATATACAAGAAATCATACATTTTTATTAAATTTTGACCGTTTATTGGCTAGGTATAAAATAAATAGTTCTTCAACAATACAATAAATAACACCTCTTGATCAGTAATGAATTGGTGCCTAAATCATATAATTTTTTATATACTATTTATTTAGAGTATACATATCATAACTAACGGTTAATATCTTCCACTTACTACGTCTCTCTACACACATATATATATTCTTTTTCTCTCTCTATATATAATCTATATATATAATGAAAAGGAAAAGTGGGTATAATACCCACATCAACCAAGGATCCTTTTGACTTTTGAGGGGAGAGAGGGACCTTCCTACTATTAAAGAAAAAAAAAAAAAACAATATCTAAGTCCTTCGATCAACACATAAACATGCACGACTCGACCATTTAATTGAAGGATATATAATTGTTTTCTAATCAATATTCCAAGGGATATTAAAATAGGACGTGTTGTGTTAATTTACTAATACGTTTTTATGAAATTAATACAGCATCATGGTCTTCTTCAACGATTAATTAAGAACTTAATAATTAAATCATTAGTTTGGCTTAACATTAAATCTTGTGTTCACCGAGAAAAATATTTTGGTCGACTATTGTTTGTTTAATTAGTGACAGAAGAAGTCGGTTGCTTGTAAGCCTATAACTTATGTAACACATGACATAGATAGAAGTCTCTGTGATCTTCAAAATTTTGTTTGGAGGTGGAGTTTTCAAATCCATATGTAGCTTAAAGTATGGATGGAGAATGAGTACCAACTAACAGCTGAACATGCCATACAGCTAGGATTAACCTTGACATGCTCCATGAAGTTCTTGCAAAGAGAGAGAGAGAGAGAGAGAGAGAGAGAGAGAGAGAAGATTCTCTAGGTAAACAAATTGCTAGCTCGTCATGCCCTTGTTGCATTATGTTATGTGTATTGTCCTCCTTTTGTTTCATTCAAATTGTTGCCATTCAGCTAATCCTTTGATCACATTTGTATACCCAGAGGATGCGACACAAAGACTCAACGCAAGTTACATTTGAAATTACTACATATTTTCTTTTAAGTGGATAGCTATTCAAATGCAAAGTCAACACTCTTTCTATTTATCCCGGCCTAGAACATAAACATCATAATGCAATATCCTCAGTTGCTATTACAGCAGTTGCTGCGCAGTCTCCTGGAATGTGGGAAGAGAGATAAATAACATAATACTTTGCAACATAGCAAATTAATAATGTATAGTAATGTACCATCCTAGATGATATTGTGATGCTAGGCCTGTCAGACAACCGTGTCCATCTCGGTCGTGGTCAGACTCCACCGAGAATGATCCTCTACAACACCAACTTACGAAAGATCTTAGCCGTTAATCATGCTCTAGACACGAGGACACATGTCATCCACTAGATTGTGTTGTCCGCCTTCTTAGAACTCAAAAATACAGTATTGCGAGCCTATAAAACAGATCCTGTTAATGGAACCTAATGGATATGTAGTAAATTATCGAACCCTCTTTTCCAATGTGGGACTAAATATCCCGTATCTTTTATACATTTTGTCTTACTAACACACTTCTTAATAAACTAACCCATTTTGTAATGAATACAAATCTCCACCATTTGGATATTGCTCCTACTTTATATGACACCATATGTGTATGTGTTTCACCTTGAGCTTTAACTTTTGTTTAACGTCTCTCAAATTAAGTAATCCTTAATTCATTAAAAGATCATAGAATCATAGACTCTGATACTACTTGTTGAAAATTAAAACATGCAAGAACCCATGAATACTTATAAACTTGTACTGTAATTTTACTTATATATGACAATGACTAAAAAGAACCAGCTCTATTTGAGCTATGAATCTAAATATATTTAAAAACTCCGCCAGTGCTATGCACTGCCTGTCCCAAGCTAGGATAAATGAGGAGGGTTGTGGTAAACTAGTGACAGCCAACGTAAAACACTGTCACATATTATGAAATGAGCCAAAATATGAATTTCATTAAGGCGTTACCTACTGAGCGACGCGCTACATAGAAATCCAGATGTAGTGAAAAATGTGTGAGGGTTGCTAGGTCATCGCCCAGAAGCGACGCGCCACGTCGGCGCCCGGATGTGGTGTCAAATATAAGAGGGTTTCCATATCTTAATGAGCGGGTGGGGGTAAAGAGGTTAGCTCATAAATATAAACATAAATTTCAGTTGGCATCATGGAATATTGGTTCGCTTACAGGTAGATTAGCAGAGTTAGTTGATGTTATGATTAAAAGGAGGGTTAATATTTTGTGTGTGTAGGAGACTAAGTTGGTAGGTGAGAAAGCTAAAGTCATAGAGTCTTAGGGTTATAAACTTTGGTATACGGGTAGAGATAGAAATCGTAATGGGATATGTGTGATCATAAATAAGCAATTACTTGGTGATGTAGTAAAGGTTAGGAGGAAGGGTGATAAAATTTTATTAGTTAAAATTATTTTAGATGGAGAGATTTTTAATATCATTAGCGCCTATGCACCACAAGTAGGACTTGATGAATCCAGTAAACATCAATTTTGGGAGGATCTAAATGAGATAGTATAAGAAATACCCACTAGAGAAAAACTATTTGTTAGTAGTGGTCTCAATGGGCATATAGGAACTAGTTGTAATAGGTTTGATAGTGTACATGGAGGATTTGATTTTGGAGAAAAAAATGAAGCAGGTAACTCAATTCTAGATTTTGCTTTATCTTATTATTTAATTTTAGAGAATACTTGGTTTAAAAGGAGAGTTTCTCACTTAGTTACTTTTAAAAATGGATCGAATGCAAGCCAAATAGATTTCTTTTTAACTAGGAGGGTAGATAGAGCTAGTTGTATCGATTGTAAGGTAGTGTCAGGTGAGAGTGTAGTTACCTAAAATAAACTCTTAATTTTAGATATTCAGATTCGACAGAAACTTAAAAAAATTAAGTGTAAATTAGATCCTAAAATTAAGTGGTGGTTATTAGAAGGTAATCAAAAAGTTTTTGTAGATAGAATAGTACAAGAAGCAGATTGGAGGGAGCATGATGATCCTAATGTAATATGGAACAAAATGGCTAGCTGCATTAAAAGGATAGCTAAAGATATATTCGGTGAGTCAAGGGGCGGTGCTCCACCATGTAAGGATACATCATGGTGGAATGAAGATGTAAAAAATATTATTAAGATCAAGCGAGACCTTTATAGAGATTTGAAGAATAATAATAATAATGGAATAAGTTTTGAGAAGTATGAACTAGCAAAGAAGGAGTTTAAGAAAGCTATTCGGAATGCAAAAACTAAATTATATAAACAAGTGAACGAGAAGTTAGATAATAAAGAGGCAGAAAAGAATATATATAGAATTGCTCGAATAAGAGAGAGAAAGTCTAAAGACTTATGTACTGTAAAGTGTATTAAAAATGAGGATCAGACAGTTCTAGTTCGAGACGAAGAGATTAAAGAAAGATGAAAAAATTATTTTGATAGATTATATAATGGTAGTTTTACTCAAGATTTGGGAGATCTTACTATTTAATTTAAGGATATGAATTGTAGTTTTATCTGCATAATCAAAGAGTCTGAAGTAAAAAAGACTTTGAATAGGATGAAATTAAGAAAAATTATTGGTCCAGATGAGATTCCTATAGAGATATGGAGATACTTAGGAGGGATTGGTGTGAGGTGGCTAACAGATCTTTTTAACAAGATTTGGCAAATTAAGAAAATACCAAATGAATGGAGAAAGAGTACCCTAGTACCTCTGTATAAAAACAAGAGCGACATTCAGAGTTGTTCTAACTATCGGGAAATAAAACTCATGTGTCACACTATGAAACTTTGGGAAAGGGTAATTGAACATAGATTGCGATAAACTATTAAAATATCAGAGAACCAGTTTGGATTTATGCCGGGGCGATCGATGACAGAAACTATTCATTTACTTCGTCAACTTATAAAGGATTCCGAGAGAAAAATAGAGATTTGCATATGGTATTTATTGACTTAGAGAAAGCCTATGATAAATTTTTACGAGAGATACTTTGGTGTATACTGATAAAGAAAAGAGTTCCCATCAAATATATCGACATAATTAAGGACATGTATGATGGAGTAGTGACTAATGTCAGAATATGTGGTGGTTTAACAAATGATTTTTCTATCACAATTGGATTATATCAAGGATCTGCATTGAGCCCATTCTTATTTGTTATAGTGATGGATGAGCTTACTAAAACTATTCAAAATAAGATACCTTGGCGTATGGTATTTACTGATGATATTATCTTAGTTGAAGAAATAAGAGAAGGGGTAAATACCAAATTAGAGTTGTGGAGGCATACATTAGAATCTAGAGGTTTTAGATTGAGTAGGTCTAAAACAGAGTATATGGAGTGTAAATTTAGTAAATGTCAGACCATAGACTATAATACTGTAAGGATACATCATGGTGGAATGAAGAAATAAAAAATATTATTAAGATCAAACGAGACCTTTATAGAGATTTGAAGAATAATAATAATAATGAAATAAGTTTTGAGAAGTATGAACTAGCAAAGTAGGAGTTTAAGAAAACTGTTCGGGATGCAAAAACTAAATTATATAAACAAGTGAATGAGAAGTTAGATAATAAAGAGACAGAAAAGGATATATATAAAATTGCTTGAATAAGAGAGAGAAAGTCTAAAGACTTATATACTGTAAAGTGTATTAAAAATAAGAATCAGACAGTTCTAGTTCGAGACGAAGAGATTAAAGAAAGATGAAAAAATTATTTTGATAGATTATATAATGGTAGTTTTACTCAAGATTTGGAAAATCTTGCTATTTAATGTAAGGATATGAATTATAATTTTATGTGCAGAATCAAAGAGTCTGAAGTAAAAGAGACTTTGAAGATGATAGAATTAAGAAAAACTGTTGGTCTAAATAAGACTCCTATAGAGGTATGGAGATATTTAGGAGGGATTGGTGTGAGGTGGCTAACAGATCTTTTTAACAAGATTTGGTAAACTAAGAAAATACCAAATGAATGGAGAAACAATACCCTAGTACCTCTGCATAAGAACAAGAGCGATATTCAGAGTTGTTCTAACTATCGGGGAATAAAACTCATGTGTCACACTATGAAACTTTGGGAAAGGGTAATTGAACATAGATTGCGACAAACTGTTAAAATAACGGAGAATCAGTTTGGATTTATGCCGGGGCGATCGACGACAGAAACTATTCATTTACTTCGTCAACTTATAGAGCGATTCCGAGAGATAAATAGAGATTTGCATATGATATTTATTGACTTAGAGAAATCCTATGATAAAGTTCCATGAGAAATACTTTGGTGTACACTGATGAAGAAAAGAGTTTCCATCAAATATATCGACATAATTAAGGACATGTATGATGGAGTAGTAGCCAATGTCAGAACATGTGGTGGTTTAACAAGTGATTTTTCTATCACAACTGGATTACATCAAGGATCTGCATTGAGCCTATTCTTATTTGTTATAGTGATGGATGAGCTTACTAAAGCCATTCAAGATGAGATACCTTGGCGTATGGTATTTGCTGATGATATTATCTTAGTTGATGAAACAAGAGAACGGGTAAATGTCAAATTAGAGTTATGGAGGTATACATTAGAATCTAGAGGTTTTACATTGAGTAGATCTAAAACAGAGTATATGGAGTATAAATTTAGTAAATGTCGGACCATATACTATAATGTTGTAAAACTGGATAGAAAAGAGATACAAATGAGCAGTCAGTTTAGATATTTGAGTTCTATTATTCAAAATGATAGAGAGATCGATAATGATGTTAACCATAGGATACAAGTTGGCTGGTTGAAATGGAGGAGGGCAATGGGAGCTTTATGCGACCGTAACATTCCGTTAAGATTGAAAGGAAAATTTTATGGGACTGCTATTACGCCAACTTTATTATATGGCACGGAATGTTGGGATATAAAAAAACGTCATTCACAGAAGATAAGTGTAGCAGAGATGAGTATGCTCCGTTGGATGTGCGGCAACACTAGGAGAGATAAAGTGAGAAATGAAGATATTCGTGCTAAAATAGGTGTAGCTCCCATTGATGAGAAGGTGCGAGAAAATCGTTTACGATGGTTTGGTCATGTGCAACGTAGGCCTACAAATGCACCAGTTCGAAGAGAGGAGTTTATCAATTTAGGACAAGTCAAAAGAACGAAGGAAAGACCGAAGAAAATATAGATGGAGGTGATACGTAAAGATATGAAGTCTAGAGATTTAAATAAGGAGATATTACTTGATAGAAATGAATGGAGAAGAAATATCAAAGTGATCGATCCGGTGTGATTCTTTATTTGGTTCAGGTAGCCTATCCCAAATACTTGGGATAAAAGGCTTAGTTGTTGTTGTAATCTAAATATATTTAAACTTCGTCTAACCCTCTTTCACTATGGAATTAAATCTCCAATATCTCTTCGTTTTTTACCCTACTAGTCCACTTCTTAATGAACTAACATATTTTTTTTGGGAGCAAATTCAATGGATATATCCTTCATGTTTCATTAAATAGCTTTTAACAACTCTTACTAATACAAATATAATTGTCTTGCTATACCCCTATTGATCGAGGCTACGATAATAATAATAGCAGTACAAATTGTGTTTCCTTACATATTTCTAGCCATTAAAATAATTAGCTCTTCCTTCCTCCGCCATGCTCTGGATTCTCTACTCCATGCATGGTTGGTGTGTCTCCCATCTAAACTAACATGCTTCTTAATGAATGGATTCGATACACACCTAACAATGTACTCCTTTCTCGTAATCTCATTTATTATTATTATTTTTTTTTTGTTAGGATCACTCTTAATGGAATGCGGTTTTAATTATGTTTTAAAAAAATGTGTTCGTTTTCTTTATCTTTTTTCTTTCTTGAGAATAACAAGATGCATGCCCACATCCTCACCTCCTCCACCATCCCCCCCAGCCCCCAACACACACACACACACACACACACCCCACCTCTCTAAAAAAGAACAATGTAGAGCTTGACTTGATTTGTTCTAATCAATCACATAAAATTAGTTGAAACCAGGTGGGATATTAAGGTAGAGGACTTCCAAGAGAATCTAACGATAAAAATATGAGCATCACAAAGTCTCAGGGAACACGTCCTTGATTTTAATTTTATGGGGTGCATATTGGATAGTTTACTTTTTTTTTTTTTTTTCAACATCACATGATTGAACCTAAGGAAGTGGCAACTAAGAAATAAAACTTGAAATATTCTTGTATGTATAATGAAAAAAAAAAACCTTCTTCTTTGTTTTGTTATTTATTTAATTAAAAAAAATAGTTCGTGCATTGTGCATGTTGATCACTAGTAATTATATTATTGTTTTCATTGGCTAGTTGAGACGTGCCAAGATAAACATGATAAACACGAATACTTAAATCAACGATACTCAAAATAACCGTACAAGAATAGGTCTTATTTAGGGAAGACATATACAAGAATAGTGCTTATAAATATGAGACGTCAAGCTCCTATCATGGCATTCAAAGCCTCTTCGTGTTGACTAATATTTTCCAAGAGAGATGAGGCACTGCAGCTCCCTCCTCATTCTAGCCCTAGTGCTAGCGCTTGGTGCAGGTTGCCAAGGTGCAGGTTTGGAAACTCACTTCTACAAGAAGTCGTGCCCTCAAGCTGAGCAGATTGTTCAGAACATCATCTGGAACCGCACTGCATCCAATGCAGAGCTCGCGGCAAAGTTCCTCCGGATGTTCTTCCACGACTGCTTCGTTAGGGTAAAGTACTGAACATAGTTATCAAAACGAGCCAAAATATTTCCAGTTGCTGACAGTATATGGTATGTTGTTATATTTATCGTCAGGGTTGTGATGCCTCCGTATTGCTTGATTCTCCGAACAACACTGGCGAAAAGGATGCAGTGCCGAACCTGTCGCTGGCGGGCTTTGATGTCCTCGATGAGGTGAAGACTGCATTGGAGAAGGCCTGCCCGAATACAGTCTCTTGTGCTGATATAGTTGCATTGGCTGCTAGAGATGGAGTCTCGTTCCAGGTAATCGTAGTAACTTACATTAAGTTTGTTGCTCGCAAAAGTTTTGTGCCGTTACTTTCGAATCAAGCTTGGATCAAACCTGTTTACAGTTCCAAAAGCCAATGTGGGAAGTTCAATTAGGCAGGAGAGATGGCACAGTATCTCGACAACAAGACGCTCTTAACGATATCCCCGTACCCTTTTCTAACTTCACGACTCTAGTAAATTCCTTTGCTAGCAAAGGTCTCGGCAACCAGGATCTAGTCGTTCTATCTGGTGCGTATGATAACTTTTCGAAACAAACATGACTTGCATTTCCTGTCATGTATCTGATACGAAACTTTCTGTGTTTGCATTGTGCTGCAGGTGCACATACAATCGGAATAGGGACCTGCATCCTCTTCAGCAACCGTCTCTACAACTTCACTGGGAAGGGCGACGCAGACCCATCCCTGGACACGACATACGCAGCATCCTTGAGGACTCAATGCAAGAGCCTGACGGACACCACGACTGTCCCTATGGACCCAGGGAGCCGCACGGCCTTTGACAGCAGCTATTTCGACATAGTGAAGCAGAACAAGGGTCTTTTCCAATCCGATGCTGCGCTGCTCACTAACCAGAGATCGAAAAACCTGGTGGAGAAGCTTACCGATTCTAAGAACTTTCTGAATGCATTCAAGAACTCGATAAAGAGGATGGGAGCAATTGGAGTTCTTACGGGGACTGATGGGGAGATAAGGAAGAACTGCCGCCTTGTGAATTGAGAATAATTTTCAAGAAGCTTGGGATATGGAGAAAATCATTATGTTTTTTTTTCTTTTTTCCTTTCCTTTCCTTGAGTAAGAAGATGTTTATGTGGTTTGTTTTTGTTGATGTTGATGGGGGAATTCGTCCAATAGTTTTTATGAAATAAAATTATTTGATATTTACTGGATTTATTGTGTCATATATACCTTTGAAATAATAGAAAAATAACATAGAGTAACTATCAAAGAAAGTGATCTACGATTAATCCTGGAGAGAGAGCACGAACCACATATTCTTGACATGTGAGTTTGCACAAAGGATGTGGTTGATGTGCACCAATTTCTACTACATATCCATAGATATGGTTGCTATAGATAATAACTTGCATAGTATTCGGGTTTTCATGTTGACTTTCAGCAGCATCTCCGTTATGCTAGGTGCTATTTGCTGGCACATTTGAAGTGAGAGAAATAAAGAGATCTTAATGGACCGACGCACACTCCTTTGAAGAATGCTTCGGTTTGATTTACTATGACATTTCTCTATTGGGGGAGATCGAGAGTAATCATTCACTCTACGGTAATGCCTTTCGGATTAAAGAACGCCGGTGCCACTTACCAACAAGCGATGAGCGTCATATTCAAAGAATACCTGCGCAAAACGGTAGAGTGTTACGTAGATGATTTGGCGGTCAAAAGTAAAAACAAAGAGGATCATCTTTATAATTTAAGAACGGTCTTCGATCTTATGCGGAAACATCACTTGAAGATGAATCCCGCTAAGTCTTTCATGGGGGTGTGCAGCGGGAAATTCCTTGGGTTCATAGTTACCTCAAAGGGAATTTTCCTTGATCCTGAGAAAGTAAAAGCGATCAACGAGATACCGTCTCCCGCAATCTTAAAGAGTTAAGGGGGTTATAAGGAAAACTCGCCTATATCCGGTGCTTTATTTCTAACCTATCTGGACGATGCTAGCCATTCTCCAAACTTATGAAAAAGGGGGTTACTTTCGTATGGGATGAGGCATGTCAACAGGCATTTGACGATCTCAAAGAATATCTCACGAAACCTCCTATTCTTATGGCACCGGTCCCTGGGCAGCCATTTCTTATATATGTAAGGGCCATGGATAATGCGTTAGGAGCATTACTTGCTCAGTATAATGAGCACGACCATGAACATGCCCTTTATTACTTAAGCAGAATAATGATCGGGGCCGAGCGTCAGTATACCCCGATTGAAAAAGAATGTTTAGCCCTAGTGTTCGCTGTTCAGAAAATGCGACACTACCTTTCAGGGCAAACAATTCATGTCATATCACGGGTTAACCCCTTGAAAATCCTGATGACAAAACCGGGATCCTTAAACGGCCGATGGAGACTCATTATCGGCTTAAAAATAGCTTTGCAACTGAGGGTGAACTATCTAGAGGCATATGGAGACTCTAAACTCATCGTCAACCAGATGACGGGTGAGTATGAAGTCAGATATGAAGCCCTCATCCCTTATCAGCAGCTAGCCATTGAGCTAGCAGGATATTTTGAACAGTTTATATCTATCATATATCTCGGAATAAGAACGTCTATGCAGATGCTCTTGCTGTAATAGCTGCAACATTGGCAATCCCGCCTGCTAAAAGCATCACTATTGGTAGCAGAGAACTCCTCCACCCAGATACGGTATTCCAAACCAAAGAGGTGTGCCAGACATGCTTAATACTGGAACCCCGTGATTGGCGATTTCCATTTATAGATTAAGCCCTATATGGGATACTACCAGAGGATCCAAAGGAAGCCACCTCGATAAAGAGGAAGGCCCCGAGATTTTACTTTGATCGTACACTTCAAATTTTATACAGACAGTCAAATGATGGTCTGCTGCTACGCTGCATATCAAAAGCAGAAGCAGATGAAGTGCTAAGAGAAACACATGATGGAGTGTGTGGGGCTCATCAGCCCGGTCCAAAACAAGGAGACCGCATAAGAGGGCTGGGATGCTACTGGCCGAAAATGATTACAGAGGCAATGACATACGCTAAACGATGCCATGCTATATGCTAACTTTATTCATCAACCCCCAGAGTACTTGCACAATACCGTTGCTAGTTGACCATTTGAGGTATGGGGAATGGATATTGTGGGGCCAATAACTCCTCCGTCATCCAGAGGACATCGGTTTATTCTTTCAATAACCGATTATTTTTCAAGATGGGCCGAAGCCGTGCCCATGAGAGATGTGAAAATGACAGATGCGATTAAGTTCACTAAGCATCATGTCATTTACCGTTTTGGCGTCCCCCGAAGGATCATTCATGATAATGGATAGCAATTCATCAGCCGTGAATTCTCAAGATTCTGAGATAAGTTCAGAATCAAACATATTGCTTCAACGCCATAAAACCCCGCGGCAAATGGGTTAGCCGAAGCTTTCAATAAGACTATTATTAAACTCCTTCGGAAGTTCGTCTCTTCCAACAAACGAGACTGGGATGAAAAGCTAGGAGATTGCTTGTGGGCTTATCGCACCACCGTTCGCACCCCAACAAAAGTTATCCCGTTCTCCTTGGTTTATGGAAGTGAGGCCGTCTTGCCTCTCGAAATCCAGATACCATCGTTAAGAGTGGTCTTAGCCACAAAGATGACGACAGAAGAGCGCGATCAACAAAGATTGCAAGAACTAGAGGCGTTTGATGAAAAACGTCTAGGGGCTCAACAACAAATTGAGTTATATCAAGCCCGGATCTCGCAAACGTTCAATAAGAGCGTTAAGCCAAGGACATTTAAGAAAGGAGACTTGGTTTTGGCTATTAAAAGGCCAATGATTCTAACCCATAAGACTAAGGGTAAATTTGAACTCAAGTGGAAATGACCATTTATTGTGGAGACGGCATACTCTAGTGAAGCCTATCGCTTAATGAATCAGAATGGCGATAGGATGATGATGCCAATCAACGGCAAATTTCTGAAGAAATACTATGCCTAAAATAAACCAGAATGATGACAGAGTAACTGTCACATCTGGTTCATAATCACTGGAAGTATAACCATCCACTTATGCAAGTTACGCAAATGAGCACTTGAGCTTCTTTTATTAAGCTAAGGCATGTGCAATTAGGAGTCTCTACCGAAATCTGGTGATCCTGACCCGATCATCTTGGTATGTGCAAATCAAGTTACGCATGTGAGCCTTGAACCGCCTCCAATCAAATTCTAGGCATGTGCAATTAGGCGCCTCTGCCAAAATCTGGTGATCCTGACCCGATCATCTTAGTATGTGCAGTTCAAGTTACGCATGAGAGCATTGAACCGCCTCGAATAAAACTCTAGGCATGTGCAATTAAGCGCCTCTGCCGAAATCTGGTGATCCTGACCTGATCATCTTGGTATGTGCAGTTCAAGTTACGCATGAGAGCCTTGAACCGCCTCCAATCAAACTCTACGTATGTGCAATTAGGCGCCTCTGCCGAAATCTGGTGATCCTGACCCGATCATCTTGGTATGTGCAGTTCAAGTTACGCATGAGAGCCTTGAACCACCTCCAATCAAACTCTAGGCATGTGCAATTAGGCGCCTCTGTCGAAATCTGATGATCTTGACCCGATCATCTTTGTATGTGCAGTTCAAGTTACGCATGAGAGTCTTGAACCGCCTCCAATCAAACTCTAGTTATGTGCAATAAGCCGCCTCTGCCGAAATCTGGTGATCCTGACCCGATAATCTTGGTATGTGCAGTTCAAGTTATGTATGAGAGCCTTGAACTGCCTCCTATCAAACTCTAGGCATGTGCAATTAGGCGTCTCTGCCTAAATCTGGTGATCCTGACCCGATCATCTTGGCATGTGCAGTTCAAGTTACGCATAAGAGCCTTGAACTGCCTCCATCAAACTAAGACATGTGCAATTAGGCGTCTCTGTCTAAATTAAATGATCCTTACCCGATCATCCTGTTATAAGTAGTTAAATATCTTCACCAAACTACCATTTAGCTCTATTTAATGGGCTTTACCGAGATTAATAATTGTAACCCGGTCGGTGTTAACAGTCTAAGTTACGCAGATGAGTCTTGGATTGTTTTACCAAAACTATGAACCATCTATTTGTTGAGCAAGCAAAATTTACGAAGCCAACAGATAAAAGAGTCAAAAGAGTTATATTTATTCATAAAGCAAAACGTTACAAAAGTAGAGGGAGTTATAGCTCTCCCAAAAGTTTTAAACATATTCGTCGACTCATCAATAACTCGACAAAGAAGCTCCTCCAAGGAATGTTGAGCTTCCCTGCGCAATTCATCGTCATTTAATGCGAATTGCTGGGCCAACCGCTGATGATATTCTTTTCCAGCTCAATTCCCTGGTTCACATACAAAAGATCTCCTCTGCAAATGTCAACTATAATCTGTTTAAAGTTCTTAGTGGATCATTTGAAGATACTGCTATAAGAATCCTAATGAAGATGCACGAGTTGAATTCGACATGCTACAAGCCCTTAGATAATCATCTCTATCGCCTTGGAAAGCGACAGAGATTGTCATCTAACAGAAATGGTCCTCAAGAAAACTTAATGAGTTACCGCAGAGTTCTTGTAACTGCTTCAAAAGTTTACCTTTTGGAGCCAGAGCTTGAAACCTGCAACTATGTTGAAAAGCAAATGCTTCTGGCTTCCTTAGAGTTACTTTTGCTGATGAAGATCGGTGCATGGCTAGCCTTTGAAGATATATCAGGGGATAGTTACGCTCCATGCGGGATAGAAATATCAGCAAGTCACCAAATTGGTAGAGCCACATGCACTCCTCTTTAAAAAGGATCTGGTCCGAATACCCCACTGCAAAAAAAGAATCAAGAGTTAGAAAAAGTTTTACCAAACTCGAAAAATCTTCTAAGTATAAAAAAAATGCAGAGCTAAAAATAACTCCGCGCGCAGCTAAGGAGATAGCCTCACGTTTCACTCGCGAAGCTAAAATCCATAGCCTCGCGTTGAAACGCGACAGCTAGTCAAAATAGCCCCATATTTCAAACGCGAGGATGACGCGATAGTTTCGCGTAGTAGAAGACCAGAGGTCTTCTCCGTCTTCTCTTTCTTCTCCAAGCCTTATGGCCGGAAAACGGCGATCTCGCCGGTACAAAAATGGTTGGTCGGTTAAAACCGAGCCAAAACACTCCAAAATTGTTCTAAGGAGTCCAAAAGTTAAGATTTTTACCTCCAATGGGCGCAGCATGAACTGGTTCGCCGCTGTGTCCGCTCCCTCGGTCGATGTCACCGCTGCTAACGCCGGCCGCCGATGGTGAGGAAGCGCGCGATGCCGTACTCTTCTTAGGTGATATTCTAATGATGAAAATCTATGGAAAATCGAAGGAAGTCCGATCGAAGATCGCTCATAAACATGAGTCGCTCGGTCGCCTGAACTCTGGATTCTTGGATTCTTCGAATGGAGTAAGGAAGAAGAGTTAGAGACTCTATTTAAAATGAGAACCCGCCTCTTGGTATTCGGCGCGAGAATCGGAGTAATTAGTGAGCATTTACTCACTAAAAGGTGCAAGTATGCAAAACGAGAAGATAACTTGGTATTTGAACTCCGCGTTTTCAGTTTGAAGATCCAAAGTATTTCAAAATTTGCTAAATTCTAAGCCATTTTGAAAACTCTGGAGGGGGTTCTGTTGGCAGTGAAAATTTCTAAGTAAAAAGAATTTCCACAACAGAACGCAGAGCTAACTCTATAGCCCCGCGTTTGGCTACTTTAGCCTCGCGTTTAAGAAAACGCAGAGCTATTCAATAGCTCCGCGTTCTGGTTTCTTAGCTCCGCATTTTGATGAGTTTAACTCCGCGTGAGCAGATAACCAGAATCTTAAATTGATTGAGATTAAGATTTGAGCTTATCCAAGTACCCAAATTAAGTCCAATCAGAACTCTAAATCAAGAGATTTAAAATCAAAACTAAGATATTTGATTGGAATCCTTGATAAGTACAAATTCTATTTAGATAGAAACTCTCATATTACCCCAAGGCTATAAATACCCTCTTGAGGAAGCCTTGGAGGATCTTTTTCTGAAGTTTTGGAGAAGTTCGAGTTATGCATAGAGCCTTGAACGAATCAAGACCAGAGGAGATCAGTTCTACAGTCGGCCGCCATCTTCAAGAGAAGATTCGTCGTCAGATAGTCCAATGGAACTATATCGATAGATCCCATCGCCACACAGATCTCATGTTTACATTGTAAAAGAGAGCGATTGAAATATAAAATCCTCTCGTTTGTTCTTTCTTTTTCTTGTTCACTTTCGTTGTAATCCAAGTTGTATTAAATGGAAGGAAAGCAAAGAATTTCTGCTGCGAACAAGAGTAGTATAAGAAGCAGATTGGAGGGAGCATGATGATCCTAATGTAATATGAAACAAAATGGCTAGCTGCATTAAAAGGATAGTTAAAGATATATTCGGTGAGTCGAGGGGCGGTGCTCCACCATGTAAGGATACATCATGGTGGAATGAAGAGATAAAAAATATTATTAAGATCAAACGAGACCTTTATAGAGATTTGAAGAATAATAATAATAATGAAATAAGTTTTGAGAAGTATGAACTAGCAAAGAAGGAATTTAAGAAAGCTGTTCAGGATGCAAAAACTAAATTATATAAACAAGTGAATGAGAAGTTAGATAATAAAGAGACAGAAAAGAATATATATAAAATTGCTCGAATAAGAGAGAAAAAGTCTAAAAACTTATGTACTGTAAAGTGTATTAAAAATGAGAATCAGACAGTTCTAATTCGAGACGAAGAGATTAAAGAAAGATGAAAAAATTATTTTGATAGATTATATAATGGTAGTTTTACTCAAGATTTGGGAGATCTTGCTATTTAATATGAGGATATGAATTATAATTTTATGTGCAGAATCAAAGAGTCTGAAGTAAAAGAGACTTTGAAGATGATAGAATTAAGAAAAACTGTTGGTCCAAATAAGACTCCTATAGAGGTATGGAGATATTTAGGAGGGATTGGTGTGAGGTGGCTAACAGATCTTTTTAACAAGATTTGGTAAACTAAGAAAATACCAAATGAATGGAGAAACAATACCCTAGTACCTCTGTATAAGAACAAGAGCGATATTCAGAGTTGTTCTAACTATCGGGGAATAAAACTCATGTGTCACACTATGAAACTTTGGGAAAGGGTAATTGAACATAGATTGCTACAAACTGTTAAAATAACGAAGAATCAGTTTGAATTTATGCCGGGGCGATCGACGACAGAAACTATTCATTTACTTCGTCAACTTATAGAGCGATTCCGAGAGAGAAATAGAGATTTGCATATGATATTTATTGACTTAGAGAAAGCCTATGATAAAGTTCCATGAGAAATACTTTGGTGTACACTGATGAAGAAAATAGTTTCCATCAAATATATCAACATAATTAAGGACATGTATGATGGAGTAGTAGCCAATGTCAGAACATGTGGTGGTTTAACAAGTGCTTTTTCTATCACAATTGGATTACATCAAGGATCTGCATTGAGCCTATTCTTATTTGTTATAGTGATGGATGAGCTTACTAAAGCCATTCAAGATGAGATACCTTGGCGTATGGTATTTGCTGATGATATTATCTTAGTTGATGAAACAAGAGAACGGGTAAATGTCAAATTAGAGTTATGGAGGCATACATTAGAATATAGAGGTTTTACATTGAGTAGATCTAAAACAGAGTATATGGAGTATAAATTTAGTAAATGTTGGACCATATACTATAATGTTGTAAAACTGGATAGAAAAGAGATACAAATGAGCAGTCAGTTTAGATATTTGGGTTCTATTATTCAAAATGATAGAGAGATCGATAATGATGTTAACCATAGGATACAAGTTGGCTGGTTGAAATGGAGGAGGGCAATGGGAGCTTTATGCGACCGTAACATTCCGTTAAGATTGAAAGGAAAATTTTATGGGACTGCTATTACGCCAACTTTATTATATGACACGGAATGTTGGGATATAAAAAAACGTCATTCACAGAAGATAAGTGTAGCAGAGATGAGTATGCTCCGTTGGATGTGCGGCAACACTAGGAGAGATAAAGTGAGAAATGAAGATATTCGTGCTAAAATAGGTGTAGCTCCCATTGATAAGAAGGTGCGAGAAAATCGTTTACGATGGTTTGGTCATGTGCAACGTAGGCCTACAAATGCACCAGTTCAAAGAGAGAAGTTTATCAATTTAGGACAAGTCAAAAGAACGAAGGAAAGACCGAAGAAAATATAGATGGAGGTGATACGTAAAGATATGAAGTCTAGAGATTTAAATAAGGAGATATTACTTGATAGAAATGAATGGAGAAGAAATATCAAAGTGATCGATCCGGTGTGATTCTTTATTTGGTTCAGGTAGCCTATCCCAAATACTTGGGATAAAAGGCTTAGTTGTTGTTGTAATCTAAATATATTTAAACTTCGTCTAACCCTCTTTCACTATGGAATTAAATCTCCAATATCTCTTCGTTTTTTACCCTACTAGTCCACTTCTTAATGAACTAACATATTTTTTTTGGGAGCAAATTCAATGGATATATCCTTCATGTTTCATTAAATAGCTTTTAACAACTCTTACTAATACAAATATAATTGTCTTGCTATACCCCTATTGATCGAGGCTACGATAATAATAATAGCAGTACAAATTGTGTTTCCTTACATATTTCTAGCCATTAAAATAATTAGCTCTTCCTTCCTCCGCCATGCTCTGGATTCTCTACTCCATGCATGGTTGGTGTGTCTCCCATCTAAACTAACATGCTTCTTAATGAATGGATTCGATACACACCTAACAATGTACTCCTTTCTCGTAATCTCATTTATTTATTTTTTTTTTTTTTTGTTAGGATCACTCTTAATGGAATGCGGTTTTAATTATGTTTTAAAAAAATGTGTTCGTTTTCTTTATCTTTTTTCTTTCTTGAGAATAACAAGATGCATGCCCACATCCTCACCTCCTCCACCATCACCCCCAACCCCCAACACACACACACACACACACCCCACCTCTCTAAAAAAGAACAATGTAGAGTTTGACTTGATTTGTTCTAATCAATCACATAAAATTAGTTGAAACCAGGTGGGATATTAAGGTAGAGGACTTCCAAGAGAATCTAACGATAAAAATATGAGCATCACAAAGTCTCAGGAACACGTCCTTGATTTTAATTTTATGGGGTGCGTATTGGATAGTTTACTTTTTTTTTTTTTTTCAACATCACATGATTGAACCTAAGGAAGTGGCAACTAAGAAATAAAACTTGAAATATTCTTGTATGTATAATGAAAAAAAAAACCTTCTTCTTTGTTTTGTTATTTATTTAATTAAAAAAAATAGTTCGTGCATTGTGCATGTTGATCACTAGTAATTATATTATTGTTTTCATTGGCTAGTTGAGACGTGCCAAGATAAACATGATAAACACGAATACTTAAATCAACGATACTCAAAATAACCGTACAAGAATAGGTCTTATTTAGGGAAGACATATACAAGAATAGTGCTTATAAATATGAGACGTCAAGCTCCTATCATGGCATTCAAAGCCTCTTCGTGTTGACTAATATTTTCCAAGAGAGATGAGGCACTGCAGCTCCCTCCTCATTCTAGCCCTAGTGCTAGCGCTTGGTGCAGGTTGCCAAGGTGCAGGTTTGGAAACTCACTTCTACAAGAAGTCGTGCCCTCAAGCTGAGCAGATTGTTCAGAACATCATCTGGAACCGCACTGCATCCAATGCAGAGCTCGCGGCAAAGTTCCTCCGGATGTTCTTCCACGACTGCTTCGTTAGGGTAAAGTACTGAACATAGTTATCAAAACGAGCCAAAATATTTCCAGTTGCTGACAGTATATGGTATGTTGTTATATTTATCGTCAGGGTTGTGATGCCTCCGTATTGCTTGATTCTCCGAACAACACTGGCGAAAAGGATGCAGTGCCGAACCTGTCGCTGGCGGGCTTTGATGTCCTCGATGAGGTGAAGACTGCATTGGAGAAGGCCTGCCCGAATACAGTCTCTTGTGCTGATATAGTTGCATTGGCTGCTAGAGATGGAGTCTCGTTCCAGGTAATCGTAGTAACTTACATTAAGTTTGTTGCTCGCAAAAGTTTTGTGCCTTTACTTTCGAATCAAGTTGAGTTGTGCTTGAAGCTTGGATCAAACCTGTTTACAGTTCCAAAAGCCAATGTGGGAAGTTCAATTAGGCAGGAGAGATGGCACAGTATCTCGACAACAAGACGCTCTTAACGATATCCCCGTACCCTTTTCTAACTTCACGACTCTAGTAAATTCCTTTGCTAGCAAAGGTCTCAGCAACCAGGATCTAGTCGTTCTATCTGGTGCGTATGATAACTTTTCGAAACAAACATGACTTGCATTTCCTGTCATGTATCTGATACGAAACTTTCTGTGTTTGCATTGTGCTGCAGGTGCACATACAATCGGAATAGGGACCTGCATCCTCTTCAGCAACCGTCTCTACAACTTCACTGGGAAGGGCGACGCAGACCCATCCCTGGACACGACATACGCAGCATCCTTGAGGACTCAATGCAAGAGCCTGACGGACACCACGACTGTCCCTATGGACCCAGGGAGCCGCACGGCCTTTGACAGCAGCTATTTCGATATAGTGAAGCAGAACAAGGGTCTTTTCCAATCCGATGCTGCGCTTCTCACTGACCAGAGATCGAAAAACCTGGTGGAGAAGCTTACCGATTCTAAGAACTTTCTGAATGCATTCAAGAACTCAATAAAGAGGATGGGAGCAATTGGAGTTCTTACGGGGACTGATGGGGAGATAAGGAAGAACTGCCGCCTTGTGAATTGAGAATAATTTTCAAGAAGCTTGGGATATGGAGAAAATCATTATGTTTTTTTTTCTTTTTTCCTTTCCTTTCCTTGAGTAAGAAGATGTTTATGTGGTTTGTTTTTGTTGATGTTGATGGGGGAATTCGTCCAATAGTTTTTATGAAATAAAATTATTTGATATTTACTGGATTTATTGTGTCATATATACCTTTGAAATAATAGAAAAATAACATAGAGTAACTATCAAAGAAAGTGATCTACGATTAATCCTGGAGAGAGAGCACGAACCACATATTCTTGACATGTGAGTTATATTCTTGACATGTGAGTTTGCTCAATGGATGTGGTTGATGTGCACCAATTTCTACTACATATCCATAGATGTGGTTGCTATAGATAATAACTTGCATAGTATTCGGGTTTTCATGTTAACTTTCAGCAGCATCTCCCTTATGGTAGCTGCTATTTGCTGGCACATTTGAAGTGAGAGAAATAAAAAGATCTTAATGGACCGACACACACTCCTTTGAAGAATGCTTCGGTTTGATTGACTATGACATTTCTCTATTGGGGGAGATCGAGAGTAATCCTTCACTCTACCTTATGTTTTTATTTTCTGCATTTTGTTCTCTCTTCTTACTAAGTTCGCGTACTGATGACTGACCATCCCATTATATATCACTAATAGAATGCGAAAGAATTCTCTCATAGTAAGGATGTATATAAAAAAAAATTAAAAAAATTAGTGATCTAGAACAAGTAGCATTAGGTTATATGGACAAGTTAGATTAGGAATGATGTGCATAAAAGATCAAGTAGCCTTAGGTTATATGGATCAGTTGGACCGTACGAAGAAAAAATGGCATGTAATATTGTTTTGTTCACAATTTTCTACTCAGTCATCATCAGATATAGAATCGAAAAGGTCCAAACAGGAGATGGACTATTAGCTAACTATTTAGATTCATAATGGCTTAAAAGGATTAATCATCAGAGTCTAAACTTATTTTTTCACGAGGTCATCTAAGCATCTTTCCAATATGGAGCTAAATCTCTATGTCTTAGTATAACGATGGATATTATGAGGATATTTTGAAAATATCGGACGTACATACTTATAATATCAAAAAATACATGCAACATTACACCGGTATACAGTCTATCGCCTATTGGGCACCTCTCAATGTTGGTAGTGGCTGATATTTTAAAACCATAATTAAGGTACATTAATGTATGGCGGATAAATATCGGACAGTTAATTTCATGTAGGAATATGGTTATTGATTTTATCGGCTGGTTGGAGACAGATCATAAGTTGAACATAAAACAAAAATCCTCATGTTGCATGGCACTCTATGGTTCCAAAGTTGTTCAAAACTAGTATTTTTTTGAGTTCAACTGTTCAGTCTTTGAATTCAAAACCCACCTACATTGACCTCAGAGAACTCTGAAAACACACGTGCATATATATATGGTCCTAACGATACCCAACTGCGACCTAACTTTTGGGAAGAGATTAGGAGTATCAAAGATAAATGGGATAGTCCATGGATCATAGGGGGAGATTTTAACATTACCAGATTTGCCCATGAGAGAAAGGGGATAGATCGTAATCCCCGGGACCGGGAAGCTTTTAATCAGGTCATTGCCCAACTTGGACTCTTCGATTTACCTCTTGGTAGTCGTCTTTTCACTTGGTCGAATATGAGAGAAGATCCTAATCTAGCAAGATTAGATAGAGTTCTAGTTTGTAATAAATGGGACGACAAGTTCCCATTAGCAGAACTCAAATCGCTTCAGCGTCCAACTTCCGATCATGTACCAATTTGTCTAGACTCGAGAGAGGGGATAAAAGTATTAAGAAGATTTCGGTTTGAAAAATGGTGGCTGGATCATGTGGAGGTTCACAACCTAATTAAGGATAGCTGGTCTCATCCAACTTCAGCAAGGGATGCCACCAGTAACATCTGCATAAAATTGCGACGTTTTCGAAGACTTTTATGGAGATGGGAAAAGAGATATAGACTACAATCAAGGGAACACAAAGAGGGGATTTTATGTCAAATGGAGCTATTAGAAAAACAGGAAGAAATGAGACAACTAGATATGGAGGAAAATTCTAGGTTATTGAGTTTGAGGAGATCTTTGGAAGAGATATATAGAAGGGAGGAATTAATGTGGAAACAGCGGACCTGTTGTAAATGGTTAAAAGAGGGAGATGCCAATACTGCTTTTTGTTGGCAGTGAAAATTCTAAGTTAAAAGGATTTTCCACAACAGAACGCGGAGCTAATTCAGTAGCTCCGCGTTTGGTTATATTAACCTTGCGTTTGAACAAAACGCGGAGATGTTTAATAGCTCCGCGTTGATTCTGCAGTCTGGCTAGCATTAGCCTCGCGTTTGAGTGAAATGCGGAGATGATCAATAGCTCCGCGTTAGCTCCGCGTTCTGGTTATTTAGCGCCGCGTTTTAATGCGATTAAAGCTCCGCATGAGCAGATAACCAGAATCTCAAATTGATTGAGATTATGATTTGGGCTTATCCAGATACCTAAATCAAGTCCAATCAGAACTCTAAATCAAGAGATTTAAATCAATATTATAGATTTGATTGGAATCCTTGATTAGAAAGAATTCTATTTAGATAGAAACTCTCAAATTAACCTGGGGATATAAATACCTTCCTTGTGAAACCCTAGGGGTCTTCTTTTTTGGATCCTTTGGCAATTCAAGTACGCGAGAGAGCCTTGAAGTCAGAGGTATTCTTCTTCTTCCTTTCGGTTCTTAGAGAATTCAAGTTACGCACAGAGCCTTGAGTTCGGGAGAGACCGAAGAAGATAGTCTACAATCAGCCGTTATCTTCAAGAGAGAAGAGTTCGACGTTCGATCGTCCAAAAGAACTACTATAGATCCCATCGCCACTGATCCCACGTTTATTTTGTAAAAGAGAGAGATTGAAGTATAGAATCCTCTCGTTTGTTCTTCTTTTTATCTTGTTCACTTTCATTGTAATTCGAGTTTATTCAATGGAAGGAAGTAAAAGAAATTCTGCTGCGAACAAACTGGCGACCACAGTGGGAGCCATCTCTTTCACTGATGAAGAGATTGTGGCGCAATCGGACGTCGACATGATCGGATCCGAAGTAGACACGCTGGTCGTTGAAATCGACCAGCAGAAGTATGAGGAATTCCTCTCCTCTGGATCAGGTGACTTGGATGAGACACGACACTATCGTCGCATGTACTCCAATGCCCGGGCAACGGGTAAAAAGGTATCCACCGAGATACGGGGATCCTTGGAGACTGCGGCTATAGGGTCGATGCTCGGACAGGAAGTCCTAGCAGGGGATGAGCTTCCAACTGCCGAAGAAGACCTGGAAACTGAATTGACCAGAACCCAACTCCGAAATAAGAATCGGAGAGCAACGCGTAAAGCCCTCAAAGCCCGCCTTGGACGCGGAGCTAACCTTAGAGGACGCGAGGCTATGGTCCCTCGCAAACTGGCTCACGTTAATCGCGAGACTAGTTCCTATAGCGTTAAACGTGAAGATACAACTTGCCTTAAAAGCAAGGAAAAGCCAGCGTGTGATTTTCCACGCGAGGCTAATACTAAGCCAGTAATACTGGCGAGTTATGCAAGACTTATAACACTCGCGAGAAACGCGAGTATAAAAATTCAATAAAGCCAGCGTGTGATTTTTCACGCGAGGCTGATACTGAGCCAAGTGATAAACGTGAGGCCGGTAATACTTGTGAGAAACACAAGACTCCTTACACTAGCGAGAAACGCGAGTATAAAAATTCTTCAAAGCCAGCGTGTGATTTTCCACGCGAGGCTGATACTGAGCCAAGCGATAAACGCGAGGTCGGTAATACTTGCGAGAAACGCAAGACTCCTGACACTCGCGAGTATAAAAATTCAATAAAGCCAGCGTCTGATTTTCCACGCGAGGCAGATACTGAGCCAAGCGATAAACGCAAGGCCAGTAATACTTGCGAGAAAAGCAAGATTCTCCGTGAGGAATGCGAGGATGATTGGCAAATAGTTGTCAGTCGTAAAAACCGCGCTAAGAGCGAAGCTATGATTTGCGTTAATCGCAGAGATAAGCCAGCGTGTAAGAACTTCCCTTCACGCGAGGCTATTATTCCAGAAGCTAAAAATCTGAAGAAAAGCCGAAGCCCCAAAATCAGCAGGGCACAAGGCAAAATAGACCTCAGCAAGAGAGAAATTATACTTTCAAGGCGGAACAGACGCCTATCCTCTTTCACCTCCTCATGAGGAAGGGAATGCTGAAACTTCCGGAGAACAGGAAGCCAGAAGACGCTGGTAAGACCAATGACCCTAATTACTGTTTTTATCACCAGAATGTTGGGCACCCGACTAGGGATTGTTATCCTCTTAAGAACAGAATCCAAGCACTAATAGAAGCTGGAGTTCTGACGTTAAGGAAGAGCAGAAAAAGGTCACCGTCAACATGGCAACGATAGTGGTTGGAACCCATGAGTTCCCCGCAGGAGTGGCCCCAATCCCAAAGGGTAAGATGGTTACAAAGAACCTTGACCCTCACAACAAATCCCAAGAAGGACTTGTCCCTGTAACAACCCAAAAGGGGGAAGTTATGTGGGTTCACCCTGACTTATTAGAAGATGAGCAGTGGACTACCACAGGTCAAGGGAAAAAGCAAACTGTTAATGTCATTTCCGCGGAGATAAGGGAAGAATATATAGTTTCGGGAGCCTTCACAGATTCTGAAGAAGAGCCCGAAACTATGGCCACTCATCAAGATGGGGCAGGCCCTTCCGGCACTCGATCTGGGAAGACATATCTCAAGGACTACACCAGAGTAGATCCAAAAGATATATATGCGGAACTTTCAAAACCGGCAAAGCAGAAAGGACTTCGCTTCCAGAAGAATCCTATTAGAGATGAAGAAACCAAGGAGACTTCCTTCAAATTTGACATAGTAGCTCAGCTGGCTAACATCCCAGCACGAGTCACGCTGTACGAGTTGCTTCGATTGTCAAAATCAACTCGTGAGGCGTTGAGAGAGGCCTTGGCAGACTCTGAGTCATTCCTAGCTCAGATTGTCGAGCCGGCCATCGAAGAACAGGACTCTTGCCCCCACTGTCATCAAGTGAGGAGGCAAGTCCCGCAAATCGTTTTCACTCCGGAGGACATGCAGGTGAGGAATATAAAGCATAACAGGCCTTTATATTTCACCGGATATGTTGGGTCTACAAAGGTGGACCGAATTCAAATTGATCTGGGTTCTACACTCGGTGTGGTGCCCAGAAGATTGATGCAGCTGTTGGGGATTTCCCTTCATCGCTTGACGCCTACAAACACCACTATTTACGGATTTAACGCTAATAACAGCCATCGTCTTGGTAAGATCCGATTGCGGTGTCAAATTGGAGACTTGAGAACGGAGGTCACATGCTACGTTATTGATGCTGATACCTCCTACAATATTTTACTGGGACGACCTTGGATCCACGCTCACATGATAGTCCCGTCGACTCTTCACCAACGCATGAAATATTGCGATGAGGAAGGAGAAGTCCGGACACTTGTTGCAGATAAGCAACCATTCAAAGGGCTGGAGAATTATTTCACAGATGCTGCACTCTATAAGCCAGCCCATGAAGCCTCTAATGATGATCCGAGCAAGCCTCCAAAGCCTGATGAAGGCGGCAATGAAGCCGATACTGAATACGAACTTCCAGAAGAAGACGACGGGAGTGATTATGAAATCAACCCTCACTTAGATTTTAATCTGAGTCTTGATATAGCTGATGTAATAGAGGAAGAGTGGATTATAAATGAAAATATAAAGTTAGTCTACGAGCATGCTGTAGCTACTGAGTATGAACCCTCTTGTACTTCCACTGAAGTGGATGACCTATCCGAACTTGAAGTTCTGGCGGCATACCATTTGCCACTTAGGTCATCCCTCCTCTCTTGGTCTAAAATAGTTAAGCGAAAAGGTCACTACTTCGAAGTGCCTTCTCGACAAAAATCCCAAAAGCCGATCATATTCGGCAGAGTAATTACGTCACCTCGACGAAGACAGAGCAGTGAAAGTGATGAACAAACATCACCTCAATTTCACTTGTATGGACAGAGATCCCGGCAAATGATAAAAAAAATGGGTTATGATCTTACCCAGAAACCAGAATTAAACTTTGAAAAATGGCGACGGAATCTTATACCCTCATTTAGACCAAGAGGAAAGAGCCCGGACTATTATCAAAAGACTCACAGGGGGTTGGGTTATGTATCTACCCCTCCCTCATCACCATCAAAAGATGAAGAGAGTTCTTCAGCCAAAGAAGATACATCTTCACCCGGCCATGATTGGACATAAGTACCGGTGCTTGGTTTCAATCTTTGGTAGCTAATATGGTTTTAGCCGCACCAAAAAGCGACGAGGAACCAATTGATGTCCAAGATGATTCCTGGGCCAAGCATATGGACACTCTCTGGGATGTCCGCTTTGAACAGCGCGACCCTCCCACAGAAGACATATTAGTACAAGTCAACATGGGAACGGAAGAAAATCCGAAACCCATCTTCATAAGCGACACACTAACTCCCTCGGAAAATGAGGAACTTATATCTCTTATCAAAGAGTATATAGACGTGTTCACATGGAGTTACAAAGATATGCCCGGACTTGACCCTCAAGTTGCCACACACCGGCTAAATATTAAAGAAGACGCCAAACCTGTCAAACAACAGCAAAGGCGTTTCCGACCAGAATTGATGAAAGCAATAGTTGCCGAGGTCAGTAAGCTTATTGAATCCGGATTCATCCGTGGAGAACAACATCCTGATTGGGTGGCTAACATAGTGCCAGTCTGTAAAAAGAACGGCAAAATCCGGATATGCATCGATTTTCGAGATCTGAACGCTGCATGTCCTAAGGATGAGTTTCCACTCCCCATCACCGATGTGATGATTGATAATACTTGTGGTTATGAGAGGATGTCCTTTATGGATGGCTTCTCAGGTTATAACCAAATTAAAATGCACCCGGATGATGAAAAGCATACAGCTTTCAGAACACCGCTGGGGGTATACTGTTATACGGTGATGCCGTTCGGATTGAAGAACACATGTGCTACCTACCAGCGCGCAATGAGTGTCATATTCAAAGAACACCTGCGCAAAACAGTGGAGTGATATGTGGATGACTTAGCAGTCAAAAGCAAAGACAAAGAAAATCATCTTCATGATTTAAGAGTGGTCTTCGGTCTTATGCGGAAACATCATCTGAAGATGAATCCTACCAAGTCATTCATGGGGGTGTCCAGTGGGAAATTTCTTGGGTTCATAATTACCTCAAAAGGAATTTTTCTCGACCCTAAAAAGATAAAAGCAATTAGCGAAATGCCGACTCCCCGCAATCTTAAAGAATTAAGGGGGTTATAAGGAAAGCTCGCCTATATTCGACGCTTCATTTCCAACCTATCTGGACGATGCCAGCCATTCTCAAAACTTATGAAAAAGGGAGTGTCTTTCATATGGGATGAGGCATGTCAACAGGCATTTGATGACCTCAAGGAGTACCTTACTAAGCCTCCTGTACTTATGGCACCAGCCCCTGGGCAACCCTTCTTTGTATATGTAAGGGCCATGGATAATACTTTAGGAGCATTACTTGCTCAATATAATGAGTACGGCCATGAACATGCCCTCTACTATTTAAGCAGAACAATGATTGGGGCCGAACAGCGGTATACCCCGATTGAAAAGGAATGTTTAGCCCTAGTGTTTACTGTTCAGAAAATGCGACACTACCTTTCGGGGCAAACGATTCATGTCATATCACGGATTAACCCCTTGAAGATCCTCATGATGAAACCAGGATCCTTAAACGGCCGATTAGCTAAATGGACCTTACTACTGTCACCCTATGACATACACTTTATCCCTCAAAAAGCCATGAAGGGACAGGCAATCGCTGATTTCCTTGCGGACCATCCAATCTGGTCCAAACAGATGTCAGAGGTCAACACAGTTAGCAAAGAGCAACCTTGGCAGATGTTCTTTGATGGGGCTGCCAGACGATCTGCTGCTGGAATGGGGGTTGTGCTTATATCCCCACATAAACATATATTGCCTAACGGTTACTCATTAACAGAACCGTGTACGAATAATGTGGCGGAATATAACGTGCTCATTATCAGCTTAAAAATAGCTCTGCAACTGGGGGTGAACCATCTAGAGGCATATGGAGACTCTAAGCTCATCGTCAATCAGATGACAAGTGAGTATGAAGTCAGACATGAAGCCCTCATTCCCTATCATCAGCTAGCTATTGAGCTAGTAGGATATTTTGAACAGTTTTACATATATCATATATCCAGGTGAAGCTAAAAGCATCACCATTGGTAGCAGAGAACTCCTCCACCCAGATGCGGTGTCTCAAAACAAAGAGGTATGCCAGACGGGCTTAATGTTGGAACCCCGTGATTGGCGATTTCCGTTTGTAGATTATGCTTTACACGGGATATTACCAGAAGATCCAAAGGAAGCCACCTCGATAAAGAGGAAGGCCCAGAGATTTTATTATAACCATAAGCTTCAGACTTTGTATAGAAAGTCGAGAGATGGTCTGCTGCTACGCTGCATATCAAAAGCAGAAGCAGAAGAAGTGCTGAGAGAAACACATGATGGAGTATATGGAGCTCATCAGCCCGGTCCAAAACTCGGAGACCGCATAAGAAGGCTGGGATACTACTGGCTGAATATGATTACGGAAGCAATGGCATATGCTAAACGGTGCCACGAATGTCAGATACATGCTAACTTCATCCACCAACTCCCAGAATACTTGCACAATACCGTTGCTAGTTGGCCGTTTGAGGCATGGAGAATGGATATCGTGGGACCTATAACTCCCCCGTCATCCAGAGGACATCGGTTTATCCTTGCGATAACTGATTATTTTTCAAGATGGGCCGAAGCCGTGCCCATGAGAGAGGTGAAAACGACAGATGTGATTAAATTCATCAAGCATCATGTCATTTACCGTTTTGGCATCTCTCGGAGGATCATCCATGATAATGGACTGCAATTCGTTAGCCAAAGGTTTTCGAGATTCTGTGATAAATTCAGAATCAAGGACATCGCTTCAACACCATATAACCTTGCGACAAATGGATTAGCCGAAGCCTTTAACAAGACGATTATTAAACTCCTTCGGAAATTCGTCTCTTCCAATAAACGAGACTGTGATGAAAAGTTAGGAGAGTGCCTGTGGGCTTATCGCACCACCGTTCGCACCCCTACAAAAGCTACCCCATTTTCTTTGGTCTATGGAAGCGAGGCCGTCTTGCCTCTCGAAATCCAGATTCCTTCATTAAGAGTGGCCTTAGCCCCAAAGATGACGACAGAAGAGCGCTATCAACAAAGACTGCGAGAACTAGAGGCGTTGGATGAAAAACGTTTCAGGGCCCAACAATGGATTGAGTTGTATCAAGCCCGAATCTCGCGAACGTTCAATAAAAACGTTAAACCAAGGACCTTTAAATAAGGAGACTTGGTTCTGGCTGTTAAAAGGCCAATGGTTCTAACACACAAGACTAAGGGTAAATTTGAACCCAAGTGGGAAGGACCGTTTGTTGTGGAAACCGTATACTCCAGTGGAGCCTACCGCTTAATGAATCAGAATGGCGATAGGATGATGATGCCGATCAATGGCAAGTTTCTGAAGAAATACTATGCTTAATATCCCTGGAAGTATGCATCTCCACTTGTTCAAGTTACGCAATTGAGCGCTTGAACTTCTTTCTTAGGCATGCGCAATTTAGCGCCTCTGACCTAAAACCTGGTGTGCCCAGTTCTCAAGTTTGAACCGCCTCCAGTCTTTTCCTTAGGCATGCGCAATTGAGCGCCTCTGACCTAAAACCTGGTGTGTTCGGTTCTCAAGTTTGAACCGCCTCCAGTCTTTTCCTTAGGCATGCGCAATTGAGCGCCTCTGACCTAAAACCTGGTGTGCCCAGTTCTCAAGTTTGAACCGTCTCCAGTCTTTTTCTTAGGCATGCGCAATTGAGCACCTCTGACCTAAAACCTGGTATGTTCGGTTCTCAAGTTTGAACCGCCTCCAGTCTTTTTCTTAGGCATGCGCAATTGAGCGCCTCTGACCTAATACCTGGTGTGCCCGGTTCTCAAGTTTGAACCGCCTCCAGTCTTTTTCTTAGGCATGCGCAATTGAGCGCCTCTGACCTAAACCTGGTGTGCCCAGTTCAAATTACGAACCGCCTCCAGTCTTTTTCTTAGGCATGCGCAATTGAGTGCCTCTGACCTAAAACCTCCAGTTCTCAAGTTTGAACCGCCTCCAGTCTTCTCCTTAGGCATGCGCAATTGAGCACCTCTGACCTAAAACCTAGTGTGCCCAGTTCTCAAGTTTGAACCGCCTCCAGTCTTCTCCTTAAGCATGCGCAATTAAGCGCCTCTGACCTAAAACCTGGTGTGCCCGGTTCTCAAGTTTGAACCGCCTCCAGTCTTCTCCTTAGGCATGCGCAATTGAGCGCCTCTGACCTAAAACCTGGTGTGCCCAGTTCTCAAGTTTGAACCGCCTCCAGTCTTCTCCTTAGGCATGCGCAATTGAGCACCTCTGACCTAAAACCTGGTGTGCCCAGTTCTCAAGTTTGAACCGCCTCCAGTCTTCTCCTTAGGCATGCGCAATTGAGCACCTCTGACCTAAAACCTGGTGTGCTCAAGTTTGAACCGCCTCCAGTCTTCTCCTTAGGCATGCGCAATTGAGCGCCTCTGACCTAAAACCTGGTGTGTTCGGTTCTCAAGTTTGAACCGCCTCCAGTCTTTTTCTTAGGCATGCGCAATTGAGCGCCTCTAACCTAAAACCTGGTGTGCCCAGTTCAAATTACAAACCGCCTCCAGTCTTTTTCTTAGGCATGCGCAATTGAGCGCCTCTGACCTAAACTTGGTGTGCCCAGTTCAAGTTATGAATGCCTCCAATCCCATTCTTAGGCATGCGCAAATGGGCGCCTCTGACCTAAATTTGATGAATCCTGACCAGATCATCGTGGTGTGCCCAGTTCAAGTTTCGCCATTGACTCTTGGACCGCCTCCACTTGCCCGACGCTATTATAGCAGTAGGAAGAGGAGATCAAACTCCTCGCCAACCCTATCATACTGGGGGTAAAAAGTATGAAATTAACTACCCAATGCTGTTAAAAGCAAATGGGAGAGGAAATTAATTCCTTGACAACTCACCATGTTGAGGGGAATAACATGGCTAGCCCAACTCAAACGATAGTTGGTAAAGGCTAATCAAACCCGTTGATAGCTAGGGATTTGCTAAAAATCCCATAAACCCTGTCATGTTAAACTCTTACGTCTGACAGTATGACTTGGAACACTTTGCCTAAAAAATAATAAAAAAAACAGATAAAACTACTTTTGATGACAAGTTATTTGTTGTGCAAGCAAATTTCCTAGCCAACAGATAAAAGAATCAAAAAGCAGTTATCTTTATTTATCATTTAGAAGGAATGGAGTTACAAAAGAAGTCGGAGAATCAGTAAAGCTCTCTCTTTCATTACAGAGTTCTCATTACAAAAGGAATGAAGAATAAAAGAAAACTATGGATCTCCTAGATGCTTTAACTTACTCATCGCTTCGTCAACCACTCGACGATGAGTTGCTTCCACAGAGTGTTGAGCCTGCCGGAGTAAGTCATCATCATTCATTGCAACTTGCTGGGTTAGATGCTGGCGAGACTCTTCCATAGTCGGCTTCTTATTGTCTCCTCCTGATCAACTTGCTCCCGTTGAAGGATCAGCGCTTCCCGCTTCTTAACGGCTTCCCCTAATTGAAGCTCGCTGGCTACTAAGATCGCCCGAGCATTAGCAATGGCCTCCTGGGCGCTGAGAATGGCAGCCTGACTCCCCTCAATCTCAGAGTTCACCAACTCCAAACCCCTAAGAATGGACTCCCGACTAGCCTGGAACTCTGCTAACGCTCGAGACCATTCTTCTTCTTGGCGCCTCAAATCCTCTTAACGAGCAACCAACTCCACCTGAAGACGAGCCCACTCACTCGATCCCAGTAATCGTCTCAACATCCGCTTGGCGAACTGTGTTGAGTATGTTCACTTGCTCTTCTAAAGCTCTAAAACGGGCCCGGTAAGGAGCTGCCCGGTCCTGTCCCCCGACTCTTTCAATATTTTCCAAATAACTGGATAACATCAGACGGCTGAGACTAAAGAAATCTAGTCCGTCGGAAATCATCTCGATACATCTTCTTAGCAACCGCATAAAATCATTGACACTGTAGTTGAAGAGTTCCTCAAAAGGATCCACGGTGTCTGCATTTAAAATAGGCAGCGCTAAAGAAGATGTTGCTGAAGGAGGAGCGGTATCCGTTGGAATCGAAGAAGGAGCCCGTCCTTGCACCAGGTTCATGATATGTGGGGCCAGTAAGGCCAACGCAGATGAAGCGGAACTAGGAACTCGAGGAGCATCGCCGGTACAAGTCACCATGGCAGCACCACTGACAGGAGAGGATGAGAGAGTATTTCCACCAGAAGCTCCTCCGGTGACAGAAGTAGCTTCAAAGGAGAACTTCAAATTCTCCTCAGCCCCTGCTAAAAGACTTGGAGCTGGAGGAGTTACAGGTATTTCAACAGCCATTATGGTTGAAGGCGTTAATATTGCTGGCTGAGGAGCAGAAGGCACACCGACAATTACTGGAAAAGTTTCGTCAGAACAGACATTTGGTGTTGGAGACGACAAACTTGGAGACGGAGTGGCTTCTTTTGCCGCAGTTGCGACAATCACCTCTGTTCTATCATCACTCCTAAGTTCATCAATTGGGGGAACCGAAGAAAGAACAGAGGGAGGAGTTGTCGTAAAATAGTCTGCACCGAAATTGCTTGCAGAGCTACCCAAACCACCCACTGAGCCAGTAGTGCCCGAATAGTCTACTTTATCATCAGACTCCACCTGGGTAGTTGAATGCATTGGCGAGAGGAGCTGACCACCTGTACCTCAGAAAAGCAAGATAAGGAGGATTACATAATAAAATAAAATAATAATAAATAGAAGGCAGGATACTAAGAAAGCATACCAGGAGATACAAGTCCAGTTGTCGGACTTGAAGGGGGAGCCACCGTCATCTCCAGAAGTGTACCCGTCTCATCACTAGGTGGTCGCACAGCAGGATGCTCAACGGGTTCTGTGGTTAGAGGAGCCGGAACTTCGCAAGCACTTGAAGCCCCAACGGGTCCAATCTCCCCTGCCGGCGCTGGAGGTAGAGTTGAAGCCAGCAGATCCGAAGCAAACTTAATAGCCACTTCTTGGGGGGCTATTAGAGTTCCCGGAGCCAACTTCGGCTTCTTTTTGATAGGTCCTTTCTTTAAGGTACCGCAGCATTTTGGGGTCGGGCTCCAAGGACGAATGACGACAGGTTGGGGAGCACCTCCAGCATCAGGATTATCATCGTCATTATTTTCATCATCATTGTCAGACTCGCTGACGTCTGATGGTTCGGCCGCGGCGCCAAGGAATTCATCCATTCCTTTTACTCTAACTCTTGAAGCACCCTGGCGGCTAATATAGAAAGCCTCAGTCTCTTTGCAACAGCTTCGGTTGATCGAGAAGCGAGGGACGTCGGAATTAGCAACACTATACCAGGTGCAGAAGCTAAGGGTCATGGACAAGGCTGGTAACTTCTGGGGAAGGGAGAATTCAGCTCCGGTCCCACCAGCTACAAAGTAAAACCAGCCGCGGGCACCGTCATACAGATTCCCCTCGTAAGCTAAACTCTTGTTTGGATTGCCCACGTAAAGTTGGGAATATCCAAATTGGCGCGCAAAGCGACTCGGGATGTGCGGTTCGATAAGACACTTACTGTCTTGACGGTACACCAGATACCCGGGCCGAATATTAAGAAGCCACCAGAAAGCTCCTGAGGATAAGACAGTAAAATTGTTTACTCCTACAGTATCCTTCAACTTCAATCCGTATCCTCCACCAGAAAAGTCAGGGAAGCACCTGAAAATCTCATAGTTCTGGTGTTGTCGGAGAGTCTTACAGATTTGGGACATATAGTATTGCTTCCATGAGGAACGCTCGTATAGCTCCACAAGATAACACTTGTCGCCTGAGCGGCGTGAAGCAGCACTCATCAGAGAAGGGCAGTGCATTACGAGAGCCATGCCATCAGATAAGTGTAAGGAAGCTCCACCCTAGGGTTCGGAGTCTTCACTTGAGCGATTTCCTTCAACTTGCCTTTCCCTTTTCCCTTGCCCTTGTCGGCAGGGATGAAGTCATTACAGAGCGTCCGCAATCCATGCTAAAGATTGCACACCATGGCAGGGAGAAGTCCAAAAGGTCGGCCGTATGCAAGGAGGACCGCTAGATATACCACGGTCATCGCAATTGCCTCTTTTGGCAGTGATGGCACGACGCATCTCTTCAACCATAACATCAGAAACCAAACAATAAGGCCTCTGTTAGAAACTGGGGACTAAGCCTGATAATGGCAACTCTTGAAGGAGATACCAGGACCGAATCCACCTTCGTTAGATTCAGTAGTATAGAGCGTTAGCCGGGTCTTGGCAATGCGGCGCTCAATCTCTGTGATGTAGACAGGAGTGTGGCCATGAACTGTCGTTGAACTATCCTTGGAATTCAAATTGGCGAAGAGGTAATCAGCCCATTTCTTGTGGCCGATACCTTGATTACGCACACCTGCTAAGTCAGCACAGATATGGTAGTGGCACATCATCTCCCAATATATGCGCTCATCCTTCGCCAATAGCATGTTCAACTCCTCGGTGGTTGGGATATACTCCTCGTAGGGGACTTCGCCCATTGAAAGCCCAGAAACTTCAAACATCTCGTGGAGAGCAAAACCTATCTCACCCACTGGTGTAAAAAGAGTGCAGGTCTCGGGGTTATACATCTCAAGAAAGCAGAAGAAATGATATGCACTCTGAGGAAACCCTAATTGGACGTTTCTAATGGCCTTGAACAGACCAATCTCCTTCAAAATAGGTTCGTGGGAGTCCAACATGTACTGAACAAGGCGTGCCCACCACATGTTGCCAGAAGAGTAAACCCAGCCGGGCATTCTAAAGTCGCTAGCTGGGTATTGACCATCTTTCACCAGGAACTCACTTAAGAAAGTTCTTGCGCAGGTGGGAACTTCTCCTACTCGGAGCTCCTTGCCAAAACGGCCTGGAAGCAAACCAGTAATGCATCTGGGGGGACCATCTTGATAAATCCCTTGTGCACCAAATTTGCCCGTTGGGACAGCATCTTGCTCTTGAGTTAGTCCCCACTTTAACTCCCGAGGCATCGCCAATCTCTGAAGATAGACCAGGGGGTAGCTGCGATCCATTTCGGGCAGAAACATTAAAGCCTCGCCAGAGTTATAGAGCCACATACAATCCTGTTCAGAGAGGATCTCATCGGATTGCTCCATCTGATCCCCAAAGAGGAATGCGGATTTTTCTAATGCTTCTTTGTTTACATCTTCGAAGGCTGCATCAGTGATAATCTCACGTGCAGTAGTGTGATGATACTTGATCAACTTTTCCTTGCGTCCTCTTGAGTCGGGTTTGTATGAGGCAAGGATGGTGGTGAAGCAAAATTGAGCTGATGGATCAGAACCACCAGCAAAGCCAAAATAGTGCTTGTGGGGAAGAGCTTCTGCTGAGTACCCTACTGCAAAAAGGGAAAATCAAAGTTAGAGAAGTTTTTACAAAACAGAAAACTTTTCTAAGTATGGACGCGCGAAGCTAAAAATTAGACCGCTCGAAGCTAAAAGTAACTCCGCGCGAAGCTAAAAATTAGACCGCGCAGAAGTCAAAAAGATAGCCTCGCGTTTCAACGCGACTGCTACTCAAAATAACCTCGCGTTTCAACGCGACTGCTACTCAAAATAGCCTCGCGTTTCAAAGCGACTGCTACTCAAAATAGCCTCGCGCTTCATAACGCGAGGATGACGCGATAACTTCGCGAAAGAAGAAAGTCAGAGACTTTTCTTCTTCTCCAAGCCTTACAGCAGGAGAACGGCGATCTCGCCGGTAAAAGAGTTGATTGATCAATTAAAATTAAGCCAAATCACTCTAGAAATGTTTTAAAGAGTCTCGATAGAGAAATTCTTACCCCAATAGGCGAAACGTGGGCTGGCGCGTCGCTGCCATTGCCGCCGCCACCACTGCTTGCGCTAGTCGCCGATGATGGAGCTGCGCGAGAAGTAGCACGGGTTTTGGGTGCCATTGCTTAAGAAACTGAGGGAAATCGACGGGAAATCAGGAGAAACTCGATCGGAAAAAGCTCGGATCACCTGAACTGTGATCGCCTGAATCTCTAAGTTTCTGAAAAATTCTCAAGTGAAGTGAGAAGAATAAGGGATAGAGATTTCATTTAAATAAAAGAAACCGCCTCTTGGAGTTCGGCGAGAATTTCGGAGAAAAGGACTGGTCAGTTACTCTCCAAAACGCGAGGTTAATTAGCATCGCGTGATGTCCGAAAACGCGAAGTTATTAACTCGGCGCATCTATGCAAAACGCGAGGATAACCCGGTGCCTTAGCTTCGTGTTCTTATGAAGAACTTGGATTTTTAGCGAGAGCAATTATGCGCTTCCATCTAAGTTAAGATGATCCTTATTCGATCATTTGGGTATTAGTAGTCTAAGTTATGCAAATGAGCCTTAGATTATTTTACCAAAATTATAAACTATCTATTTGTTGAGCAAGCAAGATTCTTGAAGCCGACAGATAGAGAGGAAAATAATTTGCTCTTTATTCATAAAAGAAGAGATTACAAAGAGGGAGTTATAGCTCTCCCAAAAGTTTCTACAAATTTATCGACTCATCAATAACCTAACGGCAAGTCTCCTACATGGAGTGTTGAAGTTCAATTCCAGGGTTCACATACAAGAGATCTCCTCTACAAATGTCAACTATGATCTGTTTAAAGTTCTTAGTGGATTATCTGAAGATACTGCTATATGAATCCTAATAAAGATGAACAAGTTGGATTTGACATGCTACAAGCCCTTAAATGATCATCTCTATCGCTTTGGAAAGCAATAGAGATTGTCATCTAACAGAAATGGTCCTCAAGAAAACTTAATGAGCTGCCGCAGAGTTATTGAACTCCTTCAAAAGTTTATCTTTTAGAGCAAGGGCTTGAAACCTGCAACTATGTTATAAAGCATATACTTCTGGCTTTCTTAGAGTTACTTTTGCTGACGAAGACTGGTAAAGCCTCATGCACTCTTCTTCAATAAGGATCGGGTCCAAATACTTCACTGCAAAAGAAGAACCAAGAGTTAGAGAAAACTCGAAAAATCTTCTAAATATAAAAACGCGGAGCTAAGGACTAACTCCGCGACCAGTTGAGGAAATAGCCTCGCGATTTAAACGCGACTGCTAGTCAACATAGCCTCGCGATTTAAACGCGACTGCTAATCAAAATAGTCTCGCGATTTAAATAGCCTTACGATTTAAACGCGACTGCTAAATCAACATAGCCTTGCGATTTAAACGCGACTGCTAAATCAACATAGCCTCACGATTTAAACGCGACTGCTAAATCAAAATAGCCTCGCGATTTAAACGCGACTGCTAGAGCAAGATAGCCTCGCGATTGAAAAAGCGACTGCTAGTTAAAATAGCCCCGTGCTTCAAAATGCGAGGATGACGCGATAACTTCGCGTAGAGAAAGATCAGAGTTCCTCTCTGACTTCTCCCTCTCCTTCAAAGCCTTACGGCCGGAGAACGGCGATCTCGCCGGTTCAAAATTGGCTGGTTGGTTAAAACCGAGCCTAAACACTCCAAAATTGATTTAAGGAGTCTAAAAGTTGAGAATTTCTACTTCCAATTGGTGTAGCAAGGATTAGCTAGCCATTATGGCCACTGCCTCGGCCGCTGCCGCCGTTGCTAACGATGGCCGCCGATGGTGAGGAGGCGCGCGATGCCATACTCTTCTTAGATGACATCCTAGTGATGAAGATCTACGGAAAGATGAAGGAAGTTCGGCTGAAGATCATTCTTTCAAACTAATTTGCCTGAGTCGCCCAAACTCTGAAGCTCTTGGATTCTTCGGATGAAATGAAGAAGAAGATGAGTCAAGGACTCTATTTAAACAAAATTTCGGTCGCTTGATATTCGGCGTAGAAATTCAGAGTAATTAATGAAACAATTACTCATTTCACTGAAAAAGAAGCTGATTAGCTCCGCGTAAGTGAGTATAACGCGAGATAGACTTGGTATTCTAGCCCCGCATTTCAGTTTAGATATCCAAAGTATTTCAAAATCTGCTAAGTTCTAAGCCATTTTGAAAACTTTGGAGGGGGTTCTGTTGGCAGTGAAAATTTCTAAGTTAAAAGGATTTTCCACAATAGAACGCGGAGCTAATTCAGTAGCCTCGCGTTTGGTTATATTAACCTTGCAATTAAACAAAACGCGGAGATGTTTAATACCTCCGCATTGATTTCGCAGTCTGGCTAGCATTAGCCTCGCGTTTGAGTGAAATGCGAAGATGATCAATAGCTCCGCGTTAGCTCAGCGTTCTGGTTATTTAGCGCCGCGTTTTGATGCGATTAAAGCTCCACGTGAGTAGATAACCAGAATCTCAAATTGATTGAGATTATGATTTGGACTTATCCAGATACCTAAATCAAGTCCAATCAGAACTCTAAATCAAGAGATTTAAATCAATATTAAAGATTTGATTGGAATCCTTGATGAGAAAGAATTCTATTTAGATAGAAACTCTCAAATTAACCTGAGGATATAAATACCTTCCTAGTGAAACCCTAGGGGTCTTCTTTTTTGGATCCTTTGGCAATTCAAGTACGCGAGAGAGCCTTGAAGTCAGAGATATTCTTCTTCTTCCTTTCGGTTCTTAGAGAATTCAAGTTACGCACAGAGCCTTGAGTTCGGGAGAGACCGAAGAAGATAGGCTACAATCGGCCGTTATCTTCAAGAGAGAAGAGTTCGACGTTCGATCGTCCAAAGAAACTACTATAGATCCCATCGCCACTGATCCCACGTTTATTTTGTAAAAGAGAGAGATTGAAGTATAGAATCCTCTCGTTTGTTCTTCTTTTTATCTTGTTCACTTTCATTGTAATTCGAGTTTATTCAATGGAAGGAAGCAAAAAAAATTCTGCTGCGAACACTTTTTTCCACAAATATGCCTCTATGAGATTTAAAAGCAATAAAATACACTTTCTCCGGACGGATAGAGGCAAAATACAGGGGTCCGCAGATTCAAGATCATGCATACCATCATTTTAGGTAACTACTTGGAAGTAAACATCCACTCAGACTTAAAAATGAAAGAGGGTGCCTGGGACGTCACCCCAAATTTATTAGAATTAGAAGAAGAATTTCGAGAAGAGGAAATTAAGAAGGCTGTTTGGAATTTGGGCCCTGACAAGGCTCCTGGCCCGGATGGATTCCCTCTATTTTTCTATAGGATTTTTTGGCAGGAGGTGAAAGATGATCTAAAGTGAATGCTTGATGAGGTCTATATGGGCGAGGTAAGACTTGATAGAATCAACTATTCTTGGGTCACTTTGATCCGCAAGAAAGAACTGGCAGATCATATTGGGGATTATAAGCCAATTACTTTATTAAACAGCACTATCAAAATTATCTCCAAGCTGTTAGCTAACCGTATTGCAGAAAAAATTCAGGTGATGATAGGAGATTATCAGACCGGATTTCTTACAAGTAGAAATATTTTGGAAGGAGTTGCGACAGCATATGAGGTAGTTCACTATTGTAAGAGACTTAAGATGGGGGGCTTCCTTCTCAAATTGAATTTTGAAAAGGCCTATGATATGGTTGATTGGGACTGCCTACTTGAGATTCTACGAATGCGGAGATTTGGAGCAAGATGGATTTCTTGGATTGAAAAGTGGCTGTATTCAGCCAAAACACAGATTATAGTTAATGGAGAAGTCGGCAAAGAGATAATACTAAGACGTGGCCTTCGTTAGGGAGATCCCCTATCTCTTCTACTCTTTGTCCTAGTTGCAGATGGTCTAAATGAAATGTGTAAAAAGATGACAAGCGCAGGTTTGATACACGGTCTTGCTGGGGCCCCGTCTACCCCCATCACCAATCTTCAATATGCAGATGACACACTCATATTTGGAGAGGGTAGCATTAGGGAAGCTATATACATTAAGTGGTTGCTAGTTTGTTTTCAAACTTGGTCAGGTCTCCGAATTAACTTTTTCAAGAGTGCACTCATTAACTTGGGACCAAAAAATCTCTCACATGCTTTTATATTAGAAATTCTTGGTTGTGTAGAGGAGGAGTTTCCGATTAAATACTTGGGCATCCCCATCAAACCAGGTAAACTCTCTAAGCAAGACTGGAGCCCTTTACTTGATGCTTTTGAAAAGAGACTGGAAGGATGGAGAAGTAACTTTCTCTCCTTGGGAGGGAGGGTGGTGCTACTTAATTCGGTATTTTCCATATTACCCATGTATTATATGTCCTTTTTATTGCCGGGATGGGTGAGAAAAAAAATAGACAGTATAAGGAAGAATTTTATGTGGAATGGTGCAAGCCGGTCTAAGAAATACCACTGGATCTCATGGAAACAAATCTGTAGACCTAAGAAAGCAGGAGGCCTGGGTATATTGGATTTAAAAAATTTTAATTTGTCGTTAATGGCAAAATGGTGATGGCACTTAATCTCTCGGCCTCAAGGCTCTTTTCAAAAATTGGTGCAAAAAAATATTGTCCTAGGGTGGCTACCTGGGTTTCGCGAAGCTTAAACAATACCTCTGGATTTTGGAAGGGGGTTATGATGTCACGAATTATTGCCTGGCCAAGCTTGGAGTTTAAACTGGGTAATAGAAATAATATAGCATTTTGGCATGACAGATGGTGCTATCAAATCCCTTTAAAATTGCTATTTTCAAAAGCCTATCTACTTGCTAGGGAAAAGGAGGCTAGGGTTTGTAAGCTGTGGGGCCGAGCCAGATGGTGCTTGAATCTTCGGCACCCATATTCTATCACAGAAAAATCCCAATGTCGAGATTTGCGGTCCCTCCTTAGCAGTTTCACGCCTAGTCTAACGGCGGAGGATCAAACCCACTGGAGATGGAGCAAAGATGGAATATTTTCTGTCAAATGTACATACAATCATTTTATGGATAGTGGAATCTTGCCTAGTAATACTACTTGGATTTGGAAGACTGTCTGTCCACCCAAAATTAAGGTGTTTCTCTGGTTGGCTGTTAGAAAAGCCTTACTTACCTGGCCAGCCTTACAGAAAAGAGGGTGGGTAGGACCAAACTTTTGTGTCCTTTGTAATAAAGATGGAGAGTCCACTGACCACCTTCTGTTGAACTGTATTTTTACCCGTGAATTGTGGGTTAAGTGTGCCAGTACGTTTGGGATTAGTCTTAATACAGGGGTTTGTAATAGTTTTGAAGACAAAGTATGTGTTAGAGGCAAGTCTTCACATTTGGCTCGATCCTTAGTAGCAGCTTTATTTTGGAATGTGTGAAGAGAAAGAAATAGTAGAATCTTTAATTCTACTGCACGCCCATTGCATACTTGTATTCGTATGATTATTCATGATACCTCTCTTTGGACAGATATACCTTCGGATGAGGAGCGGATTCAGATCTCAGGCGGGACATCTGGTGACGAGGTCAGTGACACTCTTCCATCTCCAGCCCATACGGGATAGAGATATATCTTCGGATGAGGAACGGGTTCAGCTTTCAGGTGAGACATCTGGAGAAGATGTCAGCGATAATCCTCCATCTCTAACCCAGACTTTTGGTGGACGGCTTCTGGTAACCTTATGGTGACTTTTGGTGGATTTTATGAAGATCATATGTTTGATGTACTTTTTAGATTTCCTTGGTGTTACTTGAACACTTATTTGTACTCTTTGTCTACTTTCTCCTAACTAGTTTTTTGTTCTTTTCTTTAATGTATTTTTGCTTTAAATTATTATTATTCTATTATCTACTTGTTAATGGAATGCGGAGGGATTCTACCCACCGTTTTTTTCCTCAAATATATATATATATATAGTATAAGCAATAAGAAAATATCAATTCTAGCTCCTTCAACGTTATCATTGTATTGAAGGAATATATATAATCAAACAATGGAACAAACCTTAAGCATGTGGACTGGAGGATAATGTGCTTGCAGTTCCAACAACTTGATCTTCTATTATATATAGTTTTAAAAATAACTTAAAAATATGACGTACTTTTTTAAAATGCTAACAAATTTCTTGCTAGACTTCAAGAACTGACCACTTCATCATTTAACAAATTACTTAGCGCCTTCTCAGATAGAGCGACTGCTCTACCAAATTGCTCCAACTTGGCATTTCTTGATCGTAAAAGTCTAAGTTTCGTACGTACGCTCGATAGCTATACACCCCGAAATGATCATATTAGACACTTCTTAATTATGAACTGTGGATATATAGAATTTTCATTTCTAATTAGTCAGTACTATGTTAGGCGAATGGGCGTAATCAGTTCAGTTAGATACTTGTGAGAGTACTGTAATGCTAATTAATATATATTATCGACAAAGAAAGAGTGTAAGCTAAACTCAGGGGTGACATTGGGCAGGGCCAGTGATACAACAACCCTTTTATCCCAAGTATTTGGAGTAGGCTGTATGAACCAAAAAAAGAATCACGCCGGATCGATCACTTTGATAGTCCAGTGATAACGAGAGTAAATTAACAATATTGTTCATGCAAATAGTACTATCGTCCTTTTTTTTTTTCAATTATTATTATTATTATTTTGTTTATGCGCATGGTGAACTTAATTCGGGAATCTACGTGACAATCCGAACTGATTCCTCATGACAAATTAAGCATGAAATAATTTTCTTACGCAACGAGAGAATGTATATGTGAAGAATCGCTCAGGCACTTCCTAAAAAGATGAGTCAAAAGCCAATTTAGCAACATTAAACAAAAAAAACGAAAACTTCTCATTAAAGACAACGGACTCCATTATGGATAGTCGCCCTGCTCTCAACCTCATTGAACGCCAGCGTCGCTCTTCACTATTGCTTGAACCGGATAAAATTCAAAATCTTGAAAAAGTCACGTGGAAACAAGCTCACTGGCTTAAAGAAGGGGACATAAACACCAAATATTTTTATCGGATTGCAAATTTCCGACGATGTAAGAACCACATCCCCTTATCAAAGGAGGCGATACAATACTCCAATCCCAACCTGCTATTGTCAACACATTTACAATATACTACCAAACAATACTGGGGGTATCCAACATGAGTAAATGTCCAAACTAATTGGGAACACCTTTACCCTCCATTCGACCATTCACTCCTGAATAGCCTTCAGCAGCCTTTCTCAGTAGTAGAAATAAAAAACAACAATCTTCAGTCTTGAAACAGACAAAGCTCCGGGTCTGGACGGATTCAATACCCTCTTCTTGCAAAAGTTCTGAGACTTTGTGCACAGTGATCTCATAGCCCTCTTCCACTCCTTTTACAGCAACAAGCTCGATATATGCCACCTAAACATAGCATACATGACCTTAATCCCTAAAAAAGAAGGCGCAAACAAACAAAAAGATTTCAAACCAATAAACATCTTTAATACCCCATACAAAATTATTACTAGGAAACTTTTTAACCGTCTCCAACCTATTCTGGATCAACTAGTTGACCCTTCTTAGACGACTTTTCTCAAACAGAAATCCACATTAGACAAAGTTGCTGCAGCATATATAGGAACTTATAACTAGTTCAAAACACAAATGGGCAGGCCTATTTCTGAAATTGGATTTCCAAAAAGCCTTCGATTCAGTGAACTTTGGAAGCTCATGGCTTCGGTCCAAAATGATATAAATGGATAGCTGACTGTGCTACCATAGAGACCTTTGCGGTACTGATCAATGGTCGACCAGAGGGACACATATGATGTCGCAGAAGCCTGCAGTAAGGGGACCTACTCTTTCCCTTTCTTTTCATAATAATCATAGATGTCCTCTCTAAAATACTTCAAAAACCAACCATCTCTAGCCTACTACAATAGAAGGGATCAATTTATCATCATTTTTGCTATCTACAATATACAGATGATACTTATTCTCGACCCTACTACTACTACTTCACTCACTAATCTCAAAGTCATTCTTTTGTTATTTGAGATGATGACATGCCTCAAAATCAACTATGATAAGTCACGCATTTACAAAATAGGTAACACCTCAGACGTCCAACTCCACAACCTCATCTATCCTATAATATCAAACTGGCTTATTATCTTTCACCTATCTAGAGATCCCTCTAAAAGCCACCAAACTTAACAAATGTGAGTTCTTTTCAGTCATTGATAAAATAAGACAACGCTTATCCATATGGAAAGGTAATAGCCTTTCAAGAGAGGGTCGACTGATTCTAGTAAATGCGGTTCTAACATCCATGCCATTTCACTACATATCTTTCTTCTTCTTACCAAAATGGGTGACCAATGAAATAGACAAAATCTGTAGGACCTTTTTATGGACCGGATGCAATAAATCAGCAAATGGAAAATGTCTAGTAAATTGGAATCAAATCTGTAAATCCAAAACTCAGAGCGGTTTAGGCATTCGAAATCTTGAGCTCTTTAACATCTCTTTCATCTCCAAATAGTGGTGGCGCTTCGTTCAACCTACCAATCCCTTATCATGGCAAGCCCTCATTCATCTCAACTACTATCAACACAATCGCCCCGAAGATTTTCTTCCCACGGTTCCCTCTAAATGTTCTCCTTTCTGGCAATAGTCATCAAATGCTCTCCTTACTTCAAACTTGGTTTCTGTCATGTCTACAAAGGGATGGACGATCGGATTAAATTCTGGACCGATCATTGGATTGGCAATCAATCACTGGACACTGTCTTCCCATCCTTACTCCAAATAGCCTCCAATCGATCCGCCATGATCCCATCACAGATTCAGGATAGTAATTGGACCTTCTCCTTCAATCAACTTCTATCTCCTTTGAGTCTGCAAGCCCTCTCCTCTCTAATGCAATAGCTCCCCTCCCCCTCAACCCCCTATTCCAACCTCGATCACATCACATGGACCCTAGCCAACAATGAACAATATTCGGTTGCATCCCTCTATCATCATTTGAGCCCTTCATCACCCAAAAACATACCGACATCAATGGTCTTCGTCCTCTCCACTTAAAGTAAAATTTACAGGATGACTCACATTATTCGACCGTATACCCACCTCAGAGATTTTCACACGACATAACGTAACCCCTCCCTTCAGCTGCCTCCTGTGCCACTCCACTTTAGAAACATTAATCCATCTCTTTCTACTATGCCAATTCACCTGTCAAATATGGCATCATTTCCTCTTTTTGTTGTACCTCCCACATCCCCCATCCTCTAAAGTTCAACGTCCATAGATTTTGATCCTACAGGAAGGTAGGGATGTAGAGATCATTATACTAAAGAAAAAAAAAAAATTAAAAATAATGGAATGATATAATCTATCGATGTTGGATTTACCCCATTCAACTAACTTTTCACATAACAAAGACTCACTATAGAGCTTGCAGTCGTACGGTCTAACTTGTCTATATGACCTATTGCTAATTTTTCTAGATCATTTTCCTTGGTATTTACTTTATGTTATTTTTCTATAATCTCAAAAGTAAAACACAATAAATCCAATAAATATCAAATAATTTCATTTCATAAAAATTATTGAACAAATTCGCCCATCAACATCAACAAGAACAAACCACATAATCAACATAAACATTTTCTTGCTCAAAATAATAATAATAATAATAATAATAATTTTCTTCATATCCCGAGCTCCTTGCCAGTGATTCTCAATTCACAAGGCGGCAGTTCTTCCTTATCTCCCCGTCAGTCCCCGTAAGAACTCCAATCGCTCCCATCCTCGTTATCGAGTTCTTGAATGCATTCAGAAAGTTCTCAGAATTGGTAAGCTTCTCCACCAGGTTTTTCGATCTCTGGTTAGTAAGCAGCGCAGCATCGGATTGGAAAAGGCCCTTGTTCTGCTTCACCATCTCGAAATAGCTGCTGTCAAAGGCCGTGCCGCTCCCTGGGTCCATAGGGACAGTCGTGGTGTCCGTCAGGCTCTTGCATTGAGTCCTCAAGAATGCTGCGTATGTTGTGTCCAGGGATGTGTCTGCGTCGCCCTTCCCAGTGAAGTTGTAGAGACGGTTGCTGAAGACGGTGCAGGTCCCTATTCCGATTGTATGTGCACCTGCAGCACAATGCAGACATAGAAAGTTTCGTATCAGATACATGACAGGAAATGCAAGTCATGTTTGTTTCGAAAAGTTATCATACACACCAGATAGAACGACTAGATCCTGGTTGTCAAGACCTTTGCTAGCAAAGGACTTCACTAGAGTCCTGAAGTTAGAAAAGGGTGAGGGGACTTCGTTAAGAACCTCTTGTTGTCTAGATACTGCACCATCTCTCCTGCCTAATTGAACTTCCCACATTGGCTTTTGGAACTGTAAACAGGTTTGATCCAAGCTTCAAGCACAACTCAACTTGATTCGAAAGTAAAGGCACAAAACTTTTGCGAGCAACAAACTTAATGTAAGTTGCGACGATTACCTGGAACGAGACTCCATCTCTAGCAGCCAATGCAACTATATCAGCACAGGAGACTGTATTCGGGCAGGCCTTCTCCAGTGCGGTCTTCACCTCATCGAGGACATCAAAGCCTGCCAGCGACAGGTTTGGAATTGCATCCTTTTCGCCAGTGTTGTTCGGAGAATCAAGCAATATGGAGGCATCACAACCCTGATGATATATTACAATGATACATACTGTCAGCAACTGGAAACGTTCTTCCCATAAACATTCTGAAAACTTGTTCAGTACTTTACCCTGACGAAGCAGTCGTGGAAGAACATCCGGAGGAACTTTGCCGCGAGCTCTGCATTGGCCGCAGTGCGGTTCCAGATGATGTTCTGAACAATCTGCTCAGCTTGAGGGCAAGTCTTCATGTAGAAGTGAGTTTTCAAACCAGCACCTCGGCAACCTGCACCAAGGGCTAGCACTATGGCTAGAATGAGGAGGAAGCTGCAGTGCTTCATCTCTCTTTGCAAATGTTAATTGACAAAACTAAATGTTGTTAATAGAGACTTTGAATGCCATAATAGGAGTTTGATGTGTCCTATTTATAAGCACTATTCTTATAGGTATCTTCACTACTAAGACCTATTCTCTTACATCTGAGAAATGTTTGAATATAGTTGATTTAAGTATTCATGTTTATGATGTTTATCTTAGCCGGCCCTCAACTAAACAAGTAAAGCAATAATATAATCACTCAATTATCAAACTAATACACACACACACACACACACACACACACACATATATATATATATATATATATATATATATATATATATATATATATATATATATATATATATATATATATTATCTCTACATCCCTACCTTCTTTAGGATCAAAATCTATGGATTTTGAACTTTATTTACTCTTTCATCAAATAAATATAAAATATTGTATTTACTGAAAACCGTTAATTTTGTATCTATTTGGTAAAAACTAAATCAAAACTAAAACACCCTAGAATTTGGGTATGAGTGAACACTAGAGAGTCAAGATCATAATCTATGAGAATTTTTTTTTTAAAAAAAATTATTGGATATAGTGGAAATAAACCGTAGCTCCAATAACTTGCAAGAGGCGACGATTCATTTTCATTATTCTAATATGAGTGTGTGTGCGTGCACACGTGTGTGTTTGATTTGGCAACATGGATAATGCAAGATTCTTTAATGTTGTATACAGAAATTTCATTTCTGATTGCATAAATTGACCAAGACAATGCGGGAGCTAGTTTTATCGTTAGAAAGGTTGGGATAGATAGTATTTGTGTAATTTCTATATCAATGACAGAAACTGAGATGCGAGGTTTGTATGAGATTATTTATTGGGTAGCTAACAAACTCCCTAATTAGTATGTAGTGGTGAAAGGTGATGCTCAGAGTATACTTACTTTATTTGAGGAACATAATGACTTTGTCTTCCACTCCCTACTTTGCAATGCCCGTAAATTTGAAAGTTGTTTTATGAATCTTTCTGTCCAACATATCTGACAGGAGGAAATGACCATATGACAAGTAAATATATAAAGATGCGTACATGAAAAGTGTGAAAAGTTGGCTTTCCTCGAGGACTGTTGGAATTTGCAATAGTACGATATTTTCTATTTTAAGTATAAAAAGTTATAGTCGTTGAGAACTTATCTTAGAAGGAAAAAAAAATAGTGAACAATCAAACATGCAAGTAAATCCTTATTCATATGGAAGTATGAGATTTGGAAGTTATAGTCGTGCTTATGCCTATCCATTTTTCCATCAAAATGGGATCACGCTCGTTGCAACATTGACAAATGTTTACGACTAACAGTCAACCTGATATCAACTTTCTCTAAATTAGTTTACGATAGGACAATGAACACCATCCAAGGGAATACTTCGCATGAACATGAACACCAAACTCACCTCAAAGTTGTTATGAAATAATGTTTCAAGGTTTCTAGGTTTTGACTAATGGCGCAAAGCACTGAATCATGTACTATTATCCAACCATTATGCAACGGTGGAGTTGGTGTGCGCAGGTAGAGAAAGAGACGTCCGAAATTGGAGTGTTTCGTGACATGGATGGATTATCTTAATCAAAGGGAAAATAAGTTGATGACTTTGAGCTTGATGTGATATCCTACAATTGGTGTTAAATTCCTCTACTAGTTAATCCAGCTAGTGCCTTCAGTAATTTAGTTTTTGGATGCTAACTATTGTACATAAATATGTGTGCACACTTAGTTTCCATATGTAACATATATATTCCAGTGTCTTCTCGTGTTTGCTAGCTTCTTCGTAAGAAAATTATTTCGTGCTCTGTCGTAAGGAATCAGTTCGGCTTGTCACAAAGATTCACGAATTAATTAGGTTCACCATGCACATAAACAAAAATAAATAAATAAATATTGAAAAAAAAAGGGACAATATCATTATCACTGGACCTGCCCAATCTCACCCGTAGGCTTAGCTTACACTCTATCTTCATCGATAATACTAAGTAGCATTATAGTCTCATTAGTAACTAACTAAACTGATTAGGCACATTTTCGTGGCATGTACGTAGATATCTACATTGTGAAAATTCTTAGATTTTTTCGATCAAGAAATACTCAACTTGAGTCAATTTGGTAGAGCAGTTGTTCTAAGTGAGAAGGCGCTAATTTGTTAAATGATGAAGTGGCTAGTTCTTGAAGTCCAGCTAGAAATTGGGAATTGCTAGATGTGCTCCATGTTTTTCTTAGTGAGCCCCATAGGTTAAAGAATAAATAATTACAAATTTACCATTAATTTTTTTAGACGTAAAAACCATCAATCCCTCTTCTTCTCATGGGACTGCTGTTGGCACTGCTGCTATCGCCGCTATCTGTGCTGCTAGGGGAGGAAGGAAGGGAGAGAGCAGTTACGAAAAAAGAGCAGAAAAAAATGGGACTCAACTAAAAAAAAATGTGTATGTTTTAAATTTTTATGAGCTTGCTAAGAAATTGGGGCTCACTGAGAAAAACATGGTGCACATTTAGAAATTCCCCTAGAAATTTGTTAGACGACTAGCATTTTGAAAGTGTTAGTCTGAACTTGAGTTATTTTTATTTCTCAAATCTGTGTCAAAACTATAATAGAAGATTTAAGTTGTTGGAACTGCACATTGTCCTCCAGTGCTCATGCTTAAGATTTGTTCCATAGTTTGATTATTCATACCTTCAATGATAAGGTTGAAGGAGAAATTGATGTTTTCTTATTGCTTATTTTATATATACTATCTGTGTGTTTTCAGAGTTCTCTATGGTCAATGTAGGTTGGTTTTGAACTCAAAAAAATACTTATTTTTGTTGAAAGACCCTTTCACTGTACCAAAACTCCGAAATTATGGTGAGAGTTGAGAGAAATTGGACGGTTATGGTGAGAGTTGAGGGAAATTGGGCTTTACACAGCGGTATAATTTTTTAAAAAACTCGCAATTAAATGCGGGTCCGGCAGTAATCGAACCTGAGTTGGGTTGAGGGAAATTGGGCTTTACGCAGCGGTATAATTTTTTTAAAAACTCGCAATTAAATAAGGGTCCTACAGGAATCGAACCTGAGTTATTCTGATACCATGTTGAAAACCCTTCCACTGCACCAAAACTCCGAAATTATTGTAAGGGTTGAGGGAAATTATTTTATATTTTAACAGTTTTGAACAGCTTTGGAACCTGCCCAACTTATACCAACATGAGGGTTTTGGTTTATGTTCAACTCATCTGTCTCAAACATGATAGACTTGATCAAAGTAGGTGGTTGTTATAACTGTTGCAGTCAAGATCGCAACGGTTGTACATAACCATTACAAATTTATTCAACTGTAAGTTATGACAACCATTGCAATAGTCAACCAAAACCACTACAAATATATTCTGCAGTGGTGGCGAGCTCAATAGATGTCAAAACCATTTATAAATAAATTTTGCAATGGTTTTCTTATCGAAGGCAATACTTATGAAACATTATAAACGACCCTTTTTCTCTTCTGGTGGAACAAGAATTTACTTGCATGTTTTGCTTGTTGACACTTTTTTTTTTGGTGTTGATAAGTCCTAATGACTACACCCTTCTATATATAGAAACGGAAATATCTTTTAGCGTGGCCTACATATTCTTTAAGCAAAACCACCTTCCTACATTATTCCTATACACACCCTTGTGTCTTCACCTGTCGGCGAAAAATTCTGGAAAAGCAAAGCAAATCCACGAATTCAGAGACAGAAGCCCGCAACTCATCGGATCCGCGAATTTAAGAAACTGAGGTCCGCGAATGTATGAAACTGAGATCTGCGAATCTAAGAAACTGAGGTCCGCGATCCAGACGACGGAACAGGTTCGCGAATCTAAAACTGAGATTCGCGATACTACCCATAGGTTTCGGGTGGGGGTTTAATACAAAGTCACACGACCCGAACAGAAGAATTGCCACCTCGGATCGTGGGAATAACTGCCAAACGAATGCAGCGGCGTTACTTTGATCGTGGGAATAACCACCTAACGAATATGGCAGCACTTCTTGAGTAGTGGGAGCTAACGGTCGAGCAAATATGGCGGGACGTTACTCCAAGCCCCCTATAAAAGGCGGGGAGCGAAAGAGATACAGGAGGACAAGAGACGGACGTCTTCTCCCAGAAATTACCCCTTGTGATCAAGAGTAAAGAGCCTTTTTCTTTCTTTCCTTTAGCCAACTGAGAGAAATTGTATGGAGTGTCAACGGAGAGCAGGATCGTCCTCCATAGCTACCTAAAAACCCAGCCTTAAACAAAGAGAAAAAGCTATCTTCCTCATCTTCTGTAAACGGGAAACCGTCCGATTGTAACCCTTTTATTGAAAAGACTTCGATATAAAGAGTGTGCAACTTTCATGGCGAACAGAAGATTGGCGACTCCGCTGAGGACTACCATCACCTCCGGTGACTTGGTGGTAGCTCAATCCGACAACATTCCAGTTGGTAGCATGGTCGACTCGCTCACATTTACGTCGACCAGGAAAGGTATGAAGAATTTCTTTCTTCATACTCCAAGAGCCCTACTTTCCTATAGAGATGCCAGGATTGGATCCAAGAGTGGCGGTTCACAAATTGAAGATCCGACCAGAAGCTAAGCCAGTAAAACAGCAACAACGAAGATTCCGCCCAAAGATCATGGAAGCTATAGAAGCTGAAATCAAAAAGTTGATCGCATCAGGCTTTATTCGCGAGGAACAACACCCTGATTGGGTCGCAAATATAGTTCCCGTGACCAAGAAAAATGAAAAAATCCGAGTCTGTATAGACTTTAGGGATTTGAATGAGGCTTGCCTCAAAGACGAATTCCCATTACCCATCACTGATATTATGATAGATAATACTTGTGGGTATGAGCGCATGACGCTCATGAATGGATTCTCGGGATATAATCAAATAAAGATGTATCCCGATGATGAAAAGCATACGTCCTTCAGGATACCACTCGGAGTATACTGCTATATAGTAATGCCCTTTGGCCTAAAGAACGCAGGTGCTACGTATCAACAGCCATGAATGCAATTTTCCAAGAGCACCTCCGGAAAACAGTGGAGTGCTACGTAGATGACCTAGCAATTAAGAGCAGAAACAAAGAAGATCACTTGAAAGATTTGAAGACAGTGTTTGACCTCATGAGGAAGCACCAGCTCAAGATGAATCCAGCTAAGTCTTTCCTGGGGGTCTCTAGTGGGAAATTCATCGGCTTTATCGTAACTTCGAAAGGAATACATCTTGATCCAGATAAAGTCAAAGCCATCCAAGACATGCCACCTCCCCGTAACCTCAAAGAGTTAAGAGGGTTGCAAGGCTTTTGAAGAGATCAAACAATATATCACGAAGCCACCGGTGCTCGTGTCCCCAGTTTCGGGAAAGCCCTTCCAGTTATATGTAAGGGCTATGGACCATTCATTGGGCGCTTTGCTAGCGCAGAAGGATGAGTCAGGTCATGAGCAAGCCATTTACTACCTCAGCAGAATGATGATTGGGGCGAAACACCAGTATAATCCCGTGGAAAAAGAATATCTAGCGTTGGTGTTCGCAGTACAGAAAATGCGACACTACTTAGTTGGACAAACTATCCACGTTGTATCGAGAGTTAACCCTCTGAGAATATTAATGACTAAACCCGGGTCACTAAATTCAAGACTATCCAATTGGGCTATTTTGCTATCACAATATGATATGCACTTCGTCCCACAGAAGTCTATCAAAGGACAGGTCGTGGCCGACTTCTTGGCCGAACATCCAGTCCCGGCATCCTCAAGGTTATATGAACAAATCCCATGAGAGTTGGAGGAACGGGATTTAGTTCCAAAAGAGGATGGTTCGAGAAGGTCTTCCGAATCAAATACGGTTTCGAAAGGTGTATGGCAACTTTTCTTTGATGGTGCCTCCCGATTGGGATCCAAAGGAAAGACGACAGCAAGGGTGGGAGTTGTTCTCGTCTCTCATCGCAACCACATCATTCCTCAAGCTTACTCATTGACAAGCTCGTGCTCCAATAACGTCGCAGAATACAACGCCCTCCTACGGCTTAAGAATAGCCAAACAACTGGGGGTCAAATATTTGGAGGCATATGGGGACTCTCAACTCATTGTAAATTAAATAAAAGGGGAGTACGAAATCAAACATGAAAACCTCCTGCCGTATTATCATGCGGTGATCAAGGTCGCTAACGGTTTCACTGGTTTCTATATCAGCCACATAAAGCGCCACCTCAATAGTTATGCGGATTCGCTAGCTTCCTTGGCTGCTACGTTAGCCTTGCCCAAGCATGCTAAAAGGCAAATTATGGTAAGCAGCAAGGAGTTGTTCTGCTCAAAGGATGAGCTCAAAGAAGAAGTGAAAAAGCCGCAAGAAAACGAAGCTGACGCTTGCGCATCTAGCCTAGAGCCAAGGGATTGGCATTTTCCTTATATAGACTATGTCCTTTACGGGATATTACCCGAAAGTTCAAAAGAAGCCAAAGCCATTCAGAGAAGGGCCATCCGGTTTTACTACAACGCGGAACTCCAGACGTTGTACAGAAAATCCTACGACGGAGTTTTACTTCGCTGTCTTTCCAACCGCGAAGCTCAAAAGGTACTCGAAGAAGCTCATGCTGACATCTGCATAGCACATCAGCCAGGACCGAAACTTTGGAATAGAATCCGAAGGATGGGTTATTATTGACCTAAGATGATGATAGAAGCAGTCAACTACGCCAAGAAGTGTAGGGCCTGCCAAATACATACAGACTTTATACATCAAGCTCCAAAATATCTCCACCCGATGGCTACATCATGGCCGTTTGAGCAATGGGGTATGGACATCATAGGGCCAATTTCTCCGCCATCAACGAGAGGACACCGGTTCATTTTGGCCATAACTGATTACTTTTCAAAGTAGGCTGAGGCCATCTCCCTGACCGCAGTAAAATAGTCAGATGTTATCAAGTTCATCAAGCACCATGTGCTTTATCGCTTCGGGGTGCCTAGAAGAATAATTCATGACAACGGACCTCAGTTTGTAAGCCAACTGTATTCCAGATTCTGCAACAAATACAGGATCGAGGACGTGGCTTCATCGCCATACTATCCTGCAGCCAATGGTCTAGCAGAAGCATTCAATAAGACCATTATAAAACTTCTTAAGAAGTTTGTGTCATCCAATCAACGGGATTGGGACGAAAAACTCGGAGAGTGTCTGTGAGCATACCGAACCACAATCCGAACTTCCACCAATGCCACTCCGTTCTCCTTGGTATATGGATCAGAAGCGGTCTTGCCTTTGGAGATCCAAATCGCTTCATTACGAGTCGCGTTAACAATAAGGATGACAGAGAAAGAAAAGCATCAGCAAAGGCTCGAAGAGTTAGAAGCCTTGGATGACAAACGCTTAGAAGCTCAACAGAGTATCGAGCTATACCGGGCGCGTATCTCCAGAACCTTTAACAAAAAGGCTAAACGAAGGACTTTTAAGAAAGGTGATCTGGTCCTGTAAGTTAGAAAACCAATCATAACAAGCCATAAGCCTAGGGGAAAGTTCCAGCCAAAGTGGGAGGGACCCTTCGTCATTGATACGGTCTATTCCAACGGGGCGTATCGGTTGACAAAGCCTAATGGTGACAAGGTCCTAATGCCAATCAACAACAAGTTCTTGAAGAAGTATTATCCTTAGCAAAATTGCAGAACACCAGTTATAATACGGTCTGGACAGTTCTATGCTAGTCATGAGCAAATAGTTTCTCTGTAATCAGAGCTTCGTCAATGAAAGTTCTTGGTTCCGGACTAAAAAGGCTTAGTTCGCGAATCAGATTTTTCTTCATATAAAATTTGCCAAGTCAAAAATTACCTCTGGCAAATCAGATTTTCTTTCTTCCAAAATTTGCCAAGTTAAAAATTACCTCTGGTAAACCAGATTTCCTTCTATCAAAATTTGCCAGGTTAAAAATTACCTCTGGCGAATCAGATTTTCTTCTATCAAAATTTGCAAAGTTAAAAATTACCTCTGGCGAATCAGATTTTCTTTCTTCCAAAATTTGCCAAGTTAAAAATTACCTCTGGCGAATCAGATTTTCTTTCTTTCAAAATTTGCCAAGTTAAAAATTACCTCTGGCGAACCAGATTTCCTTTTTTCCAAAATTTGCCAAGTTAAAAATTACCTCTGGCGAATCAGATTTTCTTTCTATCAAAATTTGCCAAATTAAAAATTACCTCTAACGAATCAGATTTTCTTTCTATCAAAATTTGCCAAGTTAAATATTACCTCTGGCGAATCAGATTTTCCTGTCCATCAAATTTGCCAAGTCAATAACACATTTGGCGAATCAAGTTTATCAACAAGAAGTTCTTTCATTCATAGTAGTTTTGGGTACTTAGAAAATTGTGATTCATTTCGAAATTATCAAGTTAACAGTTACCTCTGGTAATCAACATCAGAATCATCTTTCAGATACTCTCAGTTACGAAGAAAGAAAAGAACTTCTTTATTCGTCATCAGAACAAAATTACAGAGAATTCTCTAAGTGCTATACAGCCAATAAGAGTAAATACAAATCAAAAAAAAAAGAAAGAGGAATCTAAAGCAGTATACACAAGAGTTTTACAACTCAATGGTTCAAGAGAACTTTTATTTTCTCCTCTGCGTCATCAATGTCTTGCTGAAGAATCTCATAAGCTTGAACAGTAGCTTGACGACGCAGTTCCTCGTCATTAGCAATAACATTCTGCGCTGCAGCAGCCTCCAGCGAATCCAATTCAGTTTGCATCGCCTGGAGATCCCTGGATATATTGTCCCTCCGACACGACAAATCGGCGAGATTCCTCATTGACTCATCACGTTCCTTGGTGATCTTGGCTAGGAAAGTTTGGGCTTTGGCAATGGCTTGATCATGGCCCTTGACAAGCAGCGGCTTCCGCTTGAAGAACCAGAGACTCGCGGTCTGATTGACCCTTTTCTAAAGAGGCCTTGCAAACATTTGCCCTCTCCCAAGTCTCCTTCTGGAACTTAAGATGTTCCTCTCTCAGCTTCTGGAAGATGATCTCCACTGTCTCAGATTTATCAGCACTTCTGGTTTTCGACAGAGATTCAGCATGCCTTTGAAGCTGAGTTATCATAAGCCTAAAACGAGCAGCTCTATCCTCTCCACCAATGCTAACAATACCAGTTAGATAAATGTTGAGAACATTGGCGATTGAAGCAAAAGGAACTCCCTTTAGTATTTTATCGATACAGCGATCCAAAAAGTGAAGGAAAGTCTCCACTATGTCCTTCAGCAAATCATTCTCAAGCATGTCAATCTCTGCATGAGAAGGGGTGATATTGGTTGAGGCAGAAGCAGGTTGATCCGCAACCAAGCTAGTAACAGGAGGAATGGCACCCCTGGAGATTTCTGCGGAGCTACCAATCATAGTCTCCTGAACTACAGTATCAGTTGAAGTAGCCGTGGCCAAAACCATAGATATGGCAACCGAGGGAACCACTGCTTCTGAAGTAGTGACTTTGACCGTCTCACTCGTTTCAGCTCCCGCGATGGTATTGTCTGATGAAGTCACCTTCGCTCCCATGCACTCTAAGTCCGGAGTTAAAACTGGAGCTAGCAAAAAAAAGGAGAAGAAAATTGATAGTTAAGTATTACAGTATCATTTGATAAAATAGCATAATTATTGAAGAAAAAAGATGAAGACCTGAAGGTTGGACACTGGATTCCCCAAATCCGTACACCTCAGGACCAAACACTTCAGGCCCATATATTTCGGTCTGAATATCCTCGCTCAAAAAAACGTATTTACCATGGTCTGAGGGAGGAGTAGAAGAGCGAAAACTGTCACTACTGGCGTCATCATCATCGCCCCATTCATCTTGGTCTTCAGAAGGAGGTGTTGCTTTTAGGGGATCTGATGCGCGATTCTCCCCAATTATTTGAACTTCATCATCTGTAGTGCCCTGAGCAACAGGAACCACAGAGTCCTCTTGTAAAGCCGAAGGAGCACTAACTTCAACGTCGACCTGGCCAATAGGAGGAATAGAACCCTCTTGAGTAACAGAAGTAGGATCACTGCAGAGAACAAGTCCTTGACTCCGACGCCTCTTAAGGGAACGGAGAATTAAAGATGAGTCATCTTCCTCCTCCTCGGGTTCCTCAACGAGGGACTCAGAAACCAGAGTGGGTGTTGCAGTTCCTGTACCAGACAGGGTGCTCTGCGAATCAGTTCTCCGCGGAATGGTAGGCAAGTCGCTAAGACGCCTCAGTCTCTTTCGCTTATGTAAAGATTTCTCGGGAGAAGACTGCGATGGAGGAGAAGTCTTCCTCGACGTCGGATCAGGAGAAGCATCAAGGGAGGCAGCCTGAACTGGTGCATCAGTATCCTCTTCCCTTTGTTCCGATTCATTAGATGTGTTATCCCCCCTGAAGTCCTTCATCCCTACCACTTTTGTGCTGCCAGCCTTCTTTTTTTGGGTATACCAGGATCTGATTTCCCGCAGACTGGTATGGTGTATGTTAAAATTCTGAGGAACAGAGTTAGCACCCGCAAACCATTTACAGAAACAGAAGCTCATACTCGAGTTCGGGGTCATGAGCGGAAGATCAAATTTGGCTTGAGTTCCACCTGCGACGAAGTAAAACCAAGCTCGAGCTCCCTCAAGAACATTCCTAACAAAGCTTAATTCTCTATTGGGATTACCAACGTAAAGCTGATCATACCCAAACTGTCGGGCAAAGCGACTCGGATAGTAAGGTTCTATATAGCAAAGGTTCCCCAAACGAAGGACCAGATGCCCTGGACTGATGTTTATCAACCACCAGAAACATCCCGAGGATAGGGTAGTAAATTTATCAACAGCAGTAGTGTCCGCGAATTCTTCCCCGTACCCAGCATTCGGAAAGTATGGGAAACATCTGAACAACTCAAAAGTTGAAAAATGACGAAGAGTTTTGCGGATCGCGGCCATGTAGCCCCCTTTCCATTGCGACCTCTCGTAGTGCTGCACTTTGGGAGCACTTAAGTCAATCTGCGAGTCTGCAGGACTCATCAAAGTAGGGCAATGTAGAACCAGCCAAGCCATCAAATAAGTATAAGGGAGTTCTACACGTGGATTAGGAGTCTTGATGACAGGGTCTCCTTTCTTCTTCTGCTCATTCTTCACATTGCAGAATTTATCAGATATTCTTCTCAATCCGCTTTGGATACTGCATACCATAGCGAGCAACAAACTTAGTCGCCTACCCAATGCCAGTAGAACGGCTGGGTATACAGCCCCAATGGGTATGTTTTCCTACGAAGAAATGACACACTTTTTCAGCCAAACCAGTAACTAACCCGCCAAAAAGGCAGGGTTAGATAAAGGTTGAAGGGCCTAATAATGAAAACTCTCGAAGGACGTCCCAGCTTTGAAAACGTCCTCGTCAGCTTCGGCAACGTAAGTATCTGTCCAGAAGCTTGCAATTCTTCTCTCAACCTCCTTTTCAGAAACTGGAGGAAGACGAATGAAGTTCGGATTACTCCTAGAAAAATCAGGCAGAAGATATTGCAGCCATTTCTTTGGCTTCAAACTACGGGTGCCCGAGGTGTGGGTGTATATATGATAATGGCAGAGCAATTCCCAGTAGGTATCATAAGCCAAAGGGTCCTGAGTCTTCAGCAGATGGAGTTCTTCTCCACTAGGGACGTACTCTTCATACGGGACGTCTCCCATAGGCAAGCCCGAGACCTCATGCATCTCGTGGAGGGCGAAACCCAATTCGCCTCAAGAGCAGAAGATTGTACAAGTGTCAGGGTTATACAATTCTAATAAAGCAAAGAAATGGAATCTGCTGGCGGGAATGCCATGCTGAACAGCCCTGCGCGATACAGCCCCGCATGATGAAGCTGATCCCTAAATGATCGCAGGAAAAAGTCAGTGAAGACCGCCCACTCTCCTTTCGAAGAGCAGTAAATCCATTCAGGGGGACGAAAGTCCTGAACAGGAAACTCTCATTGTGCATTGGTAAAACGGTGCAGGAAAGTCTGCGCGATTATAGGAAGCTCACCTCTAGGGAGATCATGTGTAAGCAATCCCGGCAGCAACCCATGAAAGCTCTTCCCAGTACCACGAGGAAAAGCACCTTGAGCATTGAAGTCCCCCAACAAGATACCGCCTTGTGGCCTGTTTATGTGCCAGTCCATTTGCCTAGGCACAGAAAGGGACTGAAAGAATAAGAATGGATAAAATCTCTCCATATTGGGGAGAAACAAGTGGCGACCTTCAACTTGGCAAAGCCACTTGTAATCGTCATCTTCCAAACCACTGTCGGGCATTGAAATATGGTCCCCAAACAAAAAGACAAGTTTGAGCAACGGAGACCGATTATCTCCTTCAAAAGATACATTGGTCATCAACTCTAACAATGTTGAGCGAGAAGGGTGGAGAATCTTGTCTTCTCTCTCCTGGTTGTCTGATGTTGTATAATGTGGAAAGACATGACCAAATCTGAACTCTTTCTCCCCATCATAGCCATCAGAGTATTCGAAATAATGGTCTTTCGGCCAATGATTCAAGGCATAGTCGACTGCAAAAGACATTCAGATTCAAGGTAAAGAAAAAATGATAAGAAAGGGACTGCCTTTCGAAAGTTTTCTATATTACCTCCAATCAAGGGTTCCTGCCGAACCACTATTGAACTGGAGGTTGCTCGAGGATCTTAACGACCACTGGCGGTGGCATCAGAGGAAGAAGATTTCTTTGGCATCTTTTGCAGATTGAGAAAACCCTTCGAATCAAAAGCTATGGGAGATTGAAGACGAGAAGTCTGAGGAGCTCTAACGAAGAACTCAGATTTCAAATTTCTTGAGCCTCTCTCGTAAAGTGGAGGTTATATAGCCGGTGATTTGACGTGATATCCGGCTTGAATCGCATGGATACCTTTTTATTTAATGCGGCTCAGAAAAACGTCTCGAATCTGACGTCGTAGGAAAGCAACCGCCTGCCAGCTTTCCCGCAAAAGCTCGCAATCCTAATACAGAGTCGGTTTCTCCTCAAAAAGCGAAGTTCACGACCCTAATACAGAGTCGTTTTCTATTCAAAAAAGTGAAGACTCGCGACTAATTCAGAGTCGCGCCCCTTCCGAAGATAATTTGCGACCCTAATACAGAGTCGTTTTCTACTAAAAAATGAAGGCTCGCACCCCTAATACAGAGACGTGTTCCTTTTGAAGCGAGGGTTTGCGACCCTAATACAGAGTCGTTTTTTTCTCAAAAAGATGGAGAGTCACGTCCCTAATACAGAGACGTGTTCCTTCCAAAACAAGAGTTCGTGACCCTAATATAGAATCGTCTTCCACTCAAAGATGGAGAGTCGTGCCCCTAATACGGAGACGTGTTCCTTCCAAAACAAGATTTCGCGACCCTAATACAGAGTCGTCTTCTACTCAAAGATGAAGAGTCGCGCCCCTAATACAGAGACGTGTCCCTTCAAAAGCAAGAAGCAATAGTGGCGCTAATACAGAGTCACAGATCTCAAGCAAACGCAATGAAAGTTTTAATACAGAATATTATATCCAAAGTATTCCGAAACTCCTTGAAGAATCATGAGAGTTTTGGAAACTTTGGAGGGGTTTTGTCGGCGAAAAATTCTGGAAAAGCAACGCAAATCCATGAATTCAGAGACAGAAGCCCGCAACTTATCGGATCCGCGAATCTAAGAAACTGAGGTTAAAAAAATCTAAGAAACTGAGATCCGCGAATCTAAAAAACTGAGGTTCACGATCCAAACGACGGAATAGGTTCGCGAATCTAAAACTGAGAGACACTACCCATAGGTTTCGGGTGGGGGTTTAATACAAAGTCACCCGACCCGAACAGAAGAATTGCCACCTCGGATCATGGGAATAACTACCAAACGAATGCAGCGGCGTTATTTCGATCGTGGGAATAACCACCTAACGAATATGGCGGCACTTCTCGAGTAGTGGGAGCTAACGGTCGAGCAAATATGGCGGGACGTTACTCCAAGCCCCCTATAAAAGGCGGGGAGCGAAAGAGATACAGGAGAACAAGAGATGGACGTCTTCTCCCAGAAGTTACTCCTTGTGATCAAGAGTAAAGAGCCTTTTTTTTTTTTCTTTCCTTTAGCCAACTGAGAGAAATTGTACGGAGTGTCAACGGAGAGCAGGATCGTCCTCCATAGCTACCTAGAAACCCAGCCTTAAACAAAGAGAAAAAGTTATCTTCCTCATCTTCTGTAAATGGAAAACCGTCCGATTGTAACTCTTTTATTGAAAAGACTTCGATATAAAGAGCGTGCAACTTTCATGGCGAACATCACCGTCATGATAAACGCACGTATTTCCCTCCCTCCACATATGTGGGGAAGAAAGATTCGCAAGACAACTTCCAAACATACGGATATTTCGAAGTAGGCATAGTCATAACGCCTCTTAAACAAAGTAAATACACCACGATCTTTCCCTTCCACCACTATACGTTGATTAGGGAGTTTGTTTGTCGCCCAACAAATAGCCTACCACAAACCTCGCATCTCAGCTTCTAGTACTAATACGGAGGTTATATGAATTCTACATGTTCCAACTATTACACCAATATCATATCCGACAACAAAACCAACTTCAGCATTCTCGCCTTCTATCAAACCATCAAAAGGGTGGTTTATATAAGGTGAACTTTGTTGGCTTGTTTACTAATTTCAATAAATAAATATAAATTAATTCCTCCCATGTTGACAAATTAAGCAAAGAGACAATAAAACTGATCATCAAGTTAGGGAATAATTTAGTTAATAATCATCTCATATATAACAACTGCATGTTGACTAATCAAGATAAACGTGCTGATATTGTTGCACTTACTGCTAGAAATGGAGTTTCCATTGAGGTATAAAGTCCGAGTCGTAACACAAAGCAACATGTGTTGGCTTGATCAATAGTGGCTCACTTTTTTTAGCATAAATAAACTCCTGTGTTTCATTGATCAGATGTTAACGAAACATGCTACATAGACAGAAGCGAGCCTTCGCTAGTAAAGGTCTCGGCATCTAGGATCTCGTTGTTCTACCAGTATGTGTCAATTTTGCAAGAATACGGTACTTATTTGCTTGTCTCTTGGGAGATCAGATCGAACATGGCCTGGTGTAAGTCGTAAAAGAAAATATACGAGATAACCAAATTAATATCGTCAATGACAGTAAAATAAGCACACATATTACTTTCATTCCAAGTATGTTTGATTTGAATATAGGGAAATGCGTTGCCCAACAAATGGACATCTCGAAGTAAGAGATGAGATGTAGCAGCATCAATCATCCTACATAAATAAAGAAAGAACACCATGAGCATATCCTTCTACTGTAAGTCCTTTGTCCCGTAATTTCAATAGACACTCACACAAGTGTCTCCCATAATTCTCTAATATCAGCTTCCGAGGCAAACATGTAATAGAGACACTACTCACACCAATCAATGCACCACTATCACCTCGAGGTGGGGGATCAAACTCCCAGTCAGATCTCGAATCACTAATAACATCGACTAAATAAGATAGAAACATACAATAAGCACAAGAAGAATATAAGAAATGAATATAGTTCGGTCAACCAAGTTCGATTTATATCCACGGAAACAATAAGAGACATTCATTATAAGAAAAAAAAAATGTTACTAAAAGAAATACAATTATCTATCTAGTAACGGAAGTTTTCTCTCTTCAATAGCTCACTTTTCTCGCATCACATACAAGAGATATATATTATTTGGTATTCCAAATCAATTAGGATATTGGTCATCTCACTCAAGTCCAACCGAGACTCTTTATGATTTCCAATCATATCTGGATACTCAATAGATGTGAGTACACTTGCCCCTTGGCATAGAGCTATCAAAATTAAGCTATATCAAATGGGCTTTAGCCAGCTTTCCTTAGCAGAAAGCCAAGAAATTATTGTTGAGAAGATAATAACCTACTATTTTCTGTATAATTAACTGAGTAATTAAATGGGTTTTAGCCTTGAGTTTATCATTAACTGACCTGACAAATTACTCTTATCAAAAGTTTTCTACTATCCTATACTTCTAAAATGGATCAAGATCTCATAGTAGTAGGATTCAATATGAACCTATAGTAAGCTTAGTGAGAAAAAAAATGGGAAATTGAGGAACTTGAAATTCATAAAACTTGCTCTAAAATTTGCACATGTGTTATTTTTTCTCTGCATATATCGAACTTGAACTTTAGAGAACTAACTATGCATAAAGTAAGAATTTGAAATAAGAAATGACGGGTGGGAATCAAGAAGTACGTAAATCAAGTCAGAATATCCAAAACATCACCTCAAACACAATTCAGTTGTCCGAAATTTTTTCTACTGTCCATACCAAAGCCTCCCAAAATCTCCTAATTTCAGCATCTGAAACCGAACTACATAAATTAATAATGTATATTTCTTTATTCTTTAATCAATTCTTTAGCATATCCCTTTATATCCTGAGTAACCAAAATTCAAATAAAAATAATTTTTAACATCGCTGTCTCATATTGGGAACTTTTCCACGTCATCACTTTAAATTCATTAATAAATTCAGTTATTTTGCCAACGATTTTGGATCGAAGGATCCAATTCTCACTCTCATTCTCATTCTCTCTCTTTTTATCTTCATCGAGAGGCGCAAAGCTCACAGGAACCCTAATTTATTCTCTCTCAGATCGAAAACCCCAAAATCCAACTCATACCCTAATTGCCCTTTCGTCAATTCTGGTAATCCCTCTTCACTCGATTACATTTTTGAACTGCTTGGGTTTGATTTGATTATTTTGATCGAGAAAAAAGCGATTTTTATGAGTTTTTGTTCTTTAATCCTTGTTTTGGCTGAATAAAGAACTGATCTTTGCTGATTCTTTCTTAGTTGAGTTATTGGGATTCTAATTGGGTGTTGCGCACGAATCTTCATTTTAGTGAAAAAATTGGTTTTTTTTTTTTTTGAAAGAATTATGATTTATGGGTATTTTATGATGTTAATCTTGTTTATAGGTGCAAAAAATTTCATGTGTTATTGATATTTAATGAATCCATGTTCCCATCCTTGTCAAGATCAAAAAAATTCGACAGAAGATGCAACATGATCATGCAATTGTCTTCAACCAAATTTATTCTTGTTGATTATCAAACCCTTGTTTGTTGGTATTGCAGGGCCCAGTTCTCCCCCTGTGGCAACAAAAATGGAGAAGCTCAAGGGTTCTGCACGTCTCATGATCGTTTCGGATCTCGACCATACAATGGTTACAATGCTCTCAGTTCATTGCCCACCAATATCATAAAAAGTTGGTTTTTTTTTTTTTTTTTTTCCCTTAAGTTGTGTATTTCTCATTGCAGGTCGATCATCATGACGAAGAGAATCTGTCGCTGCTTAGATTCAATGCTTTGTGGGAGTCCCTTTATTGCCATGATTCGCTGTTGGTTTTCTCGACTGGGAGATCGCCTACACTTTACAAGGAGCTGAGGAAAGAGAAACCGATGTTAACTCCGGATATAACTATCATGTCTGTGGGCACGGAGATTACTTATGGTGAAGCCATGGTGCCCGATGATGGCTGGGAACGTGTTTTGGATCAGAAATGGGACAGGAACATTGTCCTCGAGGAGACCTCCAAGATTCCCCAACTCAAATTGCAGGTAAAATTGATAATTCGGTCTTTACCACTGCCATTCAGTAGACAGTATTATAGATAAGGAGTTAAGTATGTGCTAAATTAAGAAAAGTCAATCTTAATGGGATCAATATATGCAGTCAGAAACAGAGCAGCGATCACACAAAATTAGCTTTTATGTGGACAAGGGAGTTGCTCAGGAAGTGATGACGTCTCTTTCGGAATGTCTAGAAAAACGAGGGGTAAGAGGAGCCATATTCGTATCATTGTGGCTATTGGTGTTTTTATGGTTTACTACTCCATATTGCTAACTGAATTAGTTCAACTATAAATTGATTATTTATGTTTTTCTTTGCTCGAATGTCAATCAGTTGGATGTGAAAATCATATATAGTGGTGGCATAGATCTTGACATTTTACCACGAGGCGCCGGCAAGGGGCAGGCTCTTGCATATTTGCTTCGCAAGTTCAAGGCGGAGGGAAAGCAGCCAGTGAATACTCTTGTATGTGGGGACTCGGGCAACGATGCTGAACTATTCAGCATTCCAGAAGTTTATGGTGTCATGGTTAGTATAAGGAAAAAGTTTGATATGTATATTATTTATCTTCTATGAAGGAATTTTAATATATTTTTTCTTGTTAAATATCAGGTCAGTAATGCCCAAGAAGAACTTTTGCAATGGCATGCGCAAAATGCCAAGGATAACCCTAGGATAATTCATGCAACAGAAAGGTGTGCTGCTGGTATCATTCAAGCTATCGGCCATTTTAAGCTAGGTCCTAATACCTCACCTAGAGATGTAGCGGACCTTTCAAGTTGCAAGTTGGATAATTTTTGCCCTGGGCATGAAGTAGTTGTGTTCTACTTACTGTACGAGAGGTGGCACCGTGCTGAAATCGAGAAGTCTGATATGCCTATTCAGTATCTCAAAAGTATCTTTGTAAGCATACTCCGTTGTGTTCCAACTCTTTGCCACTTTCTCAGCATATTTTCATTGATGATTTCTTTTGATGAAAAGCACATTGTATTCTCATGTGTTAACCATTCCGAGGAACTTAGGTTGTTAGTGTTTAAATGATGGGTTGTATCGAATATAATTACATATGCCTCTTGTGTTATTTTTTGTACTAGTATGCAATTCATCTATTAACATCTGGTTGCAAACTAAGGGCTTCATACTTTGCGTTGACAGTGTCCAAGCGGAATTGCTGTCCATCCTTCTGGCAATGAGCGTCCTATTCATGAATGCATAGATTCATTTTCACTATGTTATGGGGATAAAAAAGGGAAACAATTTCGTGTATGGGTGGATAAAATATCCACTTCAGGAGAGGGTTCAAATGATTGGCGGGTGAAATTTGACAAGTGGGAGCTGTGTGGTAAGTTTACAATCTCTTAATAATTAAGAATTCAATTTCTTCGACATTCTAGGAATAGTATCTTTTTACGTCCCCATTGTCAATTAGCATGATATGTTAAATGGCTTGTTTTTTCCATTTTTTGCATTTCAAAATTTAGAACCTCTTATCCCATATTGTTTACAAAAAAGCATCCGTATCATAAACGTAACTTTCTTGAAATATCAGCTTTGAAAGGGGCTATAAGTAGTGAAACAGTGCGCTTTAATTATAGATTTTTGTAGTTGGTTTGGGAGAAAATAGGTATGTCATTGTCGACAAAAACTAAAACTAATAACATCCTTGACTTAAGACGATCTATTTGGACATGCAGAACAACCATTGATAGGAGAATAGTTCTCAGTTTGCTTCTCAACCTTATTTCTGACATCATTGATTTGCACACTCATGAGCAAGATTTAGTACAGTCCTTAACAAAATCAATGGGACATATTTATAATCTAATTTCTTAAACTTTGAACTCTTGATATAAAGCCAGCCAAGTATTAATAAGAATTTGGATAAGAAACAATGAATCATATAAAATGAAAAACATGTTCTTTCTTTTAATTCCTTCTCTTAAACCGATAATATTTTTTTCCTTTTTAATCCTAATCTAGGTGGTTTTTCTACCTTAGGATCATTTTTCAATTTTCTTTTCCACTTACCATAGTTTTTATCCGCAAACCCTTTTGCCTACCTTGTCCTGTTAATTAAATATGTCGATCTACATGAAAATAACTTTGTGTATGATAAGTTAATTTTGTTGGGGTATTTTCCGACATTTCACATCTGATCTGATAGTTGTTTTGGTTTCTCTACCCCACTTCCATCTTAATTTCTCTATTTCTGCTACATTCATAATTTTCATCTAATTTGGATCTTTCGTATTGGCCACAAAGGCCTGGCTTAGTGGTAAATAGATCGGATTGGGTTTTGGGAGTCCTCAGATTCAGGTAGGGGTGAGTAGAGTTTAGTTAAAACCCGAAATAATTGATCGAAACCAACCCGAAGAAGGGGGAAAAAATGAACCGAACCGAAATAATTCAGTCGTTTTTGGTTTTGAACTTTGAAACCCAAAACCTAACCAAACCGACTTAATTATTTATACACACACACTCATATACATATATATGCATATACATATACATATAAATACATAATATTATAGATATTAATACCAATGGGATACTTTAAAGAGATGTACTTACTAAAATAATTAAAATTATAATTTTAATAAGTTTTATTCAAAAGTTTGGAACCAAATAATCTAACCGGATTGAACCAAACCAACTTAGTTTCGATTCGGTTTCAATTCCCATTCCTAATCGCATCGGTTCAGTTTTGCAAAAGTTGACAAAAACGGAACCGAAACCAACTAATGCTCACCCCTAGCTTCAAGAGCAAACATGACCCTTGCTAAGAAATAAATAACTTCAATGCCTAGTATTTGGCTGCATGACCGTGACGGCATCTTCTCTTGAAAATTACTCTTTGTGAGTTATTCGCTGATTCTTAATATGCTTGGCAGTCAGTTTCATTTATAGAGATGTACATAAAGAAAAAAAATCTGTGTTTATTGAACAAAGAGAATTCACTACCTAATAAAATACATTGTGCCAATATTTTTCTAGTAAAATTGCAAATCCATGGTGCAAATTAGAAATTTATGATGGGTTTTTGATGAAGTCGTTACTTATTAGGTCTTCTTCTTCCATATCCTAACTTGCACTCATTTTTTTTTATAGATGGAGCTCGACAATGTTGTGTAACTACCGTTAAGCTGAAGTTAAAGGTAACTGATATATCTCTTATTGAATCACAATCTTTTCTATCTTGAATCTGATACACGTTTGGATTCGCAGCCCGAGGCCCCAAGAGGATTCGTTATAACGCACGTTCATCAGTCATGGCTCGAAGGATATGCAGGCAGCGATCCGTCCACCTGGATTTTCTAGGTTGTTAACCTCTCATGGCAACTACTGAATAATTGATCTATTTTGATGTAATAAGTTCAGAGCTTTGGTTTCTGATTGCAATGTGTTTGAGATACTTGTCCAGAGGGCATCTCTAATACCATTCACTATTTTTGTGATGCATAATTCTTCTTTTTGCTTGTTATTTCGAGGGAAACGAGGCTTGTGATTAGTTTTATCGAGTTCAATTGTTGCTGAGGGAGCCAATAGACAGTGTTTCTCTTGCTTTTAGCTTTCAACCAGGTAGAAAGCAACAAGTTGATTTGTAATTACTCCATCGTGATGCCAAGATATTGTGTCAGTAGTTTTGCAGCATGCAGTGAAGACAGAATGAATTCATTCAACTGCATATTACAAAGGATGATCATGAGTTGACGACAGTTTTATGCTATGTTGCGTGGAATGGACATGACATGCTGACACGTGTATAAATTCTTTTAGACACTCGGTATACTGTCTGACATGTATCTGATACAATACAGTTTCATGATAGAGTTGTCCATGAGATGTGCAAAAAAAAAAAAAAATAACAATGTTTGCGCTTCTGTTTGGACACCAAATAGACAGCAGTTGTGAAAGCAAAAGCATTATGTGGCTGCAAGTGCAATACTCAACACATGCAAGTTACCCTGCAATACCATTTTCAGGCTTGTGTGCCTGCTGAACATCCCAGAGTCTTCAAAGAATACACAAAACATGGAGGTACAAACAGCAATTGGCATCAGATAAGATAAATACCTTGAAAACAGTCTTCTCTCCCAAGAAAGCAACACCAAGATAAGGTGGATTTCAACTGTATCTATTGTTTTAAATATTGGCTGGTATATTGATATATTGGTTGACTAGTATATCTATATATTGGTTGGTAATTCTGGTTTTGGGATTAAAACGATATAGTAACGTTAATTTTTTTTCTTCCTATTTTTGATCGATATTGAGCGATATATCTGCTAGTAAACGAGATGGAAAATATCGAGGAGGTTAATATATTACCAATTTTTTTTTTTTTTTTTTTTATACTTAGATTCATCAACTCGAACTCTTTAATATCCAAATCATTTATACAAAATATTATGAAATTTCTAATTTCTTATTCTCACATAAATCTAATCGATTGACGATGTGAATCTTCATTTCTTCCTCTTCTGCTCTACTCTCTTTCGCTCGACAAGTAATTGTATAGAAGAGGCCGCAACAAAGTCCTGCACATGTCTCTCTCTATTCTAAGTGTAAATTACTGAGAGCTCCAGCCCCAACAACCCCATGAGCCCAACGATGACCCGTGAGCTCCGAAAACAACCCTTACAATCCATGAGTCGACTGACGATTGACGTCATGCTTCTTCCTCTCCCACTCTGTTGATCAAGTGATTGCATCAAATATGTCACAGAAGAGAGCCTCACACTGCTCTCTCTACTCTCAACACTAACTACCGAGAGTTCCAACCTCGACAACATATGAACTCCAACAACTTGTGGACTCGATAATGACCTCTCTCTCTCTCTCTCTCACACACTAAAAGTTCAGCTTTCCATCCCTCTCCCAAGCACATCGCCCTTTTCCTTCTTGGGCTGACCCCATTCTAGACTCTTGAGCTGGTCATCTCTCTCGAGCAAATTTGGCCAGGGTAAACATTCTCTAAAACCTTAAACATGTTTCAAATAGTTTAGTATGTTTATATATATAATAATATGTACATTTTTTTTTAATTAGTATAACACCAATATAATATCTAGTAATTAGTATCATATTGCGATTTATCGTCCGATATTTGATATCCGGAATAATTTGTCGACTGATATATTGTCAAAAGTTGAAATGCTAAAGCAACAATGGTGATGGAACTTGAAGGTATCGCTTCACCTAGAAGAGTGTTGGCACTAAAGCCTAAGATAGCAAAGTATCGCTAGTAAAGTTAGTTGAGCCACGAGACGTTTTATGCTCAAAACCAAGTTTTGCTAATTTTGTTCAATAATTTTTTTTTTTTTTTCACTTAGGTCTAATAATTAATTTTTCTATTTGGAATCACTGGGCCTCAGTGGACTTGTGCCTCAACCTTGGATGTCGAGGTGGGTTATATGGGGAGCTCCTGCTGAGTGGCCGATATAAACTTTAATGGCTCGCCTCGGATTAACAGAGGTAGCGCTGGAGTTATTGTCTGAACTATTATCGGGGCATTGGTTGGAGCTAGTATTATCCCTATTGCAGTCTTGTCAGATACGAAAATAAAAGGTTTGTGGGAGGCTTTCGTGTGGGGCTCAAATGTATTCACCTGCGAGCGTATTATGTTTGAAGGGAATGTTCAAGATATTATTTTATTCTTTTATGAAAGCTCCTGATGGTGAATATTATCCTTTGCTTCAAAATGCTCAACTTCTAAAATTCTCCTCTATGCAGGTGTTTGTTCAACATATTTGGAGGGATGGAAATGTGTAATCAGATTTTACGGTCAGCGAGAATCGAATAGTAAAATGTAAGGTACCGTAGGAAACTTCTTTTATCAACTTGTAAAACTTATAATAAGACATATAATAGATACAAAAGGATGTAGGCAAGGATTACTTGTTATAGCAAAAAAAATCTTAAATGTTCTTTAAGCATGACAAATAGAGACCATTATATTATCATGTATCTAAACAAAAACAATATTAACAATAAAATAACACGAAATAAAATAAAAAACATAAGATTTTTCTTAATTTATTTTTATTTTTAGGAGAGTTGAGAGGTTGTTCAAACAAAAAAAAAAGACATTGAATAATCTCAAATCCGATTTCAAATTCATTGAGAAAATTGAGGAGTTCCCAAAGGAGCATAATTTTTCCTAGTGAGCCCACTTTTCAAAGGGTCAAACTCAAAATCTGGTTGAAAAATGAACGATCTGTAGGCTCACTAAAGAAAAATGGTGTGTTATTTTAGAAACTCCCGAAAATTGTTGGATTACCAAAAATGGATCTTGTAGTATCCGATCCTACCCTACCCGTTACCACCATGATTCCATCTCGCCGGGGAATTTCTAAAGGGGCACAAGTTTTTTCCTAGTGAGCCCAGATTTCCTAGTGAGCTCAGTGAAAGTTTAGAATTAGATAAAATTTCTTGGTGAGCCCAATTTTATTCCCAAAATACCCTTCCCTCATATTCCTAAATCCTCACTTCCGATCTTCCTCTCATCCTCTCCTCTCTCCTCCTTCCCACCCCTTCCCACACCCCCGCCGCCTGCCCCTCCGCTCCCACCCAGCTCCGCCCAACCCCAAATCCCCCGCCGCCACCCCCTCCGCTCCCAACCTGCTCCACCCGACCCCACCCAGCTCCGGCCTCCCCCAAATCCTCCGCTCCTACCCCCTCCGCCCCCACCCATCTCCGTCCAACCCAACCCAGCTCCGCCCGCACCCTCCGCCCCCACCCATCTCCGCCCGACCCAACCCAGCTCCGCCCGCACCCTCCGCCCCCACCCATCTCCGCCCGACCCAACCCAGCTCCGCCCGCACGCTCCGGCCGCCCCAACGCGCTCCGCCCCCACCCTCCGCCCGCCCCAACGCGCTCCGCGTCCACCCGCTGCTGCAACACCCCCTCCTTCCGCCTCCAGTGTCTGCTGCCACACCCCAAGATTTCTTCTCGTTTCAGAATTTTTGAGCTTTAGTGTAAATCTCCTTTTAATTTAAATTTAATTTTGTTTTATTTTGTTTATTCTTATATGCTCTTTAACTGTGTTGAAAACTGAAAACTTCTTGTATAGTTTGATAATAATTTACATTCGGAAAATTCTAAACGAGTACATTTTTTTTTGTTAATTTTGTTTATTTAATATTTAGATTATAATTATGAAGAAAAAATAATTTTGTAATCGTAGTTGTAAAGTTTGCGAAACAAGTATTTATTTTCTAATCGGAGGTGTTAATATTAAAATTTATTAATTAATTTAGAAGTTTAAAATAAATGGATAAAATATGATATTTGTAGGAAATTATACTTTATTACTAGTTATTTGCACATAGAAAATTTATTGGTTTGATAACAAGTATGTATAAATGAAATATCTTTGTGTTACATAGATGGATCCGGCAGAATCTTCTCGTGTTCGACCAACGGCCTCGTTAAGGAGGAAGAAAGCAGCATCCAGACTACAAATCCAACGCCCGATACGAGAGAGAGAAATCGAAGTGGGTGTGGATACTGAAATAAATATAGAAACTCCAAATTTGATTAGATATGCTAGTGAACGACGAGAAGAAGGGAATACTGATGCAGAAGGCTCTGAAGATGATCTTCATGAGTCAAATTACCGGAGTCCAGTTGATTTGTCAGTACTGAAGAGTTTCAAGACGCACGTTGCTTTCTTCGTTTTAAAAGATGAGGTAATATTTCCGTTTTAAACCTTAAACTACTCTACTGTGTGTGTGCATATATTAAGACTATAGTATATATACAGGAACGAGATTCACTTCGATGTATTAGTCACTGGAGAAAAATAAGTGCATGGTCATTGTTAACACCTGAGCCAAACACCCGTTTCATGGAATTAGTACGTGGATCTTCATTGTATCCATTGGTTAAATGCTCCTACCAGTACATTAGCGTTGTTGAGCTTAGTGCATTTGTTGAGAGATGGCATCCTGAAACAAACATATTTCATATGCCATTTGGTAAGATGACGATTACGTTGGATGATATTTCCTATTTGCTTGACTTACCTGTTGTTGGAAAATCCGTCTGCCAACAAGTATCAGCAGCTTCACGTAAAGCTGCTGATACGATAACTCATTCCTTGGGCGTCAGTTATGATAAAGCGTGGAATGAGCTCAATACCAAAGGCGGTGCATCGGTTCGACTAGATTGGTTACGAGAAAAATTCTGCGGGGTTGACGATACTGACACCAAACATAGGATTCGGTGTGCTGCAAAGGCTTATTTACTTTATCTTCTTGGTTGCACGCTCTTCACGGATAAGAGTTGTACGAGAGTTTCCATTGATTACTTACCATTGCTGCATGATCTCGAAGAAGTTCATACGTTCGCATGGGGTGCTGGTGCTCTTGCATGGTTATATAGGCAGCTCGGGCTTGCTTCCCGAGTTAACGTTGCTCAGATTGCGGGGTATTTGACACTACTATAGGCTTGGATATTTGCTCATTTCCCAAGTTTTATACCGGTCTCGAACCTATCATTTACCACCAGTGAACCACTTGCTTGTTGCTGGAAGAGCAGACGGGATCATTCCGGTCAAGGTTTTAACTCGGTTTAAATCGGGCTTCGGACAAGGTTTTAACTCCAGTTCTGGTACGGACATTCCAGTCATACTACCAGCAGGATCTGTGTCTGCTAAGAATTGAGCAGGTTCTGCAAGAGTTGGAGCTTGATGGAGTTGTTCTGCATGGTCTGCAGGCAAATCATGGGGGGCGCTCTTAGCATCAATTTTCGATTTCTGTTTGGAACAAAAATATTATAATTATAATAAATTCAAATGAAATATAGGAAGAATTATTAATATGTAATAGCGAACCTTGGTCATATGCGGCCTTCTTGGAATTAACTTATATGGTTTACGGTCGCTGCGAGGAATCAATGCCGTCATTTTTGGAGAAGCAGTATCAGAGCCGGAGGCTATTAGCTCAAACGCACACGGATCCCTTCGTGTCGAAATATCAAGTTTCCTTTTGCGGCCAACTGTATATCCGATCACCTTGAACACAGGATCCGCCAATGAAGAACAAACTGGATTAGATATTTCCCTTAATTTCCTCAATCTTCGAGTACGTTCTTCATTATCACACTTAATAAAGTTATGAATAAAAACCTCAACATCTTTCTGATACCCGACACCTTCAACAACCAATGCTTTACTCGTGAACATATCAAGCTTCCGCCAATGCTGGTCAATGGAATCCAAGGGAATTGGTCTGTTGTCTCTTTTGTATATTGCAATTTCATGAGCACATGGCAAGTTGTGAGTTTGTCGAATGATGCAACCACATTCAGCAGGGTTCACTCCAACAGACTCAGTTCTCCTTACTTAGGCTAAGATCAAATTCAATGCATGGATTGATACTGTGCCCCGTAATTCCTTAAATTCTGCCAGCATAAAACATCGTTTAACGATGGTCAAACTTTTTTGAAAAGATGCTTTAATATCTGTATGTTGTAGTTCAAGTAATGTATGTATATTACTCCAACACTTTTCGAAATCGCCTTGACTAGTTCGCAATTGTCTCTTCAATTTTGCGTGGGCACTTTCTGCTCGGTTGCTAGTGACGTTGTCCCGATATTGACACATATTTGTCCAATAAGCCACGAACTTCTCATTGTGTGGATTTAACCATGTTTTCAGAATGTAGTCAACTGCCTAAGGTTTTCCTTGGAAATCGTTTGTTAGCTTGCTTAGATTTGCATTGTATGCGTCTAGAGAATCAGATAGCATTATCAGCTTCCACATTAAGAAAAATTTCTCCCACTCACTCTGTTTTTTTAGCAATTTCTTGCAGTGTGTCAACACATTTTTATTTATATGCCATCTACAAAGAAGATGCCGGCTAGCCGGAAATATCAACTTAACTGCATTAACAAGCGATAGCTCTCTATCTGTAACAATGACACTTGGATATACATTGTTCGTAAACAGTCCAAGCAACTTGTCAAGTACTCAGGAATAATTTGTTTCCCTTTCTTTTTCAAGAAAGGCAAAAGCAATGGAAAATGACATATTCGTTGAGGTTACTCCAATTATCTCTAGTAAAGGATATTTGTACCTGTTTGTTTTATAGGTACAATCCATGATAATAACACCTGGAAATGCTCGGAGAAGATCGAAGCCAACAGGATGAGCCCAGAAAAGATCCGTTACTGATTCTGTTTGATCATTGCTTCGATGCCATTCGATATACTTGAGTTCAGAAATTTTTAGTAACAGCTGTTGCATCTGCGTTCGACCGCCTTGTTCGTTAACTCTGAACTTGTGTCGTGCATTATATATTGTTTTCATTGTCGAAACATTTTGTGGATCCTTTTGCTTCAGTGATGTCAGTATATCTTTCGGCTTTACGTGACACTTCGACATTTCGAGCACAACATTTGTCTCGGTTTCAGATAATCTTCCCGCATACGAATGGCCTTCGAAACAATCTGCTGCTGGATGATTATGAACACCGGATAAAACCGTCAGGTTATATTCGGGGCCCCCTATTGATATCTGTTGACCCTTTAATCGAAAAGGACATCCACATTTTTTACTGCCCCTGTGGCCTTCATCATTCTTTAATTTCTTGAATCTTGGTTATCCACCCCGTTCACATCCAAATCATATTCTCCCCTTATTCAATTGACCTCCAGTATCAGATTTTGAAACCATGATGACAAATCCTGATTTCTTTCCAATATCGCGCACCCACCGGCAAAGTTCGTCTCGATTTGTAAAAATCTATAGTCATAATAGACAGAAAATATTTTTTTAGTGGAAATATTCTAATTTCAATATGACCAGGTTCTAAACATAATATCATACCTGATTTGTTGTGAAGTCCAAACTATAATCGATAACTAATTCATTATCGACCTGCCTACTCTGCGTCGAAATATAACCCTGTGTTCTAAGAATTTAACAATATTAATAATTAATAATTGATAACACTCTTATGGAAAGAAACCATCTTTAAAAATTAATTTTGTCCGGACTTAAAGTCCGAACAAAAAAATTTGGTCCAGAGTTTAACTCTGGGCAGATTACTTTCGTCCGGACTTACAGTCTGGATGAGATGAATTTGTCCAGACTCTAAGTCCGGACAAAAAGAATTTGTCCAGACTTAGAGTCCAAACAAATTCTCTTTGTCCGGACTCTAAGTCCGGCCCTTAAAATTTGGGGCGGCCTTTCAGTCCGCACCGCAACGTCAACCCCGGGTTCTCGTCCCGCATCGACCAGAAAATTGATTTTTAAAACCCTAATTTCATTATACTCAACGAATATCTAAATCTAAAGGTATATTTCGAATAATTTAATACAAAGAAGATGAAATCAAACCTCAAGTGTGTTTTGATTCTCGAATGAAACCAACGACATCGTTGTATTCTCCATTGACGTCTCGTTCGACACAACTCAAAAATTTCTCTTTTGTTTTGATTTCTAATGAAAATATACAAAATAAAGAAAATAATCACCTTTTAAATTTCTAATTAATATATTTTTAAAAGGAGATTGAAGATTGAAATGGGTTTTTTAGGTTTAAAAAAAAAAAAAAAATTTACCTATTGTCGCGTGCGAGACAGATGGAGGCAGCGGGAGAGGGAAGAAGGGTAAGTTTGGAATTTATTTTGGATGGCAGTATTGTTATTTAGTTAGTTTTCACTGGGCTCACTAGGAAAAAACCTGTGCCCCTTTAGAAGTTCCCTCTCGCCGCCCCCTAACAAAACCCGCCCTTAAACCCAAAACCCCTTCTCCTACTCTCTCCGCCGCCGCCTCCGCCGCCATGTCCGCCGCCTCCAGAGGCCTCATAACCCGCCTCTTCCCCGTGTCGAGATTCGTGCTCTACTATTCTAGAAGCTTCTCCACGCTGGCGGCGGCCGCCGCCATCGACGATCTCGATCGTCATGCCGCTAGGATTATCGACGCGACGCCGAGGCCCCTCACCGAGAACTCGAGGAGGACGGGCGCGATCGCCGTCAAGTGCGCGATGACGGCGTTGTGGGACAAATGGGGTGCTAGGGTTCCGATCACAATCCTTTGGCTGGACGATAACGTCGTTACTCAGGTCAAGACCCCCGAGAAAGAAGGGATCACGGCTCTTCAGGTAGGAAAGTTTCGTAAAAAAAAAAATCTTCTTGCTGATCTTAAGTTAGGGTTTTGTTTCATTTCGATATGTAAAGATGTTATCTTGGAGAGGGTTAAAGCGAATTAAGTCCAATTTGAGTTATGCATCATTGTTAGGATGTTTATTTAGGGTTTCATTTCGATTTTTTGAGATTGTAACGCCCCGCACCCAAGATGCGGGTAGCGTTCGGCGACGTATTATAAATAAATACGCCAAGCCTAAAATACTTTTAATAAAACTGAATGTTACCGCCACTAAACCACATACATATGAACTGAGAGAAAACAAGTGGGAAGACAATAAACAAACTCTTTTTATTCCAACAAAATATTAAATAAATCAATAAAGATCCAAAGAAGGGTAGCATTTATTACAACTTCAAATTTGAGCCTTGGAAACAACAAACCAAGGTAGAGGGAAAAGATTGAAGGAATTGAAATAAAGGATCTCCTAAATAATGCCATATAATGAAATCACAACTAACTATCTACTAACTCTATGAAATGCTGCTCCAGCTGTGGTGGATCCTCTCCTTCAGTATCCTGCAAATTATCTGGGCGTGCCAAACCAGGGTCGTTAGAACGACCTAGCAAGTACTACAAGAGGAACATAATAATATACAGACACGCTATGTATATGAATATATTTACATGTATTAGCAAGGCATGAAACTAATTAAAAATACTAAAAGTCATAATAAGATTGATGGAATGCAAGTCTTTAGAACAAAACAGAACATGAAACTAACTCTAGATATTTTGAACATGATAATAGTCAGGAAGTACATCTATTTACACATGTCATGAATAATCTTGTAACGGAGACCAATATAACAAATGAACATGTATACTATGTTATTGTTATTTTTGCTTATTTAATTGGAACTGTCAGAAGTAGTGTGACACATGTTTTACAAGTATCCCGTGCATACCCGGGACCACGGCCATGATTCCTGGTACTGCCCCAGGACATACCGCTAGGTACTAATGAACATGAACTCTGATGAGCCTAAGCTCCAGGCGCGTGGCCCTATATACTGATGGTGATCCAGTAATCACCCAGAACCCCCATGGTTGGGTTCCTATATTCGATTGTACAACCTCAAGAATGTAAAACTCCTAAAACATGTGTACATTTCCTTCTTCGAGTTCCCCCATAACCCCAATTCATTTTATGATTTGAAAAAAAATGGATTTATAACGTATATTATATTTAATCTCAATTGCGATCAAGTCTACAACTCATATATATATTAAATAAAACACTCAAATATATGTTACTTATAATTATACTGTATGTATGGTCATTGAAGAGTTGCTAGTTGCAAGACTTTCAAAGACTAAACAAAGCATTTCTTTTTTTCTTTTTTTTTTAAATTAAAATTTGGAATTAATTAAAGAAATAAAAAAAACCAGTACCATAAGAGAAAAACTAAATTTATAAATGTAAAGGATGGGGTTTACTGGCCAGTGTAGGTGAAAATAATAATTATTGCACTTGCTTGATGCTTTTAAAAGTTCCCTGCATTCTTCATTTAAATACTTTGGGGAAAAAGAGCTCCCAACTTTGCATACATTGGAGAGAAAAAAAAAAGAGCATAAAACCTGATAAAATTCAGCATGGGGAGAAGAGGAAAGTTTGGAAGCAAAAGTGCAGACATAGTCATCCGATCAACAGCAGCAACACATACTGCAGAATAAAGATTATGGCAGTAGCAATTATTCTATTAGCCCATCAATGGATGAGAGGGAAGAAGAGGAGATGCCGAGGTCAGCTCTGGCGACCTTCTGAGCAAAGGAGGAACTGATTGTGAGGAAGAAATTAAATGTCAGAGAAAAGGTTTTCGCTCAGTCGGGGAGGGTGGGGGAAGAGAGTATGCGCTTGGTAGAGGTCCGAGAGGTAAGCTAAAACACCATCCAAGATCTTGTAATGACCGTAGTGTTTATAGCCATTAAAATCTCTTCAAAAAAAAATGATAAAGCAAAAGCGGCCGTTAAACTATCTTTATATCATACATTTCATACACAAATGCTGTGATATAACAAGTTTCAGTGGCTGCCTCGTATAAATTCATCATACAAGCAACTAAATACTTTATTCTATCATTAACTGTAACCCATAACTGATGTTAGCTAGTTGATGTCCATATCACAACATACATTTCACATGAGGCAGCCATTAACTGATTATTTCTAGTTGATGTCGGCATTACATCATACATTTCATGCACAAATGCTATGATATGACAAGTTTTAATGGCTGCCGCATATAAATTCATCATATAAGCAACTAAATACTATGTTAGGAGCTGGAAGCAATGACAGACCCAATGAGAAAGGAAGCTGTAACCATATGTAAGAGATTAGATGTGGTTAATCGTGAACAGAACAGGTTGATTTCTTTTTACTTTTTTTTTCTTTTTTTAAATTCTCCTCTCTGTTCAGTTCCTCTCTGTTCTGAACTGAACAGAGAGGGTTGGATCCTCTCTCTCTCTCTCTATTGTGTAGATAGTCTAGACTAACTCAATTATGAATTAGAATTAAAGACTCACGAATTCCTTATATGCTTATTAGTATCATGAAATCCATTGATGATAGGAAAGTTAATAATAAGATATCTATAATACAGATAATGAAAAGGCAAAAGATAAAATCAAAAATGGTACTTGCATCACACATATATTCAGGAAAAAAAAAATATAGAGGATTAAAAAAAAATGTTAAAGTACTTGCCTCAAGAATGCCCTCTTCGAAATTTACTGTGAGATCCTCTTTTTCTTCTTCTTCTCTCTCTCTCTCTCTCTCTCTCTCTCTCTCTCTTTCTGCGTTTGACAGGAAAAGTTCTTCCTGCTATCCCTTCTTATTATTATCATTTATTTTATTATCCTTATTTATTTTTATTAGGATTGCCCTAGGATCAAATCTAGCCTACCCAATCTATCAAATCTAAACAAAATATCACATCTCAACCTACTAAATCTATTATTATCTAGTTAGTTAGAATTAAATCATTATAAGTTAAGAGAAAATCAGATTTGTTTGGTAAATATCTTATTTTATTATTATTATTATTATTATTATTATTATTATTATTCTGAATTTTCTAATTCTGGGTCATTACAATCTACCAACCTTAAAAGAAAATTTCGTCCTCGAAATTTTAAAATATGGGAAGAACAATTTACCTGCATTGGTGAAAAGGTATGGATATTCTTTTCGAACATCATCCTCGCGCTCCCAAGTAGCATCTCCTCGTGAATATCGGTCCCAAGCAACTAAAACCAGTGGAATTGACCGATTTTTCAGTATTTTCTCCTGTCGGTCTAGAATTGCAACAGGCCTAGTATTGAAAGACAAGTCCACATCCAATTCTAATTCCGAATAATCCAAGACATGACTGGCGTCTGAAATATAACGCCTCAATTGTGATACATGAAATACATCGTGCACACCTTCTAAAGACGAGGGTAGCATCAACTTGTAAGCCACTTCCCCCACTCTTTCTACAATTTCAAACGGCCCAATAAATCGTGGTCCCAACTTCCCTCGCCTGCCGAAACGAATAACTCCTCGAGTCGGTGATATTTTGAGGAATACTTTATCACCAACCTCAAATTCTAAAGGTCTTCGATGTTGATCTGCCCAACTCTTCTGTCGATCCTGTGCTGCCTTGAGATGCTCTCTCACCACTTTGATCTTATCTACCATTTGAGTTATTAACTCAGGTCCAAGAAGTCTCCTCTCACCCACATCATCCCAACACAAAGGCGATCTACACTTCCTCCCATATAATGCTTCAAATGGAGCCATCTTGATACTTGCCTGATAACTGTTATTATATGAGAATTCTACCAAATGCAAGCGGTCCTCCCAAGACCCACCAAAGTCCATCATGCATGCCCTCAACATATCCTCCAGTATCTGTATTGTTCTCTCTGATTGTCCATCCGTCTCTGGATGATAAGAAGTGCTAAAACTCAGTCGGCTGCCTAAACTTTCCTGTAATCTTGTCCAATATTGTGATCTGAACCTAGTATCCCTATCTGATACAATCTCAACTGGAACTCCGTGCAATCTGACTACCTCTCGGATATAGCGATCAGCTAAAATCTCCGTGCTCTGACCCACACGGAATGGTATAAAGTGAGCCGACTTCGTGAGTCGATCCACTACAACCCATATAGCATTGTTTCCCTTTGAGCTACGAGGAAGTGCTGTAACAAAATCCATAGTTATCCTCTCCCACTTCCATTCGGGTATAGGAAGTGGTTGAAGAAGTCCTCCTGTTCTGCGATGTTCGACTTTAACCTGCTGACACACCAGACACTTTGATACATGACCAGCTATCTCTCTCTTCATCCCATTCCACCAAAATTGTTGCTTTAGATCCTTATACATCTTGGTGCTTCCTGGATGTATCGAATATGCCGAACTGTGGGCTTCTTCCAACACCTGTTGCCTAACATCTCCCTTAGGTACACATAACCTATTGCCATAACGAAGGGATCCATCACCATGAATGGAAAAATCTGACCTTAAACTTGTCTCCACCTGTTTTCGAATCTTTTGAAGTTGATTGTCCTCTTCCTACGCTATCTTGATCTTCTCTTTTAAACTAGACTGAATTTTCATTACCGTCAACTGCTTCGAAGTTCCAGGCATAATCACTTCCAAACACAAATTCATCATATCTTTTACTAACTCCTTCTGTTGTGTAAGATTCATAGTCATTGGCCTTCTACTCAATGCATCTGGTACGACATTGACTTTACCGGGATGATATTGCAAATCTATATCGTAATCAGCCATTAATTCTAACCACCTTCTTTGTCTCATATTAATCTCCTTCTGAGTGAATATGTATTTTAAACTCTTGTGATCAGTATAAATTTCTACTTTATTCCCCAATAAGTAATGCCTCCAGATTTTCAAGGCAAAGATAACTGCTGCCAGCTCCAAATCATGTGTAGGATAACTCTTTTCATGGGGTTTAAGCTGTCTTGAGGCATAGGCAATTACCCTACCATTCTGCATAAGGACACATCCTAGCCCCCTTCCCGACGCATCACTATATATCACCATCCCTCCGGGTCCATCTGGTATTGCTAATATTGGTGCGGTAGTCAATTTCTGCTTTAGTTCTTCAAATGCATTGTTACACTCGTCAGTCCATATATACTTCTCTCCCTTACGCATCAATTTAGTCAGAGATCCTGCTATTTTGGAAAAGTTCTGCACAAATCTCCGATAATACCCTGCCAGTCCGAGAAAACTTCTCACCTCCGTCACTGACTTGGGAATAGGCCAATTCTTCACTGCCTCCACCTTTTTGGGATCCACCGAGATTCCTTCACCTGAAACTATGTGTCCCAGAAAAGATATTCTGTCCAATCAGAACTCACACTTACTCAATTTTCCAAAAAGTCTCTCTTTTCTTAGAGTCTGCAGTACTGTCCTCAAATGTGTTTCGTGGTCTTCCCGAGTCTTAGAATAAATCAAAATATCATCAATAAAAACTACCACAAACTGATCCAGATACGGTGCGAACACCCTATTCATCACATCCATAAATACTGCTGGAGCATTCGTCACACCAAATGGCATCACTAAAAATTCATAGTGACCATAACGGGTTCTGAATGCAGTTTTCTGGACATCCGTTGCCTTCACCCGCACTTGATGATATCCAGATCTAAGGTCTAGCTTAGAAAATACCTTGGCTCCACTAAGTTGATCAAACAGATCATCAATCCGAGGCATCGGATATTTGTTCTTGATTGTGACTCGGTTCAGTTCTCTGTAGTTAATGCAAAGTCTTTTGCTACCATCACTCTTGTTTACCAAGAGAACCGGAGCTCCCCACGGGGACGTACTCGGCTGAATAAAACCCAAGCCCTTCAACTGCTCCAGTTGCCTTTTCACTTCTGACAGCTCCGCAGGTCCCATTCGATAAGGTGCCTTTGAAATAGGTAATGTACCAGGTATAATATTTATAGCAAATTCCACCTCCCTCTCTGGAGGCAACCCAGGCAATTCTTCAGGAAAAACATCCAAATACTCACACACCACTGGAGTCCGCATGTCCTGAGTATCTAAAGTTGTGAGGACCCTCCCTGTCGGCTTTGCTCTAAACATGGCTGGCTCCAAAGATTTACTGCCACCAAGAAACTCGAACTCCGGGTGCCTAGGAATTTTGAATATCACACTTCTCTTTCTACAATCTATCACTGCATAGAACGTACTTAGCCAATCCATTCCCAGAATGATATCAAACCCCGAAGAATCAATTACCAAAAGGTTTGCATATAATTCCCTAGCACAAATAACTATAGGGCATAATTTACACTCTTTACTAGATAAAATTATCCCATTCCCAGTATTAATGTTCCAACCCGCAGATAAATTATCACAAGGAATGCAATGGCGGGAAACAAATGTAGATGATGTAAAACTATGAGATGCGCCAGAATCAAATAGTGTAAATGCTGGTGTAGCATGAACTAAGATAGTACCTGTCACCACCTCACTGTTCCCACTGGCCTGTTCTGATGTCAGGGTAAAAGCATGTCCCTGCCTCTGGTTTCCTACTGCCTGAGCCCTTTCAAAAGCCTGTTGCTGAGTAACCAGTGCGGAACCCCTCGGATTAGATCCCATGGGTCTCTGCTGAGGTGGCGCCGGTAACATTTGCTGTTGAGGGGGTGCTGCAAGTCTCTGTTGTTGTTGTTGTGATGTTGGTGCTCTGGCAATGTCACCTGTCTCCCGTCGCCGTGGACAACCTCCGATCTGATGATCCGCCGAGCCACATATCAAGCACAAGTTGTGGGCTCGTCTGCAGTCCTTTTGAACATGCCCAGGTCGGAAACAGTAGTTGCAAACCACATTCTGATCATGTTGCATAGCCTGACGCTTCTGTGGTGGTGCTAGAGCACCCTTAGTACTTCCGGTACTCACACTCCTTTTCTGGAACCCTACATGAATTTTTCTTTTCCTATCCGCTATCTGCTCTTGCACCCTTGCAGCATTCAAAACTTGAGCATATGTTTCAAACTGTGGGGTGGCTATGCGTTCCTGAATCTCAAAGTTCAAACCATTCTGAAACCTTCGAGCTCTATCTATTTCTTGAGTCACCAACAATGGGGCAAACCTGCTCAATCTGATAAATTCCGCCGCGTAATCATCTACTGTTCGGTTTCCTTGTTTCAAATGGATGAACTGCTGTTCCAGATCCCACTGTGTCGTCTGGGGAAAGAACCTCGTATAGAAGCTCTCTTTAAAGGTCTCCCATGTTATCGGTTTTGCTAACCGATTTTCCTCGGCCAACCACCATGTGCGAGCAATATCCATAAATTGTATCTTTATCACCTCCACACGGTCTCCATCCACTACTCGTGCCGCACCCAACAGATTCTCGGTGTCCACCAGCCACTGTTCTGCCTTCATGGGTTCCTCAGTCCCATAAAAAGGTGATGGATTCAACTTTCTGAAATCTGACACACTGCCCGTCTTCTGTCTAGAAGCTACTAACTCCTGTCGCAATATCTCAGTTTGTTGTTGTTGATTCTCAATAAGTCCCTTAAGTACCTCCATCATGTTGGGATCTTCAGCTTGTGAAGAAATGCAGGAGGGAGTGATGCGACGGCTGGCCATTTCTCTGAAAGGTGAAGGATTTATATTAAATCGGTTGACGAGATGGTAAAATATAAGGAATCGGAAAACCGGACAGGAATAAGAATCAAAGATAATTGTAGTTCATGCATATGTATTTGATGCAGTAATTCTAGTTTAAGGTTTTTAACTTGAAGTGAGCGTCGAACCTGGCTCTGATACCAACTGTAACGCCCCGCACCCAAGATGCGGGTAGCGTTCGGCGACGTATTATAAATAAATACGCCAAGCCTAAAATACTTTTAATAAAACTGAATGTTACCGCCACTAAACCACATACATATGAACTGAGAGAAAACAAGTGGGAAGACAATAAACAAACTCTTTTTATTCCAACAAAATATTAAATAAATCAATAAAGATCCAAAGAAGGGTAGCATTTATTACAACTTCAAATTTGAGCCTTGGAAACAACAAACCAAGGTAGAGGGAAAAGATTGAAGGAATTGAAATAAATGATCTCCTAAATAATGCCATATAATGAAATCACAACTAACTATCTACTAACTCTATGAAATTCTGCTCCAGCTGTGGTGGATCCTCTCCTTCAGTATCCTGCAAATTATCTGGGCGTGCCAAACCAGGGTCGTTAGAACGACCTAGCAAGTACTACAAGAGGAACATAATAATATACAGACACGCTATGTATATGAATATATTTACATGTATTAGCAAGGCATGAAACTAATTAAAAATACTAAAAGTCATAATAAGATTGATGGAATGCAAGTCTTTAGAACAAAACAGAACATGAAACTAACTCTAGATATTTTGAACATGATAATAGTCAGGAAGTACATCTATTTACACATGTCATGAATAATCTTGTAACGGAGACCAATATAACAAATGAACATGTATACTATGTTATTGTTATTTTTGCTTATTTAATTGGAACTGTCAGAAGTAGTGTGACACATGTTTTACAAGTATCCCGTGCATACCCGGGACCACGGCCATGATTCCTGGTACTGCCCCAGGACATACCGCTAGGTACTAATGAACATGAACTCTGATGAGCCTAAACTCCAGGCGCGTGGCCCTATATACTGATGGTGATCCAGTAATCACCCAGAACCCCCATGGTTGGGTTCCTATATTCGATTGTACAACCTCAAGAATGTAAAACTCCTAAAACATGTGTACATTTCCTTCTTCGAGTTCCCCCATAACCCCAATTCATTTTATGATTTGAAAAAAAATGGATTTATAACGTATATTATATTTAATCTCAATTGCGATCAAGTCTACAACTCATATATATATTAAATAAAACACTCAAATATATGTTACTTATAATTATACTGTATGTATGGTCATTGAAGAGTTGCTAGTTGCAAGACTTTCAAAGACTAAACAAAGCATTTCTTTTTTTCTTTTTTTTTTAAATTAAAATTTGGAATTAATTAAAGAAATAAAAAAAACCAGTACCATAAGAGAAAAACTAAATTTATAAATGTAAAGGATGGGGTTTACTGGCCAGTGTAGGTGAAAATAATAATTATTGCACTTGCTTGATGCTTTTAAAAGTTCCCTGCATTCTTCATTTAAATACTTTGGGGAAAAAGAGCTCCCAACTTTGCATACATTGGAGAGAAAAAAAAAAGAGCATAAAACCTGATAAAATTCAGCATGGGGAGAAGAGGAAAGTTTGGAAGCAAAAGTGCAGACATAGTCATCCGATCAACAGCAGCAACACATACTGCAGAATAAAGATTATGGCAGTAGCAATTATTCTATTAGCCCATCAATGGATGAGAGGGAAGAAGAGGAGATGCCGAGGTCAGCTCTGGCGACCTTCTGAGCAAAGGAGGAACTGATTGTGAGGAAGAAATTAAATGTCAGAGAAAAGGTTTTCGCTCAGTCGGGGAGGGTGGGGGAAGAGAGTATGCGCTTGGTAGAGGTCCGAGAGGTAAGCTAAAACACCATCCAAGATCTTGTAATGACCGTAGTGTTTATAGCCATTAAAATCTCTTCAAAAAAAAATGATAAAGCAAAAGCGGCCGTTAAACTATCTTTATATCATACATTTCATACACAAATGCTGTGATATAACAAGTTTCAGTGGCTGCCTCGTATAAATTCATCATACAAGCAACTAAATACTTTATTCTATCATTAACTGTAACCCATAACTGATGTTAGCTAGTTGATGTCCATATCACAACATACATTTCACATGAGGCAGCCATTAACTGATTATTTCTAGTTGATGTCGGCATTACATCATACATTTCATGCACAAATGCTATGATATGACAAGTTTTAATGGCTGCCGCATATAAATTCATCATATAAGCAACTAAATACTATGTTAGGAGCTGGAAGCAATGACAGACCCAATGAGAAAGGAAGCTGTAACCATATGTAAGAGATTAGATGTGGTTAATCGTGAACAGAACAGGTTGATTTCTTTTTACTTTTTTTTTCTTTTTTTAAATTCTCCTCTCTGTTCAGTTCCTCTCTGTTCTGAACTGAACAGAGAGGGTTGGATCCTCTCTCTCTCTCTCTATTGTGTAGATAGTCTAGACTAACTCAATTATGAATTAGAATTAAAGACTCACGAATTCCTTATATGCTTATTAGTATCATGAAATCCATTGATGATAGGAAAGTTAATAATAAGATATCTATAATACAGATAATGAAAAGGCAAAAGATAAAATCAAAAATGGTACTTGCATCACACATATATTCAGGAAAAAAAAAATATAGAGGATTAAAAAAAAATGTTAAAGTACTTGCCTCAAGAATGCCCTCTTCGAAAATTTACTGTGAGATCCTCTTTTTCTTCTTCTTCTCTCTCTCTCTCTCTCTCTCTCTCTCTCTCTCTCTCTTTCTGCGTTTGACAGGAAAAGTTCTTCCTGCTATCCCTTCTTATTATTATCATTTATTTTATTATCCTTATTTATTTTTATTAGGATTGCCCTAGGATCAAATCTAGCCTACCCAATCTATCAAATCTAAACAAAATATCACATCTCAACCTACTAAATCTATTATTATCTAGTTAGTTAGAATTAAATCATTATAAGTTAAGAGAAAATCAGATTTGTTTGGTAAATATCTTATTTTATTATTATTATTATTATTATTATTATTATTATTCTGAATTTTCTAATTCTGGGTCATTACAGAGATTAACTCTGAAGTTAATCTCAGAAAATTAGGTGCATTTATGCGTATAATTCCTAAGTCTTGCAGATTAAACCTTTTGAAGGGAATTGTGACGAATACTTTAACTATTTGCTAGAAATATCTGTGGAGATGCTTTTTTCAGTGGTGTTTTTGTTTTAAAAAATAATCATTGTTGAAATTTGCAGTTACTTGGCCAAATAACTAAATTAGATACTGGGTTTTGGATTTTGAATTTGGGCTGTTACTTATAATAGTTGGTGTTATGGTGTTAGTTAGATTGGGATGGGGCAAAAGAAGGAGAAGCATCTGACAAAGCCTGAGGTGGGGCACTTCCTAGCTCAAGGAGTGCCTCTGAAGAGGAAGTTGAAGGAGTTCCCGGTGACGGAGGATGCACTTCTTCCTGTTGGTACTCCTATCACCGTTTGCCATTTTGTTCCAGGCCAGTATGTTGATGTCACTGGTATTACGAGGGGTAAAGGTTTTCAGGTACTTAGTTTACATATATTAATGATGTGCATTGTGATTATTCTTTCTATTTGGATCTTTTGACTGAACTTCACCAAGGTTGAACCAGCAAATTGTGTATCTCTCTCTCTCTCTCTCTCTCTCTCTCTCTCTCTCTCTCTCTCTCTCTCTCTCTATATATATATATATATATATATATATATATATATATATATATATATATATGCAAATGTTGGTAGAATGTTTTGTGCTAGAGATTCTATAGAGTTAAGTTGGATATTCTGAATTAACTCCAAGGAATATAAAGGTAAAAGAATTAGTTGTTGAGAACCAATTTTATCAAATGTGGAGCATATCAAGTGCTAGATCATACTTGATTAAACTAGGATCTTGATTACTTGACATTCTCATTTTATAAATCTAATAGTGATGGCAAGTCTACTGGCTTGTTATGTCTCTAGAAGTTGTAACATTTCATTTATGTGGTGCAAAAAATATTTGAACATGTGTTCTACATAACTTTACATTTGGACGCCTATAGCTGTTTGGACACTTCTCACCTGATAGATTCATGAGAATGTCTAGCTAATGTACCCATATCAGGTTTAGTAACATATTCGTTTTCATAATAGAACTATTGAAGTTATTCTTTGTTATATTTTGAAATGCTAGGAATTTTGTGCTTCAACTAATATGATAGGTTTTCTATTTAATGTGGTTTCTTAATATTCCTTCCCTCCCCCCACCCCATCCCACCCCACGCCCACATGCACGCGCACATGCACATATGCTCATGCAAGCACGCACATACACATATGGACACCATCATACATCACACACACACGCCATCGTGCATCACACACACACATGCCATCACGCACACACACGCTTGCCATCATGCATCATACACACCATCATGAGTCACACACACATGCCATCATGCATTTGTCATTTCTTTAGTCATAACACACACTTGCCATCATGCATTTGATTCTTTGGTCATAACTCAAAGAGTTAACCAGAGGTCTGCTTCAGGCCTCTGGTTATAATTCAAAGAGTTGACCAGAGACCTCTTGATGTAACATATTGCTCAGTAGTTTTAAGCTTCCCTATTTGGACTTTTTTAGAAGGCCTGGATGATGATTAACATTTCATCTTTTTTCTGTTCACATGTAACTCTTTTCTACCCTTCAATTGTCTTATTCTCCTTCCCAACTCATTATCCTTGATCTTGCTTGCTGATGTGGAATTAGCCCATGCATTTTCCTTGGCTATGTAGGTGCTTTTGCATCTTTATTATTTAGTTGTATGAGGAAGTTCAGAATCTCAAACTATGTTATCTCATAAGTCATAATCTTTCAAGCTCATAGTCGAACAATAGGATTGGAAATGAGCCTTGGTGTGCCTTGCCTCGCCTGTGCTAGGCCTACACTTAACATACTTGGGCACAGGCACAGTCCAAGCCTATAAATGCCTTAAACTGTACGCCTTTGTACTGATCTGCTGGGTACCGGGTTGGTCCATGTACCTCCACGGGCCAACCCATTCTTCCCTCAGCCGCTGCTTAGATAGTACCTCTAGTTGTTTTACCCATTTCATTCGCCCATTGGTCTGGGTGAACCTGCTGATGCGTCAAAAAAAAAAAATTGTACTGTAACTTTACCTAATGAGACAATGCCGCTGACTATAAAATAGAATGGGCTAAATTCTAGTATTTAAAGTGAGACTAATTCGAACGCTCATCTGAGAATCTAATATCAAGTATCTGAAAATTTGAAACAACACAATATCCGTAGGGAAACAAGAAAATGATGTCTAAATCAGATTACATAATAGATCTATAAACTTCTAAATTAGTTCTTATACTTGAACCTCAAAAGTAGATTATATTTGGCTTTACTCTGTGCTCATATGGATGGACCTTGTCGAGGCCTAACATTGTGCCTCAATTGCATAGTCCTTTGAGCTCTTTGTTCAGATTGTTTAGGGTTTTTTTTTTTTCAATTTCTGTTCTTTGGCTCGTGCGGATCTGGTTATAAGGAAACCTATGTATCGGCACAAAACTAAACAAGCCCTCTTGTTGAGCCCAAAGCACAGCACAATGTACCATTCAGTATATTTATCTACCAAACAACTTCATGGTGGCTTAGTGTACTATGTGCTGGCCTAAGCCCATTTTCAACCCTATCAAACAACCACAATTTCCATAATATTTTCTTATAAGACCTACCTAAATACAAACCTGGTGGGTTACCAATGGAGAGTGGGAACTTGCTCGATAGTTGATATGGCATCAAATGGAACTACTAGGGAAAGGGTCTGTTTTCCATATTCAACTAGGCTCCATCAACCATTTGTATTTGTGTGGGTTGCAAAGAGGTTGGGTAGGAATGGCCATTGAATATTGAGTCAGCTTATTATTAGGTACGGTAATGGACACGTCTACGGGCCAAAATTTGGCGCTCCCTATACAAAATTTTGAATTAGAAAAATGAAATTTCATTTTTAATTCAAATTTTTTGTATAGGGCGGGCCAAAACTTGACCCATGAACGCGTCCATTACCATCCCTACTTATGATACCTAGTTTTGGGTGGTGATTGTTGTTGTCACGGTGTCTGGCACTGCTCTTTAAGATGTATCTTCATCTGTAAAGAGCCACTTCTATAATTATCAAAATGCCAAAGGTCCACCACTTGCATTATTTTATTGTCTTACCGATGATAGTAATTCGTTGCCATTTTAAGATTAAGGACAATAATTGATCCAAAAGAATCTTCATCTATTAATTATATAAACTTTTATTATGAAGCCAAATTACATTCTCCATGCGTGTGTATTGGACATGACACTTTTGCTTGCCATTTTTTTAATACATGCTTTTGTAAAATTATAAGTTATGTTGCAGTATGATCTTCATGCATCAGAAGGAAACCCTTTCAACAAGTAGTTCTAAATCTGCCAACTTATGAGATCAATTCAAAGAGAAAGACAAATGGGGATCTCCCACTCTTAAATATTCTGAAATGCCACTCTTTTCTCATATTCGAAGTTGAGTGTATTGGAGGGAGCGATCTGCTGTAATTTTTTCGACAGTATTTCATCCCTAGACACATTAAAGAAAACAAAGTAAGAAATGGTTTAAATATTGGCTAATACCGATGTGCATGGCAGATTTTGAAGTATCAGTTATGATATAAAACCTATAATAATGTTATCGGTATTGTCAATATTCCTGATATTTTACTTATTTTGCAGATAAGATACGCCCAATGTTGTTGATTTTCCAATGCCATAACCTTTTTTTGATACCTGTACCACTAGTTCTGAGATTTTAAGCTCGAAGAAATCGATCAAATGTTTTTAAGCAGCAGTCAATCTTATGAAACATGCTTTCTTTTCCATGCCTTATATTCATGATAAGTTGAAAATTTGAGCAGTATCATAATATGCACTTAAGTTATCCCATACACAGGCTGCCTTTTAATGTTGGGTTCCTTCATTTTTTTTTTCCTCCTTTCACTTGTCTATCATGTATTTTTGTTTTCAGAGACATATAACACAAGTAAAAAATTAAAAATCTGTAATGTTTTAAGCTGTTTCTTTTTTATGTCATCTGTCTGATTGAAGGCCATACCACTTTACGACTATGATACCATAAATATCTCCTAGCTAAAAAGGGCAGCCCGGTGTTACAAAACTGTCGCTATGTGCGGGGTCCAGGGAAGGGTCGGACCATTTAGGTCTTTTGTATGCAGCCTTATCTTACTTTTTTACTGCAAGAGACTGTTTCCACGATTCGAACCCGTGACTTCCAGGTCACATGGCAACAACCTTTACCATTGCGCCAAGTCTCCCCTTCAAATATCTCCTAGCTAACATTTTCTTATTTCCATTATCAATAGGGTGGCATGAAACGGTGGGGCTTTAAAGGAATGCCAGCTAGTCACGGTACCTCATTAACACACAGAAATATCGGTTCTACTGGGCAAAGAGATACTCCTGGAAAGGTAGGTCAATCACTTTCAAATGCATACATTCATACATGATACAATGTCTCGCAGTGGTTCTTGTCAATCCATTATATCATTGTATAGAACATGGAAATGGGCAAATTGCTTAGGTTTAATGTCTTATTCAACTAATGATTTGATTCATGCAAGCTAAAGTTTAAAGTAAACCAGGCCTCTTGTTGTTTTCATCTGTTATTATTTGATGTAGTCCATTTTCTAGTTCCAAAATTATTTTATTAGAAAATCACATTGCATATTAAGCATTTGTTTATACTACTCTAGAGCTGAATTTGTCACGCACGATGGAAATAATTTAGAGTTTTGTGGTAGGGATTTGGAAATTGTGTGGATTTGGGAAAGAATTAGAATTTGATTAAAAATAAAATAAAATAAAGGATAGGATTTGAGCCTCATCCTGACGAATCACGTACCTACTCTCGCACAACACACATAAAAGGTCTAGGAGTTGAAAATCAGATGTATTAAAAAAAATTAAATTTAATTCTTTAATGAATAGTAAGTTTATACATGGCTATAGATATCCAAGATTTGTGAACCATGGTTGCAATTAAAATAAATAATCATCCACTTAATCTCAATAAAATCTAAGTACTCACTCCAAACTAAATTTGAACGTTTGATGTCTCCATCAATATGTGAGCTTAAAATGGTTAGTACCAGACTATTTATAATACTATAGCAGTCTTTCTGAGATTGTTACGATCTGAATAGGTTCTTCAGTATCTAGGAATATCCAGCATTTTCTTGCTTCAATAGCATGTTTGTTTTTAGCAGTCAAATTGATAATTAATTCTCCCAAATATCAGGTAACAGCTCCTTTAGCATTAGATATTTTCAATATTATGAGATGATAGCCCATTCTTTAAAAACAGCATATGAGGGTCACCTTTGAAATTATTTTTACTTAACAACTTTGATTAACTTAGATAAATTTTTATGTAGCGGTTAATAGGCCTAGGGTAAACTAATACAGCTAATCATTCATATAGTGTAAATGGATATCTCAAGAGATTATACTTTTTTCTGTGTGCTCGGCCTTTCTTCTACAGCAAATTGGAAGATTTGTGTATTGTGATACTTCCGAATGTATATAGGTTTTCAAAGGGAAGAAAATGCCTGGGCACATGGGTAATGTGCAGCGGACAGTCAAGAATGTATGGGTCTACAAAATAGATCCTGCAAGAAATTTGATGTGGGTGAAGGGGCAGGTATGTCTTTCATGTATGGTGGTTGTAGCCAATGTTTTTGGGAAATTCTATTCATGCACACCACTCTCAGTCAGGTAATAGTTCCCCGAGTAGTTTTCATACTGATTGGGGATTAGTTTCCAAACAGGTTTAACATCGGTCGAGGATTAATCTCTGGCCAGGGCAACAAAAACATGAAAAGTAATGGCAAACTTGTAATTCTTTACAACTTTAGGAGGTGTGTGTAGTGAGCAAACTGGTGTGCGTGAATAGAATCTCCCAACGTTTTTGGCTTGTTGCTTGTGAACACATATTAAATACAAAAAGGGAAGACAGGTAAATATAAGGAAGGATTGTCTTCCCCTCCATTTCAGGTTCCTGGTGCCGAAGGCAACTTTGTTTTCATCAAGGATGCTGTATACAAGAATCCGATCAAAAACAAAGAAGAAAAGGCTAAAAACTTGCAGCTACCATTCCCGACATATTTCGTTCCAGAGGGTGAAGAAGCGTTGGAGCTGGAACCCCTAGTTGCTGATATGGGAGATGTGGATCCTTTCATGGTTGCAGATTAGCCGAATCTTGGAATATTTGAATACAGTGCCAGAAATTTCATATTTTGGAATAACTTGGTTTATAGAGGGTTGATGTGATCCTTGTTCTTTTTTGTTTACAGGGTAACCATTTCTTTCAATGAAATTTTGATGGTAATCTTTTAATGAAATTCTATGCAATGTAACTTGCACTGTTTGTTGCCAAAATGATTGTCTTCACTATTTGTAGTAGCTTGTACTGCTACCACTACAGGCAACTTATCCTTTTAACATTACACCATATATCTATTCATCTCTCAAGCTTTGTAATATTTTTGACAATATAAAGTATTTGACTAACTAAATTTTCTCATAGGATAATGATTGTCGTGGATTATTTTTGTTTTAATATGTTTGACACTCTTATTTTTATTATCTTTCACATAGAGCGGTGAAACTAGGACTAAAATGATGTTAAGTTGTTAACTATATGTTCAACAATAATGGAATATGGAAATTTTTTTTAAAAAAAAGGTTAAGATCATAACTGGGGTATATTTGCAAAAGTGAAGAATAATTTGAAATGTAGAACGAGAGGTTGTTAAATAATATGGTTAAGACATGCATTTAAATGAAAAAAATTCCATTTTAAAAGAAAAGAAATGGAGAAGAAAGTTAAGTTGCAAATATAGATGTAGAAGGGTATAAATGAAATTATTATTTATAAAATAATAATTAAAGGGCCCAACCGGATTCGAACCGGTGACCTATTGATCTGCAGTCAATTGCTCTACCACTGAGCTATGGACCCATTTAGCAGCGTTAGCTTATTGTTTCTCCATATCTAAATAAAATATCGTCTATCGGGCTCCTACTCCTCCCCTCGCAGTTATACTTTTATTTTTCTAGCAAATAATAGGCGGGCAGATCTCCAGTTTTCAAAGCTCTCTCCCTATTTGTCCCTCTCTCTCTCTCTCTCTCCTCAATTTCTAGGGTTTCATCTCCTCCCAAAAATCCCCAGCCATGGAGGCCGCCGCCGCCGGCGTCGCATCGGAAACATCCGTACGCCACCCGGTAACCCCCCCCCCCCCCCCCCCTCTCAGTCTCCCTCTCCCCTCACTTCCACATCTCTGGCCTCCTCCTAACTCTCTCTCGCCCTCTCTATTGCAGAAGAGGGTTGCTGCTGAGACCGGCCGGAGCAAATCGAGCGGCTCAACGGAACCGGACCAGGGCTCCGGTGATGGATCCTTCGACGACTTCGAGGACCTCACTCCCAAGCCCAAGCGCAAGCGCGGGCCCAACGTCAGAGCCTTTGGGCTCGATGACCACGCCTTGATTGGTCAGTTCCTTAAACAGTATTTTGCGGTTGAATTGGTTTTATTTTACCGAAACCCTAAGCTGAACTATTCAGCGATTTGGAAAAAAAAATGTAAGCTGTTCTTTGGATTTTTGTTCAATTAAAGTGTAATTGTTCAATTAAAGTGTAATTTATGAACTTTAGAGCTCCTTTTGCTTTTGATTGCTACAAAGCCCTAAAATGACATGCTGCTAGAACTTAGGAGTGAGTTTGCTAGCGAAGTGAGATTTTAGTTAGTAGAATGAATGGGTACAGGCTACTGTAAATTATCCGGACACCATATTTCCATATGGTCATGCATCCTTGGATTACTACTGTCCTGGCATGCTTTACTCTTAGCTTTATTTAATTTAACCACGGATTCCTCCCTATTAAGACTAGCTTCGATTATTCTTTGAGTTTACGAGAATCATTATAAACTATACTACTTATATTTAACTAATATGAGACAATGTTTTAAATATCGAATATCGATGGTATATTAATCGGCAAAATTCTTTACCGAATATCACATATTGAGTGATATATCATGATATTTACCAAATATCATATATTATAAGGGACGTCTTTTTTTGAAAACAAATATACAATCATGGCTATATAAATCACATAAAGCTATTTAAAACAAGTTAGGATCTTAAGATATAGCTACCTTAGTTATTTGTATCGATTCTATAAATAACTTGGCATTTATTGGATCTTCTCAAATACGTGAAGACATATACCTGTTTTATGTGAGATTTTAGTTAGTAGAATGAATGGGTACAGGCTACTGTAAATTATCCGGACAGCATATTTCCATATGGTTATGCATCCTTGGATTACTACTGTCCTGGCATGCTTTGCTCTTAGCTTTATTTAATTTAACCACGGATTCCTCCCTATTAAGACTAGCTTCGATTATTCTTTGAGTTTACGAGAATCATTATAAACTACACTACTTATATTTAACTAATATGGGACAATATTTTAAATATCGAATATCGATGGTATGTTAATCAGCAAAATTCTTTACCGAATATCACATATTGAGTGATATATCATGATATTTACCAAATATCATATATTATAAGGGACGTCTTTTTTTGAAAACAAATATACAATCATGCCTATATAAATCACATAAAGCTATTTAAAACAAGTTAGGACCTTAAGATATAGCTACCTTAGTTATTTGTATCGATTCTATAAATAACTTGGCATTTATTGGATCTTCTCAAATACGTGAAGACATATACCTGCTGTATGCTTTTATCCCTTTCTCATGTATATAGTTATCAGATTTATGAGTTAACCAATCGCGATAATTTTTTTTTTATAATTGATGGGTAATATCTTGAGGCCAAAATATTGCTAGATATTTCATTTTATAGATAATATATCGGTCCATTTCGATCCAAAATGAGAAAGGATATAGAAACACTTATCATATAAGTTAGGAGTAGAAACCAAGATATCGACAAATGTACGGTATATCGGCCGATATTTAAAACACTTTGTATATGACAACTACTATTTCTACTTCTATTGTTTTTGGCTACTATTGTGCTTGAATGGTAATTTTCTAATAAACAAGAATTAATTGATTGCTAGAAATGCTAAGACTAAAAAAAGGTAAAGAGATGGGACAAGAAAGGATTTGGTTATTTTTGTGAATTGCTTGTTAGTCTAATGTTTATAAATTATATTGCATTGATCTACATGAATTGTTTGCTACAACACACACACAAACACAAATAACAAGAACAAAGCCTTTTTTCTCTGAAATGAGAAGGGAAAGAGGCGTTTTACTTTAAATTCCTAAACTTGAAAGGTTTGTTTTTTTTTTATTGGCTTTTCAGCTTCTTAAGTTGTTTTTAATCACTACTACATAGATGTAGGAATAAACAGGAAAAGCCTAGGGAAAAGAAGATAACGGGAGGATTTGATTTCTAAGATGGCTTGATAACTACATAACTGACTTTTTGCTTTTCTTTCTTTTTCTGAATTCCTTATATAAATGTTTGTGTCACACCCTAAGTGTGGTATATAATAATCCAGTGAACTAAATAATTAGTCATGGTGGCATTTTCGAGGGAGGAATCATGAGAAGCTTTGTAATAAAGCATGCTTTGGGAGAGGAACTAATAGGATGGTAACCTCTTGGGAATTCTTTACCTGGAGTGCAATATGTTGGTTGTAAACCAGAAAGAAGAAGTGGTTGCTGAAAAGCCTAAGCATTGATTGATAATCTTTTCAATCTAACTGCCTCTAATTTTTGTGTTCATAAGTTATATATATTTTTAAACGTTTATAAGTTATATTTAGTTAGAAAGAAAGCTAGATGAATGGAATAATGTGATTGTTATAAATCAGAAAGTCGTTAGATCAGTTGTATTGTAAATCAGTATAGTGATCTGATTGCTGAAAATTCTTGTACAAAGGATAGTGTGCGAAAAGAGTTATGTAAGAGTTGATTCCATGATCTAAATTGCAAAAGAAACTAGGACAAGTTTTTGTTATTGAATCTCTATTGCTATGAGGAGATATCGTGGTTTAATCTCATAATAAATCACAATAGGTATCAGTCAATGGTTTACAATGTCGGTATTGATAACACCAGAAATTTCATATTGACAATATTAGTAAATATTGATAAGGGTATATATTTGGTACCTCAAAATCTTATACAATTTGGCAATGCCTATTCATATGGGTTGATATTTGAAATCTTGGGAAACATGTGCTGCTATTGGCAGTTGAGTGAATTGATTTTCTATTGTATGGCCTTATGTGGTCCATTTGGTTTCCACAGAAAATTCCAGAACTAAATGAGTTTATTGCTTCAAAAAAATTGAACACTTTTATCTCCTGAGGCCCCTAAAGTTAAATTATTATTGAATCTTAGGGTAGGAACTAAGAAGCATGGACTCGCCGTCCACATATCCGATACAAACACACCAAAAATCGTGTTGGACACGCCACACAGCGTGTCCAATAAAATAAAGGGAAAAAATGCCATGTTATTGCCATTTCTATGTTTCTTGTAGGTTATGTCTAAAAATAGAGTTGAATGATATGGAAAAATAAAAGAAATATTGTTGAGTCGGTAATTTTATCTGTATCTAGTTGTTTTTTTGAAGTTATATTCTAATCGTTTCTTATGGAAATAAGTCTTATTTGATTTTTATATTTGAAAAAAATAATTTTTTGTGTTCACACTATACGCTGATCGATGGCCCGCTATCATCAATATCTTTACATTTTCTCTTTCCTTATAGAGGGGGAGAGATGAAGAGAGATGCATAGTTGATGGCGAGACTTGTCCTCCATAAAGGAATAAAGAGACGAACAAATACATTGTTAGTGATTTCGTTTTGGATATTTTAGTAAAATTATTATATTAATAATAAAATAATATATTTTTAATTATATTTTCCCTATGTTCTTGCCGTATTTGCGTCCTTATTTTTTTCATAAATGTCGTGTCCCATGTCTGAATCTGTATCTGTCTGAATCCGTATCCGTACTTTCTAGGGTAGGAGAAAGTAGGAGAAAATAAAGTAAGAGAGAAATTAATAATTAGAAAAGAAAGTAGGAGAAAGTAACACATGTAGATTTGTATTTGGTTAATAAGGAAGGAGAGAGAATGAAGATGAGTTTATTGATGTAAAACTTAAAGTTCATAAGTCAATTCTATTAAAATCTCTAGAAAGGTTCTGAAAGTTCCAATATGAAATGAAGTGTGAGAAATAGAAGTAGGTGTAAATTTATAAGTAGAATTATCAAATAATGCTAGTATTCCTATTTCTTCTGAATTGATTTTGAACAATTGTTCTTCTATGCCATTTCCAATTAGAAAGGTAGCATGAACTGATTGTTGTTAGACAATGAAGTGTACATGACTGTTCTTTTAAACACCATAGAATCACCTGATTCGTTAAAACCCTGTACTTTAGAGAAGTGTGAGAAACAACAATCGAAGCTCATTTGATAACTAGAATGGAAAAATGTATGCGTTGGTTGAACTAGAGTTACAAACTGGATGTTTAAATGCAAATTCATATTATTATTGCAGTTTTTGTTCCATTCTCTTTTTCTGTGTTTTATTTTTGGAAGGAAGAGAAGGGGGTGTGCAATAAGTTATGATTTCCCTTATAACTGAACTGAAGGAATGTGAGAGAGGAAACTTTCCCATAACTGAACTGAAGGAATGTGGAAGAGGAAACTTTCCCATAGCAGAACGGAAGGAATGTGAAGGAGAACATAAAAGAAGAAAAAGAATGAGATGTGATTATTATAGGAACTTCACTTAGAATTAGATCATTACTAAAAGTGAAATAAGCATTTCAACTGAGATAATTCCTGACATGTAGGGGAAAACATTCTTGTATTCTAATTTACCTTATAGTCCTAGGGAAGTGGGGACTAAAATAGGAAGTGAGGCGGAAAATTAATTTTTCATGCCCCTGAATGTTTAAGAACAAATAGTGACTAATAGTTTTATAACTGCATGTTTAAGACATACGAGGATTAATAGTTTAATACATTGTTGAAAATAACGCGTTATGAAACCCGTTATTTGCGTTACGTAACCTAACGGAATCCCAACGCTACGTAACAATTAGAAATAACTCAGTGCATCATAACAGTACGTTTTTTACGTTATTTTACGTTATATTACATAACGTTACGTTAAATTACGTTATGCTACGTTATTTACAATTATTTTTTTTAGTAATTCATATATTGTTGTTGATTATTATTTTGATTATTAGCGAATTGCTGTAATTTTCTTAATTAATTGTTGGCTTGTTTGATTGCTTTTGGAATTTCTAACTTGATAATTTAAGTTTTTTTCTTTATTCACTTGTATTTCTCGTCCGGTTGCTAAAATATTTTACTTGTTGATTTTATTGAATTTTTAATTGAACTGAAATCAACAATCATAAATAAGATAAATTGAATATTACAAGATATAAATTACAACAATGATAATAATTGGAATCGAAATAAAAAATTGGAATCTTGCTTTTTTTTATTTAAATGATGATTGGAATTACGATTGCAAACTTAATATAATTTATGAAGATATATGAAAATTATTGTAAAACTTAATATAACATTTGAATAGATTATGTATTACAAAATAATTTTATATATTTTTAGATATTTTAAATTTATTTTAATTATTTTATATGGTTTTATATTTATATTTATTAAATAAATAGAAAATTGCATAACCTACGTTATGCGTTACGCTATTTGTGACATAACCTAATAAAGGCAAAACGTTACGTTACCGTTATCGCTATTTTAAACATTGGTTTAATAAAATGAACAAGTTATTTCATGATTACAAAGAATGAATTACACTCATTCTAATATTGTTTTTTTTTAACCATCTCTTAGGCTGTTTTTCGAAAAGGTTATGGGAAAAGGAAATGAACAGGGTCGGAAATAAATTAGTAACTTTAACTTTAAAAAGTTCAAAGATACCGGGAGAAACGTGGAATATGTTGTTTAACTGAAAGTTCTTGTTGTTAAAAATAGAGCTGTATATTTAAGCAAGCTGTCCCACTGTAGCTCAGCTCTGCTTGATAATACCTCGCTCTTTTCTCATTTACTGAAGTCTGAATCTGCCTAGTCAAGCTCAAGCTTGATTTCACACAACCATGTAGAAACAAACCAAGTCCTAGTTTCACCTACCTCAACCATGCCAGGTCAGGCTCCACCAGGCTTCATCATATTCACTGCACGGTGTTTTCAAGTATTCATTTGCATAAGTGTATGCATTTGAAGGATTCTTTTAAATCAATGATTTTGTAACATGTAAATTCTGATCAGTGCTCTACATGTACAAGTTGTAATGGTATCATTTGAACTTCGATATAACTCAGCACATTTCTAATCATTTCAAGTTCATGCTTTTTGTTTTTGAGTACACTATGTTCAAATAGCTGATCTCATGCTTGTGTTCAGCTTGTAACATATATAAAAGCTTAAAACATTTTAGCTTGAATTTTGTTCCTGTGTGGAAGCTTAAAAGAGCCCTTTTAAAGCTGTGTAAGAAGACAAGTCAAGAAAAGCTGTTGCAAAGCTCGAGCGTAAGCTCAATTGACCTGAAATTTACAAAATCATGCTTGAACTTCTGCAAGTTGACTTTCCTTAGCTAGTTACACCTCTATAAGCTTGTGAGTGAAAGGAAAGAAAGAAACTGCATAATTTCCACTTTCTTTTCTTTTCTTTTTTTTTTTTTTTTTTTTTTTTGCTTCATTTTTTATGTGAAACTAATCATAGTGTCTGCATCGTTCATTTAGTTTTTTTTTAATTCCTTGGGTCAAAAGCTGATACTAATTTAAATTGTCCACCTTTTTTTATTTAACTCTGCAGATATTATCAAATTTAATGGTAAGCTGATTCCGCATGTGGTCAAGCGATTAGTTGAAAAGTATGAATCAGATCCCAAATCTGTGCTGGTTGAAATTCTAATGATGCTATTTGAGGTAATGGAGTTATCCTGTATATTCATGTTACAAGTTATTCTTATGCACCTTGTTGACACTTACGCATATGGACAGGCCTGTGGAGCTAAGTATCAACTTGACGTTGCTTCTCTCGAGGAGACAGATGTGGATGATGTGGTGGTCTGTTTGGTGGATTTAGCTAGAAATGTATCCTTCAAAGTTGATGCTGTTTCTGAATCTTACAACACAAGCAGTAGATGTTGCATCTATTGATTTTAGCAACTTCTTTTACAATTTATAAATTTTAACGTTTGTTCAATTTTTGTTTAGACTTAACTATTTGGTTATCTAGGGTGAAGTGGAAGATAACTATAACTCAAAGCAGAAGGAACTAAAAAACTTCAAGGAGAACCTTACTTCATTCTGGGATAGTCTGGTTCTAGAATGCCAGAATGGACCGTTGTTTGACAAGGCCCTTTTTGAGAAATGCATGGATTATGTTATTGCATTGTCATGGTAAGATCTAAAAGCACTAGTCTCTGGCACACATACACACCGAAGCACAGGCACAAACTTCTGTTTTTATTTTGTGGACATGGTCATATACTTCATATCTTACAATTGATCATTCATCACATTTTTATCCCAAAAAGATAAACTTTAGCATTGCATCCCTTGAATTCTTTGTATATCGATGGCTCAGCATCATTATCAGTTAAAGCCTTTTCCATAAAAATCAGGTTGGCTATAGAGCATATGTTGGAGTTTAGAAAGCTTCACAAAATAACTGAGCTTTTACGGGTGGCTGTCCACCCAGCTTCAAACTTTTATTGTTGGTTCATATTCCTAGATGAGGTGATTATGAGCAAGAAAGATCTGCCTTGAGAAGCTTAAATCCTTAAAATCTGTTGTCTTTGGTTCATAGTGGATACCTTTTTGATCCTGTAGCTTAAGCTCATATAGTTGAGCAACCTTTCAAAGTCCTTTAGACTAGGAATAACCTAGTCAAAGTGGCAAAGATGATAAGATTCTCATGCAATCAACTTATGATGCAGAATAAAAGCCAAAGAGCTTAACACAATTATGTTTTTGTTTCTACTTCTACATTCTCATTCAGCACCTGTGTTGTCCAATATTAAGCTAATGTGCTCATTTATCCTCAAACATCAAATCAATGTTAACTATTTTGTTGTAAATGTGCTTCAGCACTCCTCCAAGGATCTATCGTCAGGTTGCCTCATTGGTGGGTTTACAACTTGTAACATCCTTTATCACTGTTGCTAAAACGCTTGGCGGGCAGCGAGAAACTACTCAGCGACAATTAAATGCTGAAAAGAAGAAAAGAAGTGATGGACCTCGTGTGGAGTCACTGAACAAAAGGTTATCTATGACTCATGAAATGATTACTGTCACTGAGGAGATGATGCGCAAAATATTTACGGGGTGAGAAATGCTTCTGTTCAGAAAGTTTTGTTTTTACTTGTACTGTCTTTTGGGCACTATTCTTTTTTTTTTTTCAATAAAATTCTGAAGTTCTGCTTTCTGCAGACTGTTTATGCACAGGTATCGGGATGTTGATCCTGACATCAGGATGTCGTGCATCAGATCTCTTGGTATCTGGATTTTATCATATCCCTCATTATTCTTGCAGGATTTATACTTAAAGTATCTTGGCTGGACTCTAAATGACAAAGTAAGTTAACTTATACTCAAGTAAATTCTGGAGTTTTGTTTTAACATGTAGTCAAGTAAATTCTGGAGTTCTGTTTTAACTTGTAGTCAAGTAAATTCTTGAGTTCTGTTTTAACTTCAAGTAAATTCTGGAGTTCTGTTTCTCTTAGTTTTTAGTTGCCCTTCATTTGCTTTGATCTGACTGCTTTATTTCATTTAATTTCATCTGAAGAGTGCAGCAGTCAGGAAAACTTCTGTCCTTGCCTTGCAAAATCTTTATGAGGTGGATGATAATGTGCCATTGCTTGGGCTTTTCACTGAAAGGTTTTGCAACAGGATGATTGAGCTTGCTGATGATATTGATAATTCTGTGGCTGTATCAGCCATAGGACTTCTAAAACAACTATTGAGGTAATGTTGCTTTCTTGTATAAGCTGCTCAATGAGCTAAGGTCTCCTGTTATGCATGAACTTCTATCAACTTAAAATGTCCTTTTTGTTTTTGCAGACATCAGCTACTCACTGATGACGAACTAGGTCCTTTATATGATTTGCTTATTGATGAACCACCCATGATTAGGCGTGCTATTGGTGAACTTGTATATGACCACTTAATTGCTCAAAACGTTAAAAATTCTCAATCAGGACCGAAAGGCATATTCCTGTTTCACAAATGTGACCTACATGCTACTCATTTATTTGTTCTATTTGTTCCGCCATACTCATTGCAATATTTGTTCTTCCAGGTGGAGATAATGAATCTTCTGAGGTTCATTTGGGAAGATTGCTGCAAATACTACGAGAATTTCCTGATGATGCAATCTTAAGTTCATATGTGATTGATGATATATGGGATGACATGAAGGCCATGAGAGTATATTCCTCACTTAATTATGACCTTATTTAACTTTTTCACTTAAGAAGTTTGAGTTAAGAGGACGAAATATTGTCTGAAAACAAAGAAGACCATATCAATCTATCAATTTTGTGGTTATTTTTGTAAAAACTAGGATATAAAGGCTCCATATGTATTTTTATAAGAATGAGTGAACAATGTTGTGTTGGAGAATTGCAGGCTTGGAAGAGGTAGGGAGATAATTGAACTGATCAATCTGGAAGGATACACAAATTCTTCTCTCTTTATAGCCATATGTCTTATATAATAGCTATAATAAGCACTGTCTGAATAATTAAAATTTTCATGTAAACCAAAGATGGGAATTCATTTTTCTTAATGTACTAAAATAATATATGTAAATTCTTGATGGGAATTCATTTTTGTACAGGATTGGAAATGTATCATCTCAATGCTCCTTGATGAGAACCCATTAATTGAGCTTACCGATGTGGATGCAACCAACCTTGTCCGCCTACTTCGTGCTTCTGCCAAGAAGGCTGTTGGTGAGAAGATTGTTCCTGTCACTGATAATCGAAAGCCCTACTATACGAAAGCGCAAAAGGTTTAGATTTATTTTCTCTACCCATGGTTTTAAATATCGGCTATAGCGAATATATTGGTCGGAAAAATTCCATAGTTAATATCATTATTGGGGAGATATTGGGAATATTTAGCAAATATCATAGACTACAAATATGCCATCCTACCTTAAAACAAATATAAACAAGGCAATACATACATACCTCATATAAAATTACATAAAACCTCAATATATATACATATTTAGGATATACTTCCTCGACAACTTGCATTTAGTCCATTAATCCATAATCACTAAGACACTAATACATAATTTTTAATTCGAAGTTGATATGTATATTTAGGATCTTTTATTGGTCCAATGAAAGATTCGAAAATCAGTCTTTAAAAAGGATTATAAAAAGAAATCATTTAATCCGAAGTTTAATAGAGGTAATTAAATACGCAATTTGCTCAAATGATAAAGGAAAGGTAAACTGGATTAAATGGATCAATAAAAAATCACAACTTCTTACTCAATTGCATGGGCTTCGATATTAGTGGATATAAGCTAATATTTGGAATTGGTATTGTAGTTGTAATAGCAGGTGGGCCCCATTATGTCAAAAAATTTCCAAAAAACGATAAACATGTTAAGATGTTCAATACCGTATCGGCTAGGTGTCTAATCGACGATATTGGCTGATACTGCGATTTGTGACTGCTGTTTAAAACCTTTTTTTTACATGATAGCTGTATATTGACAACATTTTCCGTGTAACCGTATATATTTAATAGTGTCCGCGTAGTGCAACGGGTTTAAACTCTGGTTTTGATGCATAAATGTGAACATTTTAGTTTCTATCAGATTATCAGTTTGTAGCCTTTGAGTTCTTCTGTCTACCATGTAGGTGTATAGATATTAATTATGATAGCAGTAGAATGAAGTGAACACTCTTTATACCTCATTGTGAATTTAAGGATTAACAGGAATAAAAATTGGTCCCCTTGGTGATTATTGCAATCACAGATAGCCTTCTTAGTGGTCCCGTCAATCTGTATAATTATTTTGTATCAACAATTTAATTATACAGATAAACAATCTTGCATTTTTGTAATCACATCAGGTAGCAGTTGCCACTGAGGTGCTGTGAACTTCCCTTGGATGGGAGTAAAATTTTAGCTCATAACAGAACCCTCTTATTATGTAGAAAAATTGTATTTCAGGTAGCTGAATCCTGTATGCACAAACTTCCCCTCAGCAGCTTATGTATTTTGATAATTCCACTTTCGTTATAGGAGCTTGAAATGCTTATGCAAATGAGATCTTCCTAGTAAATTTTGAAGGTCTTAATGAAAGTCATGTTGCCTCTGTTAGGTAGGCAACCAACATATGAAGGCTGAAATAAGTTTGACAGCCGACCAAGGAAACAAAGTCAATTTTTTCATTGATCTTTATTGACTTTGAGTCATTACTGCGCACCCTGATCCTACTTTATGAGAGAAGACTTGGATATGAATATTTGGAGTTATAGCCATCTATTTTAGTTTATTATTTGTAAAAGCCATGTGGACAATGAGAATCCAGTTCACTGGAACCATGACCAAGAGAGCACCTTGTGCCTCTATGGGAAGATGATAAATCATCTTGAAATAAAGAGCTTGACGTTTTCTCTCAACTCAGAATAGTTCTCTGATGATTATTATGGTGTTTTGTGTCTGGACTAGTTTCTCATTGTTAGATTAGAGTAGTTTCACTGTGCGACCTTCTCATAAAGGACTAGCAGTAAACTCTTCTCCAACCTTCTCAAGTTGTAAATGCTTGATTTGTCAGCAACGTTTTTCGTTTTTCACTTGGGCTTTGTCACTTGTAATCCTTATTTTCTCCTAGAAAGTTGCAATTTTTGTAGGGAAGTCTTTAATCGTGGTATTCTTTATATTATTTCTCATGTTATGTCACAGGAAGCACTTGAAAATAACAGACGAGAAATCACTACTGTCATGATGAAAAGCTATCCACAGCTTCTGCAAAAATATGTAGCAGACAAAGCAAAGGTGTCATCACTGGTGGAGATTATTTTGCTATTGAAACTTGAACTTTTTTCTCTGAAGAGGCAGGAGCAGGTCTGTTGTTTCTCTTTCTACATTTAATGTTACTCAATATTGTTTAACCTGACAAGTTGACTCTAACCTTCCTTGTCAGAATTTTAAGTCTATCCTGGAATTCATAACTGATGCTTTCTTTAAACACGGTGAGAAAGATACATTGAGGTCTTGTATAGCTGCTTTGAGCTTTTGTTCCATAGAAAGCCAAGCTGATCTTCAAGATTATGCACAAAATAAATTAAAGGACCTTGAGAATGATTTGGTTATCAAGCTAAAATCGGCCATGAAGGAAGTAGCGGTATGCATGTTCCTCCTCCTCTACTTTTGAGTTTATCGAGTAAAATATGACACTTTACAATTTTCAGGTGGGTGACGATGAATATTCCCTTTTGATTAATTTGAAGCGGTTATATGAGCTTCAACTGAAAAAAATTGTTTCAAGTGACGGCTTATTTGAGGACATGGCTACCATCCTTGGGGATATAAAGGACTTGGACAATGAGGCATGTGATAGATCTTCATTAAATTGTTAGCAACTTCCGTTTCTTCTTTGGTATTCTTATTGTGTTCTTGTCCATCTTCCAGGTAGTAGCCTTTATTCTTCTCAATATGTACTTGCATGTTGCCTGGTGTCTGGAGTCCATCAATGGTGAAAATCCATCAGAACCATCTGTAACTTCATTATTGTCCAAAAGGACTGCCCTCTTTGAACAACTGGAATACTTTGCTGATGTCGTGTCTAAAGTCCAAAAGAAAGGAAGAAGTGAGAGTGTCCTTTCATACAGAGTAAGTTTTTTTAAGATGAAATAAATTCCTAACTTATACAATGTTTTTCTATGCAACACATTAACTATTATGCACTTATAGTTTTGATGAGATACTATCTCATCTTCTGGAACTAGGTGGAAGTTAAATCTCATGGCGGTTATTCTATACTAGGTCTGTGGCATACTTTCTGAAGCTTGGTGCTTGTTCAAAACATCAAATTACGCCTCCACAAAGCTGCAATGTTTAGGATATTGCCCAGATACATCTTTTCTGCGAAAATTTTGGATGCTATGCGAGCAACTGATTAATATTTCAGGTCCTTTGCAATTGATTAACAATTTTATGTGGTGAAGATGTCATTTAATCTGTGCTGGACATGCTAGCCCTCTAGCTAAAGTACCAGACAAAACCTTATCTTTCATTTTCTGTAACGAAGTGTTGACAATTGTTGTACTTATAGATGAGACGGAAGATGAAGATGCAAATGAAGAATATATTGAAGAGACGAACAGGGATGCAGTTATTATTGCTGCTGCAAAGTTGGTTGCTACCGATACCGTGCCTAAGGTATACATTTGTAAACTTGTTTTATGCTAAAAGAGAGGTTGGTGTCCATGATGCAGTTAATTCTCATACATTTGATCTTAGAATAGCTTTTGGATGCAGTTAATATATGCATGGAGGAATAGCAATCTTTATATTAAATAGGGAGTACAGAGAGAGATATAGTCCCACTCTAGACTATTCAAATATTCTTCTGCATGGATATTCTTCTAAATCCTCTACATATGCCATAAGTGCAACAATTTTACCTACCCATGCATACATGAGGTTGTTTTATCTGCTTCTTTGGTTTTTGGCATGACATGAAGATGAATGCAATGGCTGTATCCTTGGGCAAGAATGTATGTCATAGCTGCCATAGGGTTTCTGTATCATATTTGATGTATCCATAACTTTGCATCACTAGATTTTTTTTTTTTTTGACAAGATACTTTTTGTAAGTTGATCATTGGAACAGTTCTTCATGTTTAAATGGTTTCTTCCTAAAAGTGAACTTCCCATCATTGTAAGAACCTTTTTTATACAATAGAAGGATGCTTGCTGTAAACAAAGATGTACCAGCGACTTTTTCCTTTTTCCCTGCATGTGCATAATGTCTTTATGTCCAATACTCCCTAACATACTGGCAATCCATTTGATGGTGCACATTTGTTATTCTTTTAGATGGGTGGGGATGGGAATGTGTAGGAAGGAGGGGTAATGGCTGGTGACATCACTGAGGGTAGGATGGTAGTTAGATATTAAAATCGTGAATAGGAGTCAGCCATGAGTTACCATTAATCTTTATACTTAGAGATAGAATACAGTTTACATGACAAGTAACTCTTTATCTGTCCAAGTCCATTTGTTTGCTTGTCATGCAAACAAGTGTTTGGATTTACTAAATAGCCTAACTTGTTTGCTTTTCATTTTGTCTTCCATTGAAGAGAAATGATCTGCATATGTAACTTGAGATAATATTTTGTCCAAGTGTAATTTTATTTCATCACCTGCATTTAAGCTTGTAAATCACTTCAGGTTCAGAGTCACTGCCCAGGTTCACCTGATGTGTGAACCTCATGATGATTTTGTGGTGCTTAAATCATTTCATATATTTCTCCAAAATGCTTTTTTAACTGTTGCTGGCTCCATAATGTTTAAGCATTGGATGCTGACTATTTGTTTTTTTGTCTTCTTTTTATCCCCTTCTTCCTCTTCTTTTTCATCCTGCATTCTCTAGCATTTGGGTGTCTGTGAATATCCTCAAATTCTCACTCACCATAACATTCTTTTTCTTCTGTTACACTATGAGATGCTTGCTATCAAAACAGTTGAGGATGATGATAATGAATTTTTTAGGTTTAACTATTGTTTTTTCTGAGAAACTTTCTTGACTAGCCGCCACGCTATATTGCATGCCAACATAACTAAATCATATGGATTTGACATCTTTCAAAGTCAACAAAGAAGACTGTCTGATATGTTGTTGCTCATTTGTAACTTCATGTGATAGTTTTAAGTTATTGCAGGATTATCTCGGCCCAGAGATCATTTCACATTTTGTGATGCATGGAGCTAGCATCTCTGAAATTATCAAAAAACTGATTACAGATCTCAAGAAATCTGAAAATGATGAGATTTCTGTCCTGTTCTTGGAGGCGTTGAAAAGGGTATGCTTCTCTGAATGTGTTCTTTTTCTACTTCACATCTGAAATGGTCTTGAAATGTTAACTGTAGCAACTTGAATAACCTAGATTGATTTAGGGAATGCAGTTTCATATTCCTGTTTGTATTATATTATGCCTCAGAGTGGAATACAGTTCCTGGTAACATTTCTTGACACATCTTATCTTCTTGTCTAGATTCTTCCCTTGTGTAGGGAAATTTAGTTTTTTACTCCATAATTACATAACGTAAAATGCATAACTTGAAAAGGCAGGTCTACCTACTGACCGACCAACCTTCATGATTTTAGGGCATGATCCTCTAATCCTCTTTCCTTGTTAGTTGCTTTTCCGAAAATTGGGTATCGATAGCTGGTTGTAAGAACTTTGCACTTCATTCTGGGGTTTTCTTGACTTTGAATTGCTGCTTAGTTGATCCTGTTATGATGAAAAAAAGTTGGCTTCGCAATGATTAGCTCCTATGAAGCACAGATATGGATACAGGATATGGTAAAAATAAAAATCTTAAAATGTAGGATATGGGGACACAACAAACAACATTTGATGATATTATTATATGTAGAAACTTATAAAATTCAAACTACAAAATCCTCAAGATCATGCAATAAATTATAAATAACAACGAAGAAACTCCAAAGAAACGGTCTCCATATTAGGTTCATCAAGAGAAAGATTTCATCATTAAAAATATTATAAAGAGCCTCCATAGTATTATAAAATATCAAGAAGATTTTCACTTGTCATTTATAACGAGCCCAAATATTACATCATTAAAAATCTCAAGATGAAGCAACTCCAACAACTTCTTCTCCATCATCTTCAAACAAGATGGTCTCCATAATAAATTCATTAGATTAGCAACATCTGAGATACCAGAACCTCAAATGGCGAATACTATCTCCACAAGTATTCTACAATCTTGTTTTCCTTCATGATATTGTCGAATATTTTGAGATAAACGAAGGTTTGTATGTATATAAAACAAATCTTTAGCTTGTGCTGGGGTTAATTTGTTCCTCTTTAAGGAATGGATAAAGGAATATGTATTTCAATTTCTTTCACAACCCGAGGAGGAACATGGTTGTCCTAGAAGTCTTAAGGTTCACATTTGCACACTTGGAGTCATAACTAACCCACTAATACTTTGGCTCCATCGGTCCTCAATCACAAAGAGAATCAGACTCATCATAAGCATATTTTGCGGTTGAAAATTTTGCATATTGTATGCACACTGCTTGTCGATTCTCACTGTTAGGAAATTATTTCTTCAAACACAATTCTTTCGGAGGAGATTCCCTCTTGATGGAGTCACTCGATTTGTGTTCTCGAGAAGCAATCCTAAGTATAATACCTATTCACATAAAGAATAAAAGTAATATCGCAAGTGAATACAAATAACACCAACATCTAATTAAAAATAACTTAAATTTAGATTTTACATCGGATTCGGTAAGTATGCCAAACAATATAGTGGCCTATTGCTTTTGTTCCAACGATCAACGAGGATTTTGTGCACCACATCATAAGAAGAATATTTCCCGTCCTCGCTTTTTCCTTCATGGCAATAAGTAACACCTTTAACCCTCTCGATCATTGTGTCCCACATGTTATATACCAAATGTAGAAATGGCTTATTGGTATCGGCAATCCTTAACATTTCATAGATCGGTTCAATGAATAAAATGATGAACTCACGTTTGTCCTACCAAAAAACATCTAGGACTCTCTCTTTATAAATTGTACTTTTCCCACATCACCTCTATACATAGCCCATCGGTTAGTAAGTACAAACTCTAGAAGACCTCTTTTGATAGTCTTGAACCTTCTCAATATCATAATTATCGATAAAATTCTAGTATCGGCAACTGCAAAAGCTTCATCTTCACATGTTCATTGAAAATAGCAAGCCTTAGAAATGGTTCATAATAAAATTCTTTATGAGGAGCACGTCTTATGTGACCCTGGTGATCCCGTTACATTCTTCATAAGTTGTTTCATTTGCATTTGTGTTTTTAGCCGTACATATATTCTTAAAAGCAAGAATAAAAGTATGCACCATAGAAGAAGTTCGAAAGATGTTGGGATATTTTTTCATTTGCATCTGTATTCTTAGCCGCACATATATTCTTAAAAGAATAAGAGTATGCACCATAGAAGAAGTCCGAAAGATGTTGGGATTTTTTCATTTGCATATGTTAATTATAATCTACATGCTCTAAATAGGTTATGTATAAGAATCTATGTGATTTGAATATTTCTTCAATGTAGGGGGTCTCTTTTGCTTTATTATTGAAAAACCATTCATTTTGTTACTAACCATTGTATGGTCTAAATATATCAGAAAAGCATGTTTTTTGGCACCATTTAGAATGATTCACAATTAATAGTTCAGATCGTTCATATAGACCCTCCACGTTGGAATTTGGAGCCGTTTTCGTAGGCAACTCTCTATGGAGATACCTTAGTTACAGTGTTACTCTTTTCTATTTATACACACACGTATATATATACACATACACATATATACATGTTTATATGTGTGTGTGTTGTGTGTGCACACGCACGCATGCGCACACATACACACATACAGAGAGTATATAGGAGCAAGAATATCCGTCTAGCCAAAGTTGGCTAGAAGGATGGTCAAAACCTCACCTTCCTGATTACTTTATATAGACACGCATGCACACACATATATTATATATACATACAAATATATAGTGGCAAAGAAATAGTAATGCTATTATATATATTTTTTTTTTTACAATTTTTTTGGAATCATGATCTCACATCGTTGCATCTTTATTGGGATTAAATTTCATTAATTTTGGAGTTTATTTGTCATTCCATCAAGTGTATACAAGATGTATTTATCGAAATCATTATTTTTTGTGTCTTCTTGATGGAAGGCCAAATCAAAACTATATATAAATTAAAAAAAAACAAGAAATTGGGTATGAGTGAATTCTAGAGGATTGAGATCATAATGCAAAAAAGTTATTTTGAAAAAAAATTATGGAAGATAGTGAAAATGAACTGCAGCTCAAGTATGTAAGTTGTCAACATACACACACACACATATATACACATGTATACATATATATACATATCGATGTATGTATGTATAGTTAATTTGAAATCTCTTGTTATGAATTTTTAATCCCATCGATCCAAAGGATGGCTAGTCAGGGTTATGCTGTGCATTGAGCTGGTCCAGAAACTGATACTATTTATGACAAAGTTTTGCCATCATATTCTTTTATTTATTTATGTTTTATTGATCAAGTTAGGCCTACAATCGTCATGCGGGGGATCTCTCTGGGTTTGATGATGAATCCTTGGCAAGTAAGTCATTTTCAGATTGTAAGGAATTGGCAGCTCGACTTTCGGCAACATTTACGGGTGCTGCTAGAAGCACACATAGATCAGGCATTTTAAAAATCGTCAAGGATGGTGTGTCATTTGCTTTTATGGATGCTCCAAAGCAGCTGTCTTTTCTTGAGGGAGCTGTTCTTCCATTTGTATCAAAACTACCAGCATCAGATGTATTGGACGTGTGAGTTGATTAGTCTGAATGTTGGCTATTTCTAGTAATTAGTTACTACAATATGCCTAATATCTGGTTTTCAATTCCATAGATTAGAAGATGTCAAGAGAAGATCAGCTAATGTGAACACAGATGAGGACCCTAGTGGCTGGCGTCCATACTTTACATTTGTCAACCAATTACGTGAGAAATATGCAAAAAATGAAATGTTCCCAGGTACATTTCTTGCAAAAGGGAAATTATACTATCGTCTTAAGTAATGGCATAGGCCGGGTGGAATGTCCTTGTGACTTCTCTCTTATTTCATTTTTCATCAAGCTATTTAATTTGGTTACTTTAATAGGATGCTGTTGTAAATTCAATTGCTTTCTCGACAGTGTACGAAGTTTCCTTTCGATAAAAATTGGTTAACAACTGGCCTGAAATTAAATCCTCTAGCTATCTTGTATAGTACAAAAATATATGCTTGTTTCTTTAAGTGCTCTCAGGGACCAGTGATGAAATTATAAGCTAGTCTTGTCAAAACTTGTCATTCTTTCTGTCGCATTCAACACATTAGTTTTAAATCTTGCAGCATCTTTCCATTGTCTTATCCAAACAGAAAGCTATTTTTGTCATTTTAGCTGTCTGTCAACTTTCCTCACAGTAGAAGTTTGAACATGGTTTTCGTTATGTGCTGTTTTCTTCTTCACCATTATATGTCCACAGCTCATGGCTAATACGACGAATTTGTTTCAGATGAGAAAGAAGGCCAGGCTGTAAGACGGAGAGGTCGTCCAAGAAAGGCAACGAATTTACAGGGAAAAAAACTGTTTGATGCTCAAAGCTCTAGTGATGAAGATTCAATCAGTGCATCACAGCAGAATGAACGAAATGAAGATGATGATGAAGAAGAGAACCAACCACTTATTCACACATTTAGGTCATCTGCTGCAAAGCTAAGATCCTTAAGGGTGCCAAATCAGGAGAATGGCCAAGTGGGAACTTCCAGAAGTGCAGGTATCTTTTTCACGAGGCCATGCATTTTTCATTCCCTGGCCCCAGTTTATAAATCTGATTCCTAACTCACAAGGCATTAATTTACTCACTGCACTTCCCTATTTAAACTTGAACAACTTGTTGCATCTGATTGAACTACATTTCATGATGACAAGTGGAATAGTATTATATGCCTATAATTCAGCAAGAATAGAGAACTGGTCAATCAACCTTTAGACTGATATAGGTTATTTAATACACTGGTTTACTCGACCTTTCTGAGCTAGCATTCATTGTCCACAATCTGTTGTTTATCGTCTACTGTCCTTTATAGTTTATATGGTTATTGTGATCTCTTTTCATGTACATATACTGCTTTCCATTATTTTACGGCAACAACAACTAAGCCTTTATCCCAACTCCCAAGTAATTGGGGTAGGCTACATGAACCAAAAGAGAGTTATGCCAGATTGATCATATAGATGATCCTTCTCCACTCTTTTCATTTTTCTTTTTTTTTTTTTTCATCAAGCAATATGTCTCCATTTAAGTTTCTGGCATCCACATCTCTTCGTATTACCTCTATCCATCTTTTCTTCAGTCTTTTCTTCATTCTTTTGACTTGTCCTACGTTGATAAAATCCACTCGTCGAATGGTGCATTTATAAGTCTGTATCGTATATGACCAAACTATTATAGGCGATTTACTCACTTGTTCTCTTTGATGGGGATTGTACCTAGCTTAGCACAAATATCCTCATTACCGCACATCCAACGAAGTATGCACTTCTCTGCTACATTATCTTCTTTGCTTTCCATTATTTTGATTTTTATAAATAAATGATGCATAAATTTCTTCAACAGGCCCCTACAAAAGCTGAATAAGTTTTGCTGTAGAATCTTTCAAATTGACTGGTAACAATGTAGAAATTTTCTAGTTCTGTTAATATCTTGCTATAGCCTTCGTATGAATATAAATAGAAGCAAGCCTTCGTATGAAGATAAATAGATGTGTAAATAGAGGGGGTACAATTATTCTCAATTTCTTTTTTATTTTTGACTTAGCAAATACTGAAATGAATAGGTTATCATATGGATATATAATAAAACATCCATGTATTGAGAATGGATTTTGATCTATTATGTGTATTAGGTCATTAGGATGTGTATCCTGATATTTGGATAGTTTCTTGAAATTCAATATTCGGATGGAAATTGAAAGCACTTGTCGAATAGGTGCATTTATAGGTCGAGTTGGTTAAAAATGGGTTCAAAAAGAGAAGGTCGTTTTCGGGGAAGACCCAAAAGACAATTCTGCTTCCCTTCCCCAGACTGGTTAAAAAAAAAAGAAGAAGAAGAAAAATCTGTCTTTTTTCTCCTTCTTCCTTAGTTTCCATGATTTTAGCATTGGTTTTGTATATGCAACTTCCTCCTTGCTTTTGCTAAATGCACTATAGTTTCTAACTTACTCTTATGCCTGGTTGTTGTCGGACCTTGTGTTTTGTGATTCCGAGATGCAAATTTCTTATGGCAACGTCTTTCTATATGCAGGGAGCGGTGGCCAAGCAAGGTGATTGTGATGTTTGTGTGTGACTCACTAAAAGAGTGTTATCTGGTGCATTTTTGCAAACACTTTTCTTCTGTATTATTCCTGTTGTAAAAAATGTAGGTGGGGTTTCCAGCGGGGTGTCTGGTTGCATTGTATTCTCTCTTGATACCCCTCAGCAATGTAAATGTTATTGTATTGCTTCATATGTAACCGCTGTTTTAATGTAATTAGTTATCTTTCAAGTTTGTTTTTCGTTTCATTTTGCTTCTTTTTCAGCATACAACTGATCTACGCACTTTAAAGTTTCAGAGCATTTTTAACATTTTAGTGTAATATTACTCTGTTCCGACTGAGAAGTGAACTCTACCGTGCAATGTTCTCATTAGTTTCGTACTTGTGCAGTTGTACCAGATGTAATTTATTCAAATCTGTGCACTGGATTCTCTAGGAATTTGCTAATTTTGGCTGCTGAAAGTGAGTTTCATGAAATGCAATTACCATTTGGTGCCTTAAGTAATTTGTTTATTTATTTATTTTTGCTAGATAAGAGTGCATGCTTACTGTTACCAAGCAAATTTGCCTTTTTCAAAGGAATGCAGTAATCTTTCCTGATGTACTCTTTGTTTATTTTCCTGTCCATCTCTTTTCTGTTGGGAGTAATTTTAAGTTTTATCGAGTCATTGATCCAGAATAAGATCATGAATTTGTAGACAATGAGATCATGATGATGGTGCTTGTGTTATTCCACGGGGGTTTGAGAATATTACAATTTCAAAAAAAATATCTATTACAATATGGTTGTGATCCGATATTTCCTGTGCAAATGACGATACATATTTATACATTTAGATTATAGATATCAATATTTTTGGAGATGGTAAAAAAAAATAGATGTATGTATGGTAAAAAGAAAAAAGAGATTATATTTCCTTTTTTTTTGTTCTCCCTGTTTTCTTTCTGGTTCTTTATACTATACTTTCTCTCACTAAAAAGAACATTAAGTTTTCATATCATACTACAGTACAAAAAAAAATCCACCCTCTTTTCGTCTAGTGTCACATTTTCTTTCATATTTGTTCCCCCTTGCTGACGTTAAGGGATAGGGGACGATTTCATCCAACAGTGTATGCCTGATCTTCTTCGAACTTGAGACCACCTATGTAAAAATCAACTAATTGGTTTGTGCCCGAGTTTTGAACAAATGAACTGCTGCCTCCTGTCAAAGTATCCTTTTTTTTTTTTTTTTTTTTTTTACTTTGCGATTTTGTGACGATGCTTTCTGGTTAAAATCATAATCAGTTTAATGTCACCTCTCCATTTAACTGTTTGTGAAGTTAGTTTAACGGCATTTCCCTTAGCCCTGTAAATGTAACATGTCTAATTTTCTCTTTACCGGTAACAGAGAGTACATGGGTTAATTTTTGTCCCATCCTTTATAAAGTTTTAAATTAAAAATAATATTTTTATTTTTCTAATTTAAAATTTTATATAAAACAAACAAAAAAATTGACCCATAAATACATCTATTATCATCCATATTCAGGATTTACTTTTCAAAATAATAATAATAATAACAATACAACTTTGATTTGAGACTCATGATATTGAAATATTATCTTGTCATGCTGAATCTCAATCCTAGAGTGTCACCTGATGAATCACCACTGTCGAGTGTTCTAAAAATTATTTGGACTACTAAATATTAGCTTTTGAATTGGATTTGGTTCTGTTTCCTGCCAAGCTCATCCTCAGGTTTTGATACATTCTGAACTTTTTTTTTTTTTTTTGGCATCTGAAACAGCCAGCAATTTGCAAATATATCACCCAAATGTTAAGATGTATTCATATGAATTTCTTTTTCAGGTGAGATAGCTTGTTGGTCATAAAATCCTGTGAAAGACCTGTAACTAAATTTTCAGTGTACTCCACAAATATGATGTTTCCATTTTGTCTGTTCAAAATTTGCAGATGTCACTGTAAATTTTTTCATCAGAGGCAATGCCCATATGTCAAACTCTTAACACCATTTCCAATCTTTAGAAGGTTTGGTTGAACGACGACAATTTGAATAAATTGTAAACAACGACAACTGAATCGCCCAAAATACAATAGCCATCCATTTCACAGCTTGATGTTACATTTGCATCTGTAGAGTTGTAGCACTTATATCTCCTGAAACTTAACGGTAGCTCCTGAAACTTAACGGAATCAGACTACAGTTTGATATAGTCACTCTAATTAAAAATAAAGTATACCAAAAGATTTTAAACATGAAAATATCCTCTCCTCCTACCTTTTATCTTCATATTAACGAAACCATTTTGTTACTAGATATGAGCTAAAGAGTTGAAGGATTGCGCTTATTGCTCATTTGACTTGCTAACCTCCCCATAGCAGGTCCTCCTTCTCTCTCCCCCTTCTCTATAATTCAATTAAAAGTAACTTGGATAATTCTCGCCACGTGCACTGCACGCATTATCTAAATTGACAGTCTTCTCACTCTGTTTAAGTTTCTAAGTTTCAGAGGGTCTAACTACGAATAAAATTTGAGAGGGATATAAATGCTACAACTCCTTGTACTTGTAGTACAAGGATAGTTATTGCAATTAACCAATGACTAAATCGCGTATGATAATACATTCCATGGCATCCTAGCCTCCAGCAGGAAACTACCTTGAAGCATCTCATGACAATCCTGAAAACAGATACTGAACTGTACAAAGGCGCCAGAAATAACTTGATCGACTTCATCAAATGCTTTCTAGCAAAACTAGAAAAAATAAAATCTTCATCAAGTGTTCTTGAAAATGTAAAAGACAAGTTAGTTGTGAAGAAAAGATACAAACCAGTATCAATATTGCGAATATCACAAGCGGTGCGTTCAACATTTTTTCTTCCTGGTGCTACAAGCCTGTGAGCAAGAGTAATACTTGACAATGGAGTTTCATAGCATCATAAACAAGTCAAAGTCGAATCGTAATGCATGTTAGTAGATGTTAGTAAGAAACAAAAAAAGATAAATGACCGTGATTTTGGCGACAAGCTTTGTTTTCTTATATTTTTCTCATTCACAATGCAAAGGATAGTGAACCTCTTACAAGGAACAGGAAGTTCAGTGTCCATAACGAAGTGCACGAAGGCAAGTGAACAAAGAAACTGACTTCTGTAGCTTGTTCACTAAAGAAAAATGCAACAGACAACGTGTAAATATTTGATCTAAAATGTTTTTCCAAAATCTGGAAAAATTTCACCCCAATGCAATAAAAGCAAGAAAAATAATTACCATCTGAATGCACGACTCTTTGATGTAATAGAATACCAAGACATCAGTTATATTATCATAAACTTATCAGAATCACTGATGTAAATTCATCTATGAAGATAACACAGGTTTCGACATTTTGAACATCTCCCAATAAAGAATCTACTGAAGACCTTACCAAGATCAAGTTGGACAACAGTCCAACAATAGCACAAAGAGTACAGCTCTCACTTCATCTTTTGCTCAGTGAAGAGAACATGGCGATTGACCCGTGGATCGTACTTCCTGAACTCGAGCTTGTCAGGGGTTCTTCGGGGATTCTTCCGCTTCACATAGAAGAAACCAGTCCCTGCAGCTGATACTAGCTTGATAAACAACTTCTTTCCTTTAGCCATCTCGGACCTCCACTTAGAAAAGCAGCACCTGTTGATTACCAACTTATAGATCAAATCTCTAGCATAATATGAACAATGTAGATCGGGATTTGCATAATGGTCTTTATCCAATGGAAAAAAACGAAATATCAAATCTTTACCTTAAACAAGAAAGGAAAAGGATGGAATTTTGGTCTTATTGTGCCTCAGTGGATTGGATTAATCCTGCTGAGTTGACTCTCTCCTATTCACTCTTTTAGTTTAAATGTACGTTGCTCACATACCTGAACCGAACCCTCATAGTGTTAGGTGCAAATATGAAAAATATGAATATACATACAAAGCTTTTATGAAAAAGTTGGAACTATAGAAAATTGTAGGCCTTGGTGCCAAAGGAATCATAAAGACCCATTTTTAGTTAGAACCAAAATCCGAATGTGAACCATTCACAGCCCTGGCAGCTCCAAGATCCCAAAACCCTACCATATATTCTCCCCCTTCCCCCTATGCCATCAAAGTAAATCAAAGTAGAAGTGACCATTGGCTCAATTATTTCTTCTTTTTTATAAGTAATATTTTTCGTAAATAATTTAATTGATGAATCAAAGTAGCAGTCTTTTTCAAGCTCAATTCAATAAGTTGATAAATAAAAAAGAAGAAATTTTTAGCACACGAACTCAACACCCCTTGTCCATGAAAATGGATTAATTCATCGAAGAATCCAAAACCCACATTTTAAAAAGAATTTATTTGCTACAACAACAATTAAGCCTTTTATCCCAAGTATTTGGGATAGGCTACATGAACTAAAAAAAGAATCACGCCGGATCGATCACTTTGATAATCCTTCAATTTATTTGCTAGTTTGACGAAAAAGATTTGTTTTTTAAACTTGCTTGTTGATATACCTCATCCAAATACTTGGGATAAAAGGCTTAGTTGTTGTTATTGTTTGTTGATATACCTCATATTTTTTATGAATCTATAGATTAAAGTTTTTAACCTTTTTGTATTATTTGATGTCTTTTTGTTCAGGAATTGATGGATTCTAATCAGCCGAGGCACAACAGGACTAAAATCCATCCCTTTCCTTTTCCATTTAAGAAAAAGATTTCATCTTTCATTTTTTTTGTTTCATGGGATTTGATACATTAATTTGCTTATTTTGAAAGCAATATTCGATATTTAGCTTATTTTCCTAGCATTAAACCTATGAATTAACGTCTTATCACAAATTCCAATCAATACAAATAAATTATAAGGAACAACAGGAAACAATAATCCAATAAGCAAGGCAGGAAACTGTACGCTTTATAATCTTTGATACCCATCACATTTTAAATTGAGATGGCCGACTTTAAATTGCAGGGGCAATTTGAACATAGCAAGCAGCACCACGAGCTGAGCATTTACCAAATTCTAACCTTCATCTCTATTTAGGTCATTCAATATTGAAATGCTTCCAATAAATCCAACCATAGTAATAGCTTTTCATCAAATACAGTAATAGTTCCTTCCTCGATTGGGCTCAGAATTAATTTATTTAAATTATTATAAAAAAAATCGACTTTTTCAGTGAATAAATCATTTTGAGAGCCAAAAAAATTTTGTTACTATAATTTAGGTCAAACAAGTACGAATTCAGCGAATTTAAAAAAAAAAATGAAACAAGCACAAGATCAAAAGAATCAATTAACTAAGCTTGGCTGCGCAAAAAACCCTAATTTCAGTTGGCAATCAAACCAAATGTAGCAAGAAAAATTACAGCAGAAATCAATGGAGTTGCTTGGGAGACAAAACCCTAATTTGGAACCAGAAATTACCTGAAAAGGAAACATTTTTTTTTTTTTCCTTTTGGCTCGGCGGTCTCTCTCGCTATTGGGTTCTCACGTTTTCGCTGGTGGCCTTATTTCCTTCCCATTTCTAAAGTGCTCCGCTCCTGCTTCTCCACACCCCTTTTTATGGAGAAATCACAGAGGCACACCCCCGATTCTCTAAGGGCACTCTCTTTCGGAGGGCACACCCCTAGTAGTAATTGACTTCTAAGTCCGCAAAAACTTTTACATTTTGCTATAAACCCCAAAAAATGCATAATTTTAAATGAGTTTTCACCAGTCTCTTAAATTCCAAAAAGCATAATCTCATTAAATAGAAAAACTAGAGTGAGAAGAAACTTTGTCAATATAGCTCAACAACGGCTATAGCTCAAAGAGTAGAAACTTAGGTTAATTACAGTCAGACCCCCCTATAGTATTGGGGTATATCACTTAACACTTCTGAAGTTTGAAACTCTCAAAAAACTCCCTGGACTTTTAACATTGTTAGTTAGGGTTTGTTATTGTCACTCTCTTTTAACACTAAAATACACTCACGGCCCTGAATTTCCTATTCTATCCTCACAACTCCCTATACACTCCCTCTCTCTCTCTCCTTCCTCTTTCTCTCTCTCTCTCTATCGCACTCCTTGCTAGCAGCTGCTGCAGCAGCTGTGCTTGCTGCTGCTAGCAGCTGCTGCTGCTGCTAGCACCTAAGAGGACAGGAAGAGGGAGCGGGGCTAGCACCTAAGAGGACAGGGAGAGGGAGCGGGGGGAGGGAGACGAGTGAGAGAGAGATGGATCACGCTGGGGAGGGAGGGGGGTGAGAAAAAGATTGGACGCTGCTTTATGTCCCAACTTTTCTTAACTAGGGGTATTTTGGACTTTTTAAAACACGTGCACATCACGTAGCCTGTTTATTCACAGTCAATTAACGTCGTTACTCTCCTTCCTCTTTCTCTCTCTCTCTCTATCGCACTCCTTGCTAGCAGCTGCTGCAGCAGCTGTGCTTGCTGCTGCTAGCACCTAAGAGGACAGGAAGAGGGAGCGGGGCTAGCACCTAAGAGGACAGGGAGAGGGAGCGGGGGGAGGGAGACGAGTGAGAGAGAGATGGATCACGCTGGGGAGGGAGGGGGGTGAGAAAAAGATTGGACGCTGCTTTATGTCCTAACTTTTCTTAACTAGGGGTATTTTGGACTTTTTAAAACACGTGCACATCACGTAGCCTGCTTATTCACAGTTAATTAACGCCGTTAGAAAGTACAGGGATTTTTTTAGAGTTTCAAACTTTAAAGGTGTTAAATGATACAACTCCAATAGTATAGGGGGTCTGACTGTAATTAATCCTAAAAACTTTGGTGCCAACTTCCGTCAGATACAAGAGCCAATTCTTAATTATGAAATCTTTCTTATTAAAAAAAATTAATTAAAAAGTAAATTTTTGTTTCTAATCTAAAAAGTTAAATAAGACAAACCAAGAAATTAACATATAAACCCGCCTACCCTTGTTCCGGGTGGCGGAAGAGCCATTTACTGCAACAAGAACCACATATCAGTTCACGGCTAATGCCGCTAATTTTTCATTTGATCTACGCATCTATTATGAATTTTATCTGAACCAAAAACAAATTAAAGTAGCATTACTGATAACAGCGATTAATAAAAATAAAAAAAAAGGCTTAATCTGATGTCAATTTATCTAAATTGAGTACAACAGATCTTACTTCGGTAAAAACAAGCAAAGAACAAAAACAATAGTAAGTTGAAAGATACAAAATTTCCTGATACTTATATTTCTCGATACAACTGCAGCAAAACCATCAAGATACAAGCAACATCTTCCATTACTCCTGTTCTTAACATTAGATTAAAAAAAAAAAAAAAAAAAACGAAAAGGGAATACAACAACAATGATACAAAACTTCCCGATACTTCTATCATCCAAACATACAGCTGCATAGTATCCATGGAACCCCCATCCACCCTCTTCATGGGGGGAATAAAGCAACTGAAGCACTCGGCTCGTCCTCATATTACCATCCCTTGAAAAGGGGCCGACTTGCTCAGCCAAAACCAGCACTAAAGATGGTAAAGCACTTGAAGTTTTCAAAACATCTCCATAGCGCTCTGCCCCATCCGCTCCACGTCTTCTTGTGATAGTAGTGTCTTCTTGCCACCGCCACCAGTTTTATCATATGGTTGAGCCATTCTTCGTAGGAACTGCATCAAAAAACAGAACAATATTTAAAAAAAAAAAAAAAGCACAATGAGCCACATCCATTAACTGTGTTCAGTGCACCTTCACATGACATATTCAAGCTTGGGGGATTTCTCGTCAATGATAATGTTATTTATACTATCAATGGGCTCTCATGTGCAGTGTCAACGTATACGTGCTTCAAAGATACAGTTGTATGTATAGTGAAAAAGTGTGTGATCGTCACCACATTCAACCCACATTACTCATTCTTATCTGGATTTTCACATTGTAAAACACCGTTTTCATGAAAAACAAATATCATATTTAACAATAAAAGACGTGACCATTTGATTGGCGGGTCTAAGCACTGCTGAATTTCTGGTCCCTGCCATCCATTTTCACAGCAATATGTAAATTTTTAAACAATGTGCTGCAATAGTTAATACCCAAAACAAAAAAGGAGTTATATATGAACTACATACTGGACGATCCGAAATCTGAACTGAAACTAACAATTTAATCATGACAAATAAAATTGTAAAACCTTCATACCATTCATTAAATAGACAAAGATATTTAGGATTATAAATAATATACACTTGACTAAAAAAACCATCCAAACATACAGCTGCGTAGTATCCATGGAACCCCCATCCACCCTCTTCATGGTGGGGTATAAGGCAACTGAAGCATAAACACATAAAGCTGTAGGTTTTATGGGGGAAAAAAGCCAAGCACGGCAGCTCACCTCACGTGCTATATGCAGTGCCATGTCTGTGCTCAGGTTGAGGTGTGCATCACGTAAATGTGACAATATCCATCCAGGCAATTTAGAACGTTTGTCATGTCTGCTATATCTGCATATACAGAGAAGAAATCCCCGACTTATTAACACAAATCAATGAGATTGTTGCGACACACCAAGGTGGGGAAGCTTGAGGAAAATTTTGGCTTGCATTCAACATTTAAAAAGAAAAAAGTGATCAATGCCAATTATGATTCACATTGTCACAATCAGGAACACGTTTGCAAGTGTTACCTACTTTATACATGAAGCTATGGACTGAGTACAGATCAGATATCCACTTGGCAAAAGCATAACCACACTGGTACCTAACCAACAATGTGTATGAAGAAACCTTAACAACAAGAATATAAACTAAGTATTTCCAGCAGACTTTTCAAACCTTTGCTGACAGCTGAAAATGCAAGTTTTTGTACATTTAAAGTGACCCCGTGGAAATGCTTATGTAAACTCTGAAGTAAATGTAATCATATAAATCAGCTAATATAATAACACCAGCAACTTGTGTAGTTAGCCAGTAAATGAGGAAAATTAGTTCTGGGCCCTGATTTCACTCTAATTTTGGAGATTAACATGCTGACTGAAGCCCCTTCACATGGATCTGTACCTCTGGCCACAATGGCCTTCATGGACAATTTTGCTCAATGGAATTAGCAAAAATACAAAATTAGGTTTTCATGCTCCAAATACAAGAGAATTAGTTGATTTTAAAAAGATAATTTAGGAAAACATACCAGCAAAGAAGAAAATTGTACATACTTCACACATCCCTCTTCTTCTCCTTTTCAAGGCTGAATTTTTGGTTGAGAGGTCGAAGTTCACAACCACACTCTCTCCCTTCGTTAAGGAGTCCCAGCTTCAAGACTGAGTTGCAACCACTGTGACTTGTTACATTGGCAGTTAACGACCGTTGCTAGACCATGAAAGTCCTTTTCGTTTGGAAATATGATCAGGAATTCATTATGATGACATGAACTAAGATACCTGCAATTAGAGCCCAATAAAAATTGGGCCACGAAGCACTTACTCTCGGTTTAAGTTTACTCTGTAGTTTATAGTCAAGATTCTGAGCATATACCTATTTTGTGTCTCAGATTTGTTACATTAGGATTCGATAGAGATACAACTGGATTTTAAGCCCAGTGGAAGATAGAGCCATGGCATCCTTGCAATAAGTTTTGATGTTTACACTGTCTTTAAGATTGCCTATGTATATACCTTTTCTTGCTTTTAATTCCTAAACCACACCGTATTAGGATTCAATAAGAAGCTATAGAAGATGACTACAGTACATTGCAAATTACGGACACTTAATAATGGACACTTCCCAAAACAAAAAGTTGGCATGTTCAGCACTCCAGGACACAACGCATATCCATCCAGTCTGACCCTTACATGTCTAAACTGTTAATTTAAAATTACGTACAAGAGGGATGGTATTGCCAGGATGCCCCTTCTGACAGAAACTAATTGTAATATAAATCATCTTTCTGAATTATATTCCTTAATATAAGAATAGGAACACATACATACATTGGCACAAGCCAATTATAGATATGCTAGAATGAAATATTCACATAGAGCTTGTGTCCTTTCTGGACTTGGGGCAATTGCCCTGTCTAGCACCCTATTGACCATAGGGCTGAGCATAAAACCGAAAAAACCGAACCGAACCGCAAAACCGAACCGAACCAGTTCGGTTTATTCGGTTTTCGGTTCGGTTTAAAAACCGAAATTAATTACGGTTTTCGGGTCGGATTTTGGTGGCTTTAGCTCCAACCGAAACCGACCGAACAAACCGAACTTTTGGAATTGTAGTTTTTTTTTTTTTTTTGATTTATTTTCAATGTGTTTTTCTTTTAAATTTTTAATGAAAAACATGTGATTATTATTTTAATAGGTAGAAAAAGAAAAAAATAGAAAGAAAATTATTATTTTTCCTATAAAATACATGCGTTTATCACATAATTATTTTCAGACCTTAAAAACCAAAAACCGAACCGAAAATTCGGTTCGATTTTCGGTTTTCACTCTTATTTGGTCGGTTCGGTTTTGGTTTTATATGTTCGGTTCGGTTTTCGGTTGGGTTTTTTTTTTCAAAAAACCGAACCGAGCCGACCGATGCTCACCCCTAATTGACCATTTCAGGGCACAATACTGTGTCCAGGTTTGTAGATCATAGCATATAAACGGTTCTTTGACATAAGAAGGATATTATGATAATAGAGCCTAAAGCAACCTGCTGACACATGAGGGGCTTCATAGACTTCACTAACTGAGGCATTGAATTAAAAGTTCATATTATTATTTTTAAAAAATTTTAGCTACGTGATTCAAAGTTCTTTCAATAATTAACATATTTTTTCCTTGCAGCTACTAGTAAAACATGTCCTAATCTCTCTATGTTTTGATGTGTATTATATGTAGATATCTATACATATACATTACACAAACATAGCATGTCCCTATGTAACTGTAACCAACTCTTTTAAGGATTTTCCACGCCCGCGTGAAATTCATGTCTGATACTCCATGTCTAGTCTATCCATCTTTCAACTAACTTTTAGCTGACAAATGGAAAGTGACCACATACACATTACAAAACGTGGTCATGTCCCCACATACCTGTAACCAACTCTTCAAGGATTTGCCATGCCCTTGTGAAATTCATGTCTCATACTCCCTGTCTATATCCATTTTTCAACTACTTTTAGCTGGCAAATGGAAAGCGACCACTGAAATTCATTGATTAAATACTCATTCCTACAAATTAACTAAAACATTTTGCATTTTGGGAAAGTGGTTTTCCAGGCCCTTTCTTGAAACCAAGGGATCCATATACTGCCACTATAAGTCTATAAAAGAGAAATTATGTAACTCTCTGTAACGGGAAGTAGTTAAACTGAGCCAGTTTGCTCATGTTGAGCAAATGATTTTCCATGGAAAGGATATATCCAAAATTGGACAGATGCTTGAAGAAAGGTTAGAAAAAACTCAGATGAGGAAAGGCCCTAAAAGGAATAAGTAAAGGCAAAATCTCAGAAGTATACATGCTGGCAGAGCTCATTATATATTATATTTATGACTCAAGCAAAATCCGTATCTCAAACTATCGGTGAAAGAACACAAGCTTAAAATTATTCCTCCATATGAAATAAAATCATCCAAAAAATCTTTATATAAAGAGAGAACTTGGTTTTGTGTGTGAGTGCATGTGGGTGGGTAGGTGGGTGGGGTCTGGTGTTAAGGACTATAGCTAACCTCTGCCACACAAGAACTGTATGGAATTAGGGTGTACAGGTACGAGGATAAAATTGTCATTTTCAAAAATATTTATGGGCAGGCTTAGTCCCCACTTTGGGTTGAGCTTGGGGAATACAGTTCTACCCTTTGGGTGGAACTAGATATACTTTCAATGTTTAGGACATGGACTCCCATCTTCTCCCATCCTTAAAAATGTATAACGCGTGTTACCTCTTCACCAAAACAAATCTAAGAATGAGTATGTATGTGCATATGCATGAGCATGCGTGTTTTTGTAAAAACTCTAGATTTACAGATTGGGAGAGAAAAATGCTTCAAAGAGCTCAGAGGAGGATGCGGAATAAGTTGAATTACCATGAACTTCAGGAGAGAAAAATGCGGAATAAGTTTATCTTAGTGCGCAAGACATTCCAAGAATGGTAAGCAGAATAATACAATCACAACGACATGTGATGTCAACGGTATACCTCTTATCAGCAAATATCATCATTCCATAGTCTGCTTTTGAGCGAATTACTCTACCAACACATTGTGCAGCTTGCCTCTGCCCCAACAAAAATGCATGTGGTGATAAATACTTGAAGTAAAATACAGCGAAAATACTTGATAAATAAAGAAAGATAAAGCATGTCAAACAAATCAAAGTTTAAAAATAATTAACAATACCAATGCATCAAAAGTCAGAAAGTCCCCCTCTTTTATTTGAAAAGTTTCCCTTAAGTACTCTAATCTGGCAAGCAAAATCCTGTAAAATGAAGAGAAAAGAAAACTTAAGAAGGCATTATGAACTAACTAATCCAGCTAACTTTACAAATGATCTGTCCTAAAGATTATAGATCCTAGTTTAAAATGCATCAGCAGGTTTAAACAGTAAACAGATCACATCAGAAGGAATATAAGGCTTACCTGCTAAGAGTGTACTGAAAAGGAACCCCAAACATGATAACAAGTCGCCCATAGTGCCTATCAAAATCAATGCCTTCGGCTACTTTTCCCCTGCAGCGACATACAGGCTTTGCTGGGTCAATAATTAATCAACTTAGACGTAGATAGACTATTGCATTGCTCTTATAATTAAAGACATTTCAAATTCTAATTATACTTCCCAGGAAATACAGAATTTAACAACATGGATGCCTGGGAAACTGCAAACTGCACTAAGAAATAGTGAACATGACAATGCAAATATACTTCACAATGAGCAACAAACTTATCAGCTGTTGCACCTTAATTTCCAAAAGTGGACATTACATCTCTTTCAGGTTATGTAAGAGAAAACTTTGCCTACAGTAAAAAAGCCTCACAATATCTCCACATAAATGGCCTAAAAACGACCTACAAGTACTTGTTAGCTGAAAGACGACGTTTTCATTTAGAACCATGGAGAGTCTCAGAAATAGAAAGGCCACATACCAAGGAAGCAAAGGTATGTTGGTTAACGAGGGCAAATTAATCATTATTTAAAATCTGCGTTTAAGTATTTAACTCCATTTTTTCCTTTTGATGGAGAATAAACTAATTCCATAAGGAAATTTCAGATAAAGAAGATCCTCCAAATATGGGGGAAGATCATTATGGCAGTAAGGGAGAAGAAAAGTAAATAAAAGAGGATCCTTATCAGGCAACATATTGGAAAGATAGGGATGAAGGGGAAGGATATTTTCAAATATGCTCAACTGTCTTCCTTTTACTTTGGAACTAAGTATGTACAGTTGCATAAGAATTATAAGAAAAACATGATAGAAAGTTTTATCAGTATGCATATTTAATGATAATTTTCATATAGAATTTGCATAGTAAGTTGATAGTAAATTGATAAAAATGTTGATATTACAGAGTTCATACATGTTTGAATTCTATCATACAAGTCAGTTGTTGCATAACCTAAAAAGTAGTCTTTATTTCCTTCAACAATCTAACAATCAGTAATTTGTATTTAAAATTAAAATCTTCTTCCAATGTTGAAAAATATTTGATTATTCCTGAATTTTGGATATCATCTTTAGCAGAGAAAACATGTGAAAATGCCTTACTTGAAAGATATCGTGGCAAACTGATATTCATGATGTGCAGGGTAGCAGAAAGGCCAATGATGCAACATGAAAGAAGAAAATTGAACGACAATAAAAATCTACGAGGTGTAGCAAGGTTATCAAATAAGCCCCTTGTTATAGTTTAAACATGCATGCGTGCGTGAATATTCTCAGATGGATTCCTTGTAGGGGAAAGTTACTGGTCTGGGAAAAGGGATTTCCATAACATCATCGGGACCAGAAATTAAAGAACATGCCATGCCTCAAGCAAAAAGCTGGATGTGTTCCTAGCAAAGAAAGCAATAAAATCACCCCATCTAGGCATTTGATCTTAGAGGAAATTACTTATTTAAAAAATTGAAATTAATTCTTTGTTGACATCTGAGCACAATCTTATAAAGGAGGATTTGTGAATATGGTCCTCCGAACAAATAAACGGCTACACCTCAAAGAATTCCAGGGCCCTCAGGGAGAAATTGAGCTTGAACCGGGATTATAGAACTTTAGCTGACATTTATAAAAATAATAGTAAACAATTAAATATAATAGGCATAGAAAGTAATTTTATCCAAACCATATGTTGTCCAATAATAACAACAAAGCCTTTATCCCATCTATTAGGGGTGACTACATGAATCCTTTTTCTCCATTTAAATTTAAATTAAAACGTATAATTATTTAGAATACCAGGTTTTCAAACAATGATTATTTTAGAATATTTCGGAATTTATAAAGACACAGAATATAAGTGGTGGATAATGCTTGCTCATTGTGCTTGACATTTAAGAAAGATAAATTTGACAGTCTTTTCTCGAAGTAATCTAATTTTGGGAACATAACCACATTAGCTTAAAGAAATATCGAATCAAGTAAGATTAAACTCTTGTTTTTTGACTTTCTTTGGCCATACTTCCGCCACAAACTCCTGATTCAAAGTTCAAAAGAGGACATGGAACAAGCTTTTTTCTCCCTCAACCATTATAAGTTTCTTTTCACATTCACCTTCTCCGCCATCTATGCATCTGTTCTCCCTCTTTACATGCTATTTTATTATTTGATATATTTTTATATGCCACACATTAGTCATATGCAGCTGGCATATTTCCTAAGATGGACTTGTCAACCAACCAATCCACTTTGACCTCCCAAAACAACTTTTGCTTGCTAGATCTTAATATCTAAATCTCAAGAGATTTTTATGCATTAGTTGTCGAATGAGTTATTAATCTAGAAAGTGAATAATTTTACTACTTAAATCAAAGATAATTTCTAAGTGCTCGAGGTAGCCAAACATATTTGATATTTTTTCCTTGCTGGATGGAAAATTATAAGTAGCTGAGAAAAGATTTTACTAAAACCATCTATCCAAAAAATTATCTAAACATGTTTAGTGGTGGATAAGCAAACTATGAAGATTGATCAGAGAACTAGATCTTCAAAGGCAAAACATCCATTCATTAACAATAAAGGATAAACTAACCATTCCAATCCGAAAGGTGTGTCCCAACTCTATAATTAGTTTAAAGCTGAAGCCAAGTGAGAGGGAGGGAAACAAGAATCAGGATCTCCACACTCAGCCTAATGCACCCATCTAGTGAACACTAGCATTACCAATTTGTAAGCCTGGACTACAGAAGACCCTAAAAGGTAGACCATGCTCCCTCCAGATATTAGAAATAAAAATTAAAATTTCTATTTGTCTTATGTTGTTCAGCAAAAAAGAGAGCTGCAACAACAACGCCTTGCTAGAGATTTGAATAAGAAATGAGAGCATTTAATTAGTTAGGTAGTCTTTCTTAAAGATAAGATGAAGACAATAATTTAAGATGGTTTCTACATGTGAAACAGAGACCAACAAGGTTTGACTGAAAGTTGCATTTAAAGGAGCAGCTAGCACTGAGGGAAGACCAAAGCAGAAAAGAATATGGTAGCTCCAAATTCCTAAAAGACATAATCCTTAATGGAGCAGACTAGAGACAGAAGGATTCATATCACCAACTTAAACAGAAAACTTCAGATGAGGGGTCTTTTCATTTATGTCGCTGTTATGTCATGTCAATCGGCAAATGCAAAATATTTCATTTAATTGACTAAGCTCATCAACTTGATGCCTTCACTGAAGAATAGTAATTAACAAATTAGAAGGTAAAGTACCTCGCAACAGAAAAAAAGACTGCTCCTCTGCCACAATCACATGCTCGACGATAATTATCAAGCGCCAAGGTGGTCTCTACTACATCTTGAGTTTCAATGAATACCAACTTATGTTGCATCACATCCTGGGGAAAAAAGCTTTACAGTTGGACATCATTAATTGAATAGCACTAGTATGTCAACAGACATGAAAGTCTACATCGTGAGAACATATAGTAATCCAATAAACAACGAATTAAGGTACAGATGAAGACAATACACAACTTGAATAAAAAAAATAATCTAAATGAGTTATTGATAATGAAATTTGACAGGCTAGTCAGTAGACCCATATATTGCAAGTCGAGATCAACGGCAAATTTCTAATAAGTTGACCCCATTATTGTAGGTCTTCTTTTTCATAACCCAAGGAGCGGTACTTCAGCAAAATACTGCTCCACCTTCCACTGAATAGGCAATAACGGGGAAAATGAATTTCTGACTCATGTAAGGCGCCAGAACACCAAAGGGAAAACCACGATATAGAGAATATCAGAGCAAATGATCAAGCATGTTACGTGGGTGAACAGTTCATGCTCAACCGCACACGTGCAATTGCATGTTTATATTTAATAAGTAAAAGTGATCTGTAACAGCCCATTTGAAAGCTCCCACTAAAGGAAGGGTAGACAACATCTAAAAGGAAAAAATGGGGAAAACACGAAATACAAGAAAATCATCATAGTTTACACTTTACATATTCAATTTGTTTCTATTAAAGAAAATCTAGATGAATACAATATGCCCACATTTCAAGGGCTTGACTTGGAAATATCAAGGTATCCATATACTCCGATATAAGAGAAAAAGATTTCCTGAATGGTATGCATATTAACCCATAGTAACAAATTTGGTGTTCGAAAATAATTCGACAAGGCACAAAAAAGTTTTAGAGTTTGGGAAATCTAGTAAATTCAGGAACTATTCAGCAAAAGTTCAACATTATAATATAGATTAAAATAGCTAAAGCTAGTAATTATTAAACAATATATAAAGGAGTAACATAATTAAAACACATGAATCCAATGGCTTAGTCGTTGCTACATAATAATTTGACTAAATGGTAAAAATTTGGAACATTTTGCGGGTAACTTGATATTTTTTTTGTCAAAGGAAAAAAATTCACGACAAAAAAGCGAAATTTGTGAATCAGTCATTAGCATTTGCAAATAGTTCGGTATAAGTTTGGTCGAATCATATGGGAAACTAATCAGCTCTTTTGGAATTCACAAATTATTCACAATTTTTTCAAAATTTTCGCAACTTTTGTTCCTGCGAGACAAGCTAGGTTGAGGCCAGGGGCACGACTGTCAGGGGTATGTTGGCATATAATAGTCAGAGCAAGAGAATAAATGGAAAGGCTGAAATCAGGTATGCATTGCACTGGAATTTATCCCTGCATATGACCCAAGAAAAGGCATCATTCATTTGACCAGAGTTCAGTAGGTTCACAAGAGTGTGAGGTAAGGTGCAACATTCTGACTGTTAGGCCAGTAATCACTCTCCCTCTTCGGTTTAATACACAATGACGTAATTCCAAAATCAGGCATCTCCTTATTTCCATCAATCCTTGCATATGATCCACCACTGACCTCACCCATTTGAGCAGAATGTACAGACGCAGTAGAAGATGGAGTGAGAACTGAATAGTCACAAAGGCTCCTACACTGCAGGATAAAGTGGGGGCCATCATAAAAATTAAGCCATTTCTCTCTCCTCTCTAAATTTGGAACAAGGAAGCAACTATAAATTTCCAAGCTACCAGAGGTTTCCATATTTTTATTTGCAAAGTCATCAAACATTTATTTCTAGTGTCTTGAATTCATTTAACTAGGAAAATATTGAGGTGAAAATCATTTTCCTTCTATTCGCAGATCATATGTTGATGTGATCTTCGATCCGTCCAGGGAGGAATTAAGTGGATATTCAGGAAAAAAGTGAAGTGTTGGAACTGTACATAAATAGCTGTTGTATATTGACACAAGTCCTACACCTTCCTGGTATATGCATTGCTCAAATAATTCATGCTAGTTTCACTGCAGTTCAATCTAAGCACACACTTCTGCATTCTTTAGTTTTAAAACAAAGCAAATGCATGCCATAAAAATTTACATTGTTCAATAAGGATAGACAGGAATTGATGAATGAATATGTAAGGGAGTAATAACTCAAAAAAGAGTACTACTCAACTATAAGAAATAAGGATGAAAACACAATGATTCTGCAAAGATTTCATTAAAAGAGTACTACAATGCCTATAAGAAATAGAATGAATTACATACTAATTCAGATATATCTCATAAAAAGAGGCTTTCGCCCGTGATTTGTTGACAGTTGACAAGGCAAAATTATAGTAGCATCAATTTCAAAGTTACAAGAATTAATGTATTCAATATCGGTTGTAGCGGATATATCGGTTGGAAATAGATATCAGTTATTGGGGATAAATCGGAGATATTTAGCAATATCTTATATCAAAAACAAATTGTAAATATTCGTGTCTTCATGTCCTAAATCAAATATGAATAAGATAATATATGCATGCATCATGTAAAATTACATTGAAAATATATAACAAATGTTTAAGATGCACATACTTCGATGATTTGCATCAATTATAATCTAATGTAGATTCTTTACAAATGCCACATTGCCATATTGGACTTGATCCGGAAAAAAAATTTGCGCAATAGCAATAATTCGATGATAGTGATTTCGGGCGCTCTTTTGAGCCCGCAATTGCGATAGCTATATCAGATCCTACCCGCTATATTATCAATTTATATCCAAAAACAATAAACGATATGGAAGGTGGAATATTATAACTGGTAGGATTCAAAAATACTATATTGACTGCTATATCCGATATAGCGGCTCTACTAAAAACACTGACCAGAATGCCAATGACAAATTAATAAAAGAATGTTTGCATCTCCAAATCTGCCATGTCCAAAACAAGCATGACCAACCAGTTAGTATGCAGTATAAAGATAGTGTTCAACAAATAAGAATTTAAGGTAGGATGGAAGCTCAATCCATTTTTTTGAAAGAGCACAACGGGTTGGAAACTTAATGTGTATAATGATTAGTGTGCTACTTGACAAAAGATTTAATGCATGAAATAAATTCAAAATAGCAAAACATCACCTGCAAAATGCCCATTTCATTCCAACTATTGACAATGCCATCCATATACGAGTAACTGACAAAGAAGCAGACAATGCCATCTGGAACAGCAGCAACCATTTCCAACAAGAGCCGTCCATAGTTCCTTACAACACCAGGATCACTCCGCATATCGAATTTGGTACTTACAGGTAGCTGATCACTGAAAGATTGAAATATCATTCAAGACATAACATCTAATCCAACAATAAAGACATAATGAATTTCAATCCTAGAAATTAAATAAGTCCAGTCCAAAAAATTATGAGCGCAAGAGAAACTATACACGTGTTCACATCAACCCCTAGTATAAACTTATGGCATACACAGTCAACACCCAAAGGCATAACAAAAAGCACTTTACTTGTAGAACATCTTATAATAAATGGCATAAAATGAACTTAAAGTTATGATGAATTCAATTATAGCTTGAAGTGATTAAAAGAAAAGCATAAGAAATGGAGGAACACGCTATGACTAGGTTTAAGTGCAACTGCATTTAAACTACTAATCTACAGAGAATTAGTTTGTTAGGATATGCCAATACCTTCCACGAGTAAGAACCATGGGACATATACAATCCCTTGTCAAAGACATTGTAAAACTCCGACTGATGACAGGATTGAAGTTTAACAGTCGAGGATACAGATCGATTGGGCTTAGAGTTCCAGAAGTAATTATAACAGACTGGAATCTGTCGAAAACAGGCTTTATGGCAAGAGAGGCATCATTACAGCTGAGCTGCAACACCCAAATAAAACCACAATGAGTTATTAAATAACAAGTTGAAATGAAGTATGGCACCATTCATGTAGTCAAAAAAAAAAAGCAAGGAGCAGAACCTGCAATACAGGGTCAGGTATATGAGGCATCCTTTCGTCAAATGGTTCGATTATGATCGAAAATCCACGAGTATATGTCGCAACTAGTGTTGCAAAATCACAGACAGTTTGAATATGCAAAAATTCATCTGTATCAGTTATTTCAAGTGTAAGCATAAGCGAGTGCAGTCGGTCATAACAGAATTTCAGCATTTTCTGATCGATTCCAGCCTGAGAATTTACTGAAGCAACAAAAGCAACAGGTCCTTCTGTCTCGACATTTTCAGTCTGAAGACGCCCTTTTAAGTATTGCACCAATCTTCGTAAAACAGATACAAAATGCTCTGCTCTTCGGATGTTCCCAGGAACGGCCTCCTTCAATATATCATCAGGTAGGGCAGGATTTGCAAGCCAGGCATCAGTCACTGTGTTTGCAAGAAACAGGATCATCAGCATATCACAAATGATGTCAGGACAAAAACAATCAGCATGCTCAAACAGTAAGGTTCACAACATACAGGGCAAGTTTCCTCTTTGTGCTAAGCCCTCAACGAGGCGGTTGTATTCAGAACGCAACCTGCTTGCATCTGTGGCCTTGAACCTTCCTACCAAGTTAAGTATGTTCAATTGTCAAAGCTGAAACAGTGCGTAAAACAAATATCTGAAAATTTATCAAATTAGCATGGCTATTTGAAGAATGCAAGTTTGCTGAAAGAGAGACCAGTTCACACTTGTAACAGCATGTTATACTTGACTCAATCAGAATAATCACAATTCACAAGTATCGATATATGATAGAATTCATCCATAGTCAAGAAACAATAACACACGAGGCATTTCACATAATCATCAGTAGACCTCAGAAGCATTCTCAATAGCTTCGGCTACACTACAAATAGCATCTGACTGGAAAATTATATCTGAGGACCTTGAAATTTACAAACAAACAACGACCCAAATATCCCAAAATCTGGGGGAGTCAGGTACATGGATTTGTTTTCTCTGTTCAGCTTCGATGGGAGTCACTTTGCATATAAATTAGCAACCATAACATCCTTTTATTTTAGTTCTCGATATTGTTTTTTCATCTAACGCTAGCCCAGTCTCTCTATTCCAAATAAATTGCCCATAAACTCCCACAATTCGACTCACTTTTAGTAGTACCTTTTCATTCTGACCCTGCTCATTAATCTAAATATTTTCATTACAAATTCCAAAAATGCACGCTAAAACCACCAAGCTACTAAATTTTTTATAAAAAAAAAAGATCTTTTTGCCCAAACAATAAAGGCATACCTTTCAATCTCCTGTGCCATCTTATTCAAATTTCTTGTGGCACCATCCAGCGTCTGCCTCCTCACACTCACACTCAATGCCTCGATACACACATTATCTATATTATGCGCCTCGTCAAACACCACCACGCACTCCTTCTGCATCTCTTTGGAGATAATCCCGGCCACCTTGGGATCCAACAGGTACTGGTAGCTATACACCACCACATTGGCATACTTGATCATCTGCCTCGCGAGGAAGTACGGGCACATCCCCTTCTCCTTGCCGTACTGCCTGAGGTCCTGCAGCGTGTACACCCCCGGCGGCAGCATGATGGAGTCCGGCCCGCCGGAGTCCGACAGCGCCGCGTAGTTCTCGAAGAAGGAGCAGAGCGGGACCTCGCCCGGGGGGCGCTCGGCGGCGGCGGAGCGGACCCAGGAGGCGGTGAGGCGGCGGCAGGCGGAGTCGACGGAGTCGCGGGAGGCGGAGGCGGAGAGGGCGGCGGGGTTGACGCAGAGGTTCTTGCGGGAGGAGAGGCCGAGGGCGAGGGAGCGGTGGGGGGCGGAGGAGGGGTAGGAGGCTAAGGTTTGGTGGAGGAGGCGGAGCTCGGCTAGGGTTTTCTCCATCTCGTGGACGGTGCGGGTGCAGTAGAGGAGCTTGGTGGGGTGGGACGGGTGGGCGAGGGAGTAGGAGGTGATGAGGGAGAGGAGGGCGGCGGTCTTGCCGGTGCCGGTGGGCATCTCGAGGAGGCAGTGGCCGCGGGCGTCGAGGGCGCGCTTCAGGTCCAGCATGTACGCGTACTGCTCAGGGTATATGTGGTCGTAGGGGAAGTAGACGGTGATGCCCTCCAATTGAAACTTCATCTTCTTCCTCTTCTTCTTCGTCCTCGCTGCTGCTGCTGATTTGATTTAGATTTAAATTTGATTTAGATTTGATTTGATTTGATTGGGCAAGGGTTTTGGAGTGGGGGTTTGAGAGAGGAGAGATCTCATAGTCACAGGACAGGGAGGCCGGGGAAATTCTATTTACACACGGAGGTTTTATGTTTATTTACGGTTTTAAAATTTATAAATAATTACTAATTTACTGTTTATTTTATTTACTAAATTATTATTTTAAATTAAATATCAAGACTTTTTAAAATTTAGAACTACAACTCATCGTCCTCCTTCTCTATTTTTTCTCTTGAACTTTTAAAAAAAAAATTTAGTATAATTTAATTTTTTTAAAAAAATACATCTCCCACAAATCTATTGATTTGATTTATTAATCTCTTAAATTTTTTAAATTTATGTTTCTAAAATAATTTATAGAAATTTTAAATTCTTCAAATTTACTATAACAAGTAAAATTAGGGTTTGAAGTTTTAGTTTGAGTTTTTTTTTTCAAATGGAAAATTTCAACATGTAATTTGTGTCGGAGGACAAATCTAAATTACAATTTAAATTTATTCTTAATTTTTTATGTATATTTATTTGCAATTTATTATTACTTATGATTTTTTTTAGGGAGACGTCGGCTGTTGGTCGGATTTTAATACCCGACCAAACGATTCTTCGGTCGGGCATTAATATCCGACCAACATATTTTTAGCTTGGAAATAAATATCCGACTCGAAAATTTTGGGATCAGACGACACAAAGAGATAGAAAGAAAGAGGAGGGTTAAACTTGGAAAAAAATTTGGATGCATAGAGTAAATTAGTAATATTTCAAAATGAAAGTTTGGTATAAAGAGCACTCAGAGTGTTAAAAGTAAATTGCAGTGTGTAAATAGAATTTCCCAGGAGTCCGCGGATGGGTAAGAAATGAAGGTAAATGAACTGCATTTAAACCCAAGTGCAACCCATTACCGAAGGGGTAATTCTAAATGTGCCTCGTTTTTTTCTCAATTTCTTAGTGAGCCCAAGAAAATTTAATATATCAACGTCATTTCTTAGTGAATCATATTTTTTTTTCTTTTTTTTTTCGAAATTACTCTCTTTCTTACCTCCTCCTTGCAATGGCGATAGCAGTTACGATAGTGGCAATAGCAGCAGCAAGCAACAACAACAACAGCAACTGCCTGCTGTCATTGTTGCAGCGGTGGCAGCAGCAATGTCAACAGAAGCGACAGTAGGGCTCACTAAGAAAAAGAGTTGAGAGTTATTTTGTCTAAAAAAAATATACCAAACTTATAATTATTTATTTTTTAAACTAAGGAGCTCCCGCACCCAACCTCACTTACCATATTTGATATTTTTAGGGATTTTTAAAAAGGAAACTTCTAAATGTAACCGTCAATTTTCTCAGTTTAACTTCTATAAATTTAAAAAATAAAGATTTTCTTTGTAAATACGAAGTACTATATTCTTAAGTTACTCTTACTTTTTTTTTTTTAATTTTTTTTTCTTTCCGTTCTCTCTTTCTTCTGATAATCAATACTGTCACTGTCTCCGTCTCCTCCCCAGTCATTCCTCTCATAAAGGTCGAAATTCATGACCGGCCTCATACCTAGCAGCCCAATCGCACCCTGTCCCTCTCTTCTCAAAAATCCTAAAACTCTAACTCTCTCCCATAAATCTTCTTAAAAGTTAATTATCTTAACTACTTTAATTTAATCTTTAAATTTTTTTCTTAATTACTGCAAATATTTAAAGTTTGAATTTATTTTTTGGATGTTAATTGGAATTTTAATTTGAGAGATACTAAGAGTGAAGCATAATAGAAGAAAGAGGAGAGGCAAGCTATTAATAAAATTAAAGAAGATGAGGGGAAATTCGTTAGTAAATTATAATAGCAAATTTGTAGTAAAATTGAATTTTTTTTGGGTACTTAGAAAATTAGTGGGTACATTTAGAATTCACCTTCCAAAAAAACTTGAAAGTTTTGTTATTATTATTTAGGGCCAGGATCTTAAATATAAGATAAAATTCAAATGATAAAATATAAATCCTAAATTTATTTAGGAGAAAATAATTAACTCTAAGTTATGTAGTTACTTTGGTGAAATTAGATAGAATTCAAATGATAAAATAAAAATAAATAAATAAATCAAATACTCATTAAATTATCAATTACAAATTGGTCATTTAGGTTTTTCATAACGAGCCCGTTAACCCACCAACCCAATACCTTAGTCTTAAACTATAAAAGGCTCCTCGTCTCTCTCTTTCTCTCTCTCATCTTCTCTCTCTACCCTTAGGGCACACACTCGTACCCCATCGCCCCGGCGAAATCTCTGGCGAAGTTTCCGGCGATGGCGCGAGAGCGGTCGGCGGCGAGTTCCTTATCTTCTCTTTGCCCCTGGAAGCTCTGATTATGGCATAAATTGCCAATCCAAGGTCACTTGCTTCAATTATTGTTCCTTAGCTTTAAAATCTCTTTAAGCGTTCTTTTGAGTGTAAATTCGAAGTAACCATACTACAGTAGATTCTGTATTGATTGGTGTATTAAAGTTCTCATCTTGGTGAGCAGCCTCTTGACCTGATATCAATAGCCGAAGAGTCGAATGGAGTCTCTTCGAGGGAGACCAGTAGGCTGCTGAAGGACTCCAAGAGCTTCACCATACAATAGATGCATGCTGGACGAGGTGGGTCAGCGAGGCAGGTCAGATTGCGAAATGTGTCAGATTGAAGGTCTTTACTTGGTTTGTTGTGATGATTGTTAATATGCTTCAGGTTGATGTGGAGAGGCTCGCGACTTGCGGTGCTTCTGTCGTGGGGTCAGCCTGCTGCATGTGTTGACTGATGCAGCGTCTTGCCGTTCTAGATTCGAGCAGGTGTTAATGCAATTCATAATTTCTCTGTGTTAGTATATGATTCTATCATGATTTAGGTGTTGTAAGAATACTTTATCCCAAAACTTATGTTAATTTATATGGTCCACATTTAACACGCTCACATGAATTGGTTTTGGGGATATCACCATATGGAATGGCATTACTTGCTTGGAGGCAGAATAAATGTGGGTTGGGATAACAACAAATGACGAATGCCAATGTTAAGATACATTGAGTTTTGAAAAAGAATACGGTGTCTATCACTGCACAATCTCCTTCACTTTATGGTAAACTTATACATAAAATCTGGAACATTTGTGGAGAATGTACCACATGTTTTTATGTTTGTTTTGAATATCTTGTTTGTTGAATATTCTAGTCTCAGGTTCACCAATCAGTTGATATTCTTGGATATCTCAATTTTTTCTGTCTCATTGTGGCAACAATCTCTTGGTACTTGATCATCATCAAGATCCGCGTGTTTTCTAATCAGTTGGGGTTGACTAAGGATCGTAAGTCCATAAATGGATGATTTGACTTGCATATTATGAGTGGTTGTCAACCTTAAGTTATCTCGAGATGAGATGGTCCAATTTCTTGCAAAAGTAACCATGAGCTAGAGAGGCCATGCGGTAATAGATTAAAAGTCATGTGTGAGGTAGTTTGATCTATCTTTCAGTGTCATGATATTGAGCTTATTAAACAATCAAGCTAAATTCATGTAAACTAGAGAATGAGACAGTACAAAGAAGTAAAGTGTCAGGCCAGCATGAGTTTTTGGCACTTAATAAATTGTTCTTCTATGTAGTTATGTATTTGGCAAGACTAGAGTAAAGTTTTGATGTAGTGAGGTGATATGACAAGATGTGAAGGAAAGAGTCCAAGGCACTCCCTATAGTATGATTCAGGTAGGCACCTCCTTTGTTATTCATGAAGTCATTATTCAACAATTACATTTTTTAATCCATTAAATCTTTAATTATCGTTACAAATTTCTCACCTAATTTGCTGTCACATTGATATAACTTGTTGTAACTGAATCTTTGTGTAGGAACCTGAGGTCAAAGATGTTAAGGTATGATAAACAAAGTCGAGGATCCGTATCCTATCCATCAGCCTTTGCCTAACTTGGCCAACTTTTCAAACCTCAATTACAGCAAACTAGACCGGGTTGGTTCCTCAAGTAAAACTCTGCATATAGAAATGACCACCACCAATATTAGGTGCTTTATCTTATCTTGAACATGACCTCAAATCTTTGGTTCGTGAAAGTTTGCATTAGTCATTATTGTCCTTTTTCCTGCCCTATGGTGACGTTATTTTTTAATTTATTTTAAATTTTGGATAATCGGGATAATGTGTTCATAGAATGTTCAAAATACTTGGGGAGGTCTACCATGTGTTGCGAAACACAGATATCTTGCCCACACAAATAGGCACCCAAAATACTGCCACACAAGAACTAATGCAAAAATAAGAGAAACACAAAATTTAACGAGATTCGGTAAATGTTACCTAGGCGCCAACAATCAATCAACTATCACCAAAGTTTCAAATTTACAAAGATCTCTGGTAAATTGGAAAGTTCCCCAAAAATTAGAGAATTTTTCCAAAATCCAAAAATCCAAAATTACAATTTGGAATTTTTCAGATTTGAAAACTTCCCAAAATAAAAGTTGTTTTCTCAGAACAGTTTTATATAATAACTAATTATTTTGGATACTCAAAACCAAAGACACAAGGCCCTATTTATAGGACTCATGGGTGGTGCCTCTTTAACACCCAGCCGATGTGGGACTAAAAGAACTACCCAAATTCAACAATTTCCACCTTGGCGAATATGACCCACATCGTAAGCGCCTCCAAATGAAAATCTTCAAACTGTCAAAATATTGAGCAAATCCAAACAATGCTTGAATTTGGTCAAAGTCACTACCTTGGTCATCATATCAGCGGGATTCTCTGCAGTTCCAATCTTATGAAGTAGTATCTTCTCATCTTCAATAATTTCCCGCACAAAATGATACCTGACGTCGATATGCTTTGTCCGTGCATGATAGACTTGGTTTTTTGCTAAGTGAATTGCACTTTGACTGTCACAATACACAATAATCTGTTTCTGAATAATCCCCAAATCTTCAAGCAACCCCTGTAACCAAATTGCCTCCTTTACAGTCTCTGTAACTGCCATATATTTTGCTTATGTAGTAGACAGAGCAACCGTGGACTGCAAAGTAGACCTCCAACTTACTGGTGCTTTAGCGAGAGTAAACACATAACCAGTAGTTGATCGACGTTTATCCAAATCACCTGCGTAGTCAGAATCAACATATCCAACCACATACTGACCAAGAGTATCATCACACTCAAATACCAAACTAACATTTACGGTATTCAGAATATATCGTAAAATCCATTTCACAGCCTGCCAATGTTCTTTTCCAGGATCATGCATATACCTGCTCACAACGCCAACTGCCTGTGAAATGTCAGGTCTCGTACACACCATAGCGTACATTAAGCTACCAACTGCATTTGTATAAGAAACCTTCGACATATACTCACGTTCCTCATCTGTGCTAGGAGATAAACCTGCACTTAACTTGAAATGAGAAGCAAGAGGGATACTCGCAGGTTTTGATTGCTATGTCATGCCAAAACGCTATAGCATTTTCTTCAGATATTGTTTCTGAGACAACCAAATATTTCCTCTCTTTCGATCTCTGCTTATCTCCATGCCGAGAATCCTTCTAGTTTCACCCAAATCTTTCATTTCAAACTCTTGATTCAACTGAGCTTTTAACATTTCAATCTCTTCTTGGCTCTTTGAAGCTATTAGCATATCATCCACATACAAGAGTAGATAAATGAATGACTTATCATGTAGCTTGCGAAAATACACACAGTGATCAAATTTACTTCTAGTGTACTTTAAACTTATCATAAATTGATCAAATCGCTTGTACCACTGTCTCAGAGATTGCTTCAATCCATACAATGATTTATTCAATTTGCAAACCCAATTTTCTTTTTCAGTAACCTTGAATCCGTCTGGCTGAGTCATATAGATTTCCTCTTCCAAATCACCTTGTAAAAACGCGGTTTTCACATCAAGTTGAACTAGTTCCAAATCAAACTGTGCTACTAAGGCTAACATAATCCGAATAGAAAAATGTTTAACGATTGGAGAAAATACCTCATTATAATCAACTTCTTCCTTCTGAGTGTAGCCTTTCGCCACTAATTTTGCCTTGTAGCGAACATCATTTTTGTCAGGAAATCCTTCTTTCTTTGTAAATACCCATTTGCACCCTATTGCCTTCTTATTTTTAGGTAGTTGAGCTAACTCCCAAGTTTGATTCTTCTGAAGAGACTGCATCTCTTCATCTATTGCTTTCTTCCATTTTTTATCTTATGAACTTCTAATTACTTTTCTATAGGTGGAAGGAACATCATCTATAACAGGAAGTGCATAGGCCACCACTGTATCAAGGAAACGAGCAGATTTCTTAATTTCTCGACGTGGCCTGTCATGTGCAATTGAGCTTGGTTGCTATAGAGGTTCTTGGGTTAAAACCTCTTCTTCTTTTTCTTCGACATCCTTCTCTGTCATTGGACTGTCGATATAAACTGGGTCAAATCTAGCTTTTTCAAACTCCACCTGTTGCGGAGCACTCTCCACCTGCTGCTGAATATTAGTGGTCTTCTTTTCTTTTCCAGAATTACTAAGTGTCACTTTTTTCAACATGGCAGATTCATCAAAGATAACATCCCTGCTAAAAATAATTTTCTTTGAATTTGGACACCAAAGACGATATCCTTTCACTCCCGAGTTTATTCCCATGAACAATGCTTTCTTGGCTCTTGGATCCAACTTAGACTCCTTTACATGATAATAAGCAGTGGAACCAAACACATGTAAAGAATCATAATCATAAGCAGGTTTTCCAGACCATACCTCAATCGGTGTCTTGCCTTCAATCGCAGCTGATGGTAATCGATTAATGAGATGACATGCATAAGTCACTGCCTCAGCCCAAAATCCCTTACTTAACCCAGCATTAAGCAACATATATCGAACTTTCTCCAGCAAATTCCTGTTCATGCGTTCTGCCACCCCATTTTGCTGTGGTGAATCTGTATTGGTGAAGTGTCGAACAATACCTTCATCTTGGCAAACTTTCATAAACGGATCATTTTTATACTCACCACCGTTATCTGATCTAAGCTTCTTTATCTTTTTGTCTGTCTGAGTCTCAATCATCTTTTTCCATTTTAGAAAAATTCCCAACACTTCATCTTTAGTTTTCATCAGATACACCCAAAATCTTTTAGAGTAATCATCAACAAAAGTAACAAAGTAATGCATACCTCCCAAAGAAGGTGTTCTAGTAGGACCCCAAACATCAGAGTGAATATAGTCCAAAATTCCTTCAGTATTATGGATAGCAGTGCCAAACTTTACTCTTGTCTTTTTTCCTATGACACAATACTCACAAAAATCTAATTTACCGGTTTTTGCACCTTTTAGTAAGACTATCTTCACTAAATTTTGCAAAACTCCCATACCTACATGACCAAGTCGCACGTGCCACAATATGGATGTTTCTGCATCTGTATCCTCTTCAGAGGCTGTAATTACTGATCCAATAACTGTACTATCCTGAAAGTAGTATAAGTTATTCTTCCTCGTACCTTTCATCACTACAAGTGCGCCTGAAGTGATTCTGAGAACTCCATCTCGGATAGATATAGCGAAACCTTTTGCTTCTAATTCTCCCAAAGAGATGAGATTTTTCTTTAAATCTGGTACATATCGAATATTTGTCAAAACTCTGGTTGATCCATCATGATTCTTTAAACGGATTGATACCACTTGTTGCGAAAAACAGATATCTTGTCCACACAAATAGACACCCAAAATAGTGTCACACAAGAACTAATGCAAAAATAAGAGAAGACACAAAATTTAACGAGATTCGGTAAATATTACCTACGTCCTCGGGCGCCAACAATCAATCCATTATCACCAAAGTTTCAAATTTACAAAGATCTCTGGTAAATTGGAAAGTTCCCCGAGAATTAGAGAATTTTCCCAAAATCCAAAAACCCAAAATTACAACTTGGAATTTTTCGGATTTGAAAACTTTCCAAAATAAAAGCTGTTTTCTCAGAACAGTTTTATATAATAACTAATTATTTTTTATACTCGAAACCAAAAACACAAGGCCCTATTTATAGGACTCATGGGTGGTGTCTTTTTAGCACCCAGCCGATGTGGGACTAAAAGAGCCATCCAAATTCAACACCATGTACATTGGAAAGGCCGCATGTGAGTGTTCAAGGAGAGACTCGAAACTCCAAAGGGGAGCTGGACCACCATAATGTTACAATCAAACCTGAAGACCGGCCTGATGACAATGGAACTGCAACAACTAATGATGTGACTGAATTGTTAATGAGAAAGAGAACCAGAAGTTTAAAACGAAGTTTGCGAACAAAACTCCATTAAAGGTGATGGTGATCTGATAGCAGATTCTCGAGAGCTATGTAAAGCAGAAGAATATGCAAAAGCAGCTGGTCTCCAGGAGGATAAAAAATTTGATGGTATTTACCGTGAAGAAAGACAAGCAAGGAGAGACAAATTAATTTAATTGAGAAAGCCCTTGTGGACGAGCCTGAAATGCAACGGAACTCCGCATCATTGTAGTCATGGGCAGATACCTTGAGTGCTCAGGTATTTTCATATTGCTAGACTTTTTTTCCCTTGCGCATAATTGCATTAATCATTTTCTTTGAAACACACTAGTTTCTCTGATTTTATTTTTTTTTATTTATTTATTTTTCCATTGCCAGGGTTCAGAGGTTACAGCTTCACAGCTAAAGAACTGGTATTGAACCACTCTCTTCAAAATTTTAAGCAACTCAGCTTTAGATTATATATATATATATTTTTAATATTAGTTCTCGCCACCATGTGTTTCCCAAGTATGAACTACCTGAGGTCTATCTATTTTACTGTAAGGTTGTTATATTGCAATATGTAGTCTGACAGTCACCCTCTTGTGGTTTAAATGGTAGATTTTGAAGAAGCAATGATGATCTAGGAGCTCCTATCTGATTCAACATTACCAGGTTTCATGAGGAAAAAGTTTAAAATTTATTTTGTGGTCTAATTGCAGTTAGGTATCATTTATGAACCTTATTATCGCACATGAATTGTATGAACCGCTGTAATAGCATGGTTTAGGAAATAAAAGAAAAAGAAAAGAAAACTATATTTGAGTAGGAGTTGTAACAGTCTGGGAGCAAGTCATTCATGTTGTAGGGCCCTGAAGCTATGCATTCATCAACCCCTTCTAATCCTAATAATATATTCGTGCCAACTTTTTGAACCAAGTGTGTTACTGAATGAGTTCTTACTTGTGTCGTCTTTTTCAGTAGCATATTACTGAACGTGCAGGAGAGTTGAGAAAATCCAAGGGTTCTACTCTGGCTCTTGGCATCCATGATAGATAATATAGGCCTTTTTGTGTCCTTCCAGGGGGTCTTGTGAGGGTGGTAACCTTCGATTCGCTAGGCCTGAAACGAAGGCTGGTGTATGCTGGTTGAACAAAATGATCAATCGCGTGCTTATGCTTTCAAATTTTCTTTGCTAGCATATGGTTCTCATTTGATTTAGAGTCAGATTCCAGCCATGGCTTTCAGGAATAAGTTACAATGGAACGCTAGTTTTCTCTGCACTCTCCAAGGACTTGTGTGCTTATTGTTTTGTTTCCCACAAATACGACAGACGAAGATTGATTGTATTATGCTTATTGTTGGCAGTCTCTAGAAGTTGAGGGATAGCTTTTGCAGGCTTCCAACTATCTCTTGGTAAAATCTGGGTTCAGTTTGAGCCAAGGAACCAACAGTTAACAGGCATTTTGTCTATGAACTTAGAAATTTGGAAATTCCCCCATTCTATTGATTATTGTTTCAATTTTATTTATCTTGATATTGACTTTTTACAGAACTTTTAGCTCTCAGAACTAGCAAGATCAGCTCTTTTTCAGTCCAATTCGAAATTTTGAATTAGAAATAAAAGTAAATTAGCACTTGCTTCTGTCCATTTTTATTCTTACTACTTCCACTCTAGGATTGCCCAAGGAGAGGATGAGTAACATCATGACTTTTTCCAATTTCTTAATGTTTTGTGTTATTTATGTAGTTTAATTCTGTTTTTTTTTTAACCTTTATTTTGGTTGCGACATTCCTCTCAGATATGATGCTTGTATCTTTTTATACTGTTTTTCTTCTATTATATCGTATTAATGAAATGCTAACTTATATTTCATATATAATATAATCTAAACCGTCCACCAACTTAAAACGTGGCTGAGATTGCACCAAGCACTATATTTATATACCTTGTATAAGAGATTTCGGATCCCTTTGATGTTTGGATGTTGGTTATTTTACAAAAACCCACAAATTATATATATATATATATATATATATATATATATATATATATATATATATATATATATATAGTAATTAAGAGGGGTCTAAGGAATAATTCACAAGATTATCACTATTAAATTGTTTATTCCCAAAATACATTCGAACTGCAAATTTAATAAAAAAAAATTTTGGCAGTAATTTACAGTCTATTGTAGTTTTGCAATTAATTAGACATTAGTAGTGCCAATCTTAAGAGATAAATAAACAAAATAAATAAACAAATTATTGTCAGTTACATGCATTATTATAAATTCTGTTCTTTCAGCAGTTTGAAGTTGCAGTTAGAGGTAACCAAACGGTTGATAGTTCTGTTGGAAGAAGTCAACTATAAAAATGGTTGACTTTCAACTTGCACCAAAGTCAAAGTTGCCAGCCTTGACTTATTTGTTCCGTTCAAACTGAATCTTGACCAAAGTCAATGTTCTCTATAAAGACCGTAGCTTGATGCAAAATGGAGTTCGTATCCAAATATTTTACATATTGTAAGAGATTTTATCACTGTATCACAATCAGATGGGTCCGATCACACTCATGAATGTTTGAAATCTATATTTTTTGAAATCTATATTATGCGAGGAAACAGAGATGCTGTAGGCTAGAATGTTTTGTAACATCTTGAGAACCAATAACCCTATAGATATCTTGAAAAGATATGTTTTCTATATCGATTAAAATTAATATTTTTTTTAATTGGTTTTATTTCAAATGTTCGAACCGAGTAATTGGATCAAACCAAATTAATTTGGTTCGGCTCCGATTTTTATTCCTAATTGATCTGATTCGGTTATGCTCACCCTGTTGCCTTGCCAAACACACCATTGAACTAGTATTCAGCACATGGAATGTATGTGCATGCATGGATTTTTAAGCACGGATTCGTGTCAATATAATTTTAATCCGTGTCAATATAATTTTATTGTTTTAAGGGATTTTTATGAAAAAAAAAAATGAGGCAAGAACGTAGGAAGTTTCTAAATGAGCACAATATTTTCTTAATGAGCCTACTAGATAGTTCATTTTTTGGCTGAATTCAAAACCCAAGTCGTTAGAAAGTGGGCTCACTGGGAATGGGGAAAAATGGTGTGCTCTTTTGGAAACTCCCAAGAACGATTTTCTTAAAATTCAATATTATGTGAAACTTTAACAAGAAAGGAGGTATTTGTAATTTTTCCAAATATATTATTTCAATTTGACTAACTTTTCTGTGATAAATAACATAGATCTAACCATTTTAGCATTTTATTATTATTATTATTATTTTAAATTCCTATGCTTTTGCTAAAAGTTTGTTTAAGAGAAACACTCTAATTTTTAGTGACAAGGTTGGAGTCACAAGTCCACCTCCTCTAACTCTATAAAACATAGTGAGATACCTAAAATCTTATAGTATCAATATAAGTAGGGGATAATGTTATGCTAGACATTTATATTTAGGGGTTGCTGGATATGAGTCGGCGGCTCAGGTAAGTTGCATGAGTCAGCTGAGTAATGTCTCCTTTATTTAAAAAAAAAAAAAAAAAAAATCCTTTTTGGATCATTATCTCTATTTCCTTAGCTATTTTATGATCAAATTTTATGTGTTTTGAAGTTCATTTATTTTTTGATCAAGTGGACTCAAAATGTTATACAACAACAACAATAACTAAGCCTTTTATCCCAAGTATTTGGGGTAGGCTACATGAACAAAAAAAAAGAGAATCACGCCGGATCGATCACTTTGATATTCCTTCTCTATTCATTTCTATCAAGTAATATCTCTTTATTTAAACCTCTAGACTCCATATCTTTGCGTATCACCTCCATCCATATTTTCTTCGGTCTTTCTTTCGTTCTTTTAACTTGTCAGGATAAAGGAGGAGAGTTGTGGTAGGCCAGTGACAGCCAACGTAAAATATTGTCACATATATGATATGAGCCAAAATGGATTCAAAATGTTTTATTGACCGAAAATTATTAATTTTGTGTCTACTAAAATCCAAGAAATTGAATACCAAATCGAAACTAAAACCCAAGAAATTGAGTGAAACCTAGGAAGTCTATATCATAATCCAGAAGAAAAATTATTAAAAGAAAAATTACACTTTCATTATTTTCTTATATTTAATATTTATTGCCTAGAAATCTTAGCTAAGAAAAGATTAGTTGTCTCAAATCTAGTTGGACATCACTATCAAAATATCATTAAGAGAAACATACATTATACAACTCCTTAATCAATGTGGATGTCTAAAATCTGTGAGATCTTTCTAGAACCCAAAAAAAAAAAAAAAAAAAAAAAAAAAAGCAGATGGATCTCCATAGGCCAAAAAAGTAGAGGGAACCTACTATTAAAAGAGTCTCACAGAGAGCACAGCTGTACTGACTTGATCAGGATTCTTGGTCTGGACCACAGTTGGCATGAGGTGCAGCTTTCGCAAGGCTCAGCCCCACCAAAATGTGTCAGCACCCCATTAGCAAGAGATGGGGCCCACATACCATGTGTCGCTTATACGGCCCGATAGTATAGTTTATAATAATTTTCATAAATTTCTAAATTAATTGTTAACTAGCATTTGCACACTATTTTAATTATTTGTATAAATTATACGTAACAAAGTGCTAATGCATAACTGTAGAATGAGAAATCAATGATAATTATAAACTATTTTAATTGATGATATTAATTGAGAGTGTCAGATCATGAGATGAGGGAGAATGCAATCAGCTTAAATAGTTCCACATCAGATATAATATAAGATAAGATTCAGTGTAGTTTATAATGATTATATTTTACTGAGCAGACAAGTGTTAGTGTGATATATTATTATTTACATGAATCCATAAGCTAATCATAACTAGTATTTTTTGAGTGAGAAATCCGTGCTTGATTATGAATAATTTTAATCTTTGTTATCCTGTCGGAGTTTTAGTATATTTCTACACAAATATATTGTCAATATTTCGCTATTCAATTTCAGAATAAGGAGCGTTATGCTATATCACCTATGCCTATGTCTAGTGGGTCCTACTTCAAGAGACCTTAGTACCCACTTTTTTTACAATGAAGTCCAATAAAATTCGAGTTCAACCGTATGGAAAATTGCAAATTTAACATCTGAATGCAGATTTTATACATTAAAGAGAAAGGTGAGAAAAAAAAAAAAAAACAAAACAATTATTATCTATATTAGCTATTCACATATGAAGATATTCTTTCGACAAAAAGAAATATAAGAACAGTAAATCTAAATAGACACTGTGTGAAAATGACTTTACGGAAAATGAAGACTTTTAACTTTCCACTTTCCAACAACATATGTGAAATGCGAAACTCTCTCTAGTTTTCCATGAAACACATGAAAGAGGTGAGTAAACATGTCCATGATACCAATGAACATGTGTTAGAGGTGTGAGAACATATCCCTTGTCACTAACATGCCCTACCAATTTCTTGCTTGATGACACCAAGGACACTTTTTTATCTAGTCACTCCCACCTCCTCCTTGTTAGGAATCATAGATATCTTGTCTTCATATCTTGTTTAGTTGTTTAGTTTGTATCATGAATGGAGACAAGCAAACAATAGCAAGACAAAACTTTCCTTCTCAAAAGAGTTGAGCCCCAAGGCAATTTCCATAGGAAACCACCCTCACTGGTGAGGTGGAAGGATAGGATAATCATTTACCTTGGAAAATTTTAAAATATTGCTTCTCATAAGGCTAAAAGATCGAAGGATTCAAATGTGGGGATTTCATCAATCATCTACTCTAAAAAAATTAAAAAATAAAAAAAAAAAACATCAGAAGAGTTTCTTGGTCGGTTTTTTGAGTTTGTAACTGTAACTACAACTTCTTTAATAGTGTTTGCTTAGTTAGTTGTATTCGTAGTAAAAATTGCAGACTTTGTTGCAATCGATGACGATAATTTTATAACTTTTGCTGCAAAATGCAGCAAACAAAATACCTTAAGCAGATTTACAGTTGAAAGCAACAACCCTAGTTTCTAACTCCCATTTTCCAGTTATAGTATACCAAATAACTCTCTAAATTTGGAAAGAGAAAAGTCTTTTAGCATATATGAAACAAATGAACTTTCATAAGTATTTTGTCATATCAATTGCCATGTATCACTTTTATCGGGTTAATTGTAGAAAATATCTTTTTAATATCGGAAATGTATTTCTAATGTCTCCTTATAAAATATTTTTACAGAAAGATGAGGGTAAGTGTAATAAAATTTGTTATTTTTTTTTTTTTTTGTACTTACCTTCTATCAGGAGCTCTTTATATAATTTTTTTGTTAAATAATTTATTAGTGTACACCCTCAATATTATTACAATTAAGTTTAAATTATATATACAATTTAGACTTAGCGTCATGCACATAAATAAGTTTCTTTTAGCTTATGGAAAGTTAAAAAGTTCGAAAAAATTTGACCGAAACAACGGGGGCTCTTTCTAGGTGGACGCCCTCCCCAAAATTCAAACCAACACAAAGTAAGGAAAAAAAAAAAAAAATCAAATCAAACCAAGACAAATAAGCCCACACATGAGAAAAAGAGTGGTGGCTTCAAAAGCCACATGGCACCAACAAACTCAACCCTCAACCCACCAACCAACCAACAACATCTAATTCCTCACAATCATTCGAAACCAGAGTATTTGATTTACCATTTCTACAATAAAAAAAATACTTCAAAATGTAATACTGCATCAAATGTCTACTTTTGGATATGTACTGACAATACTCTCCGTAGGAGCTGGCATCGTATAAGCAGTCGGTTTAAGTGAGGGACAGCAGGAAAATTGACTGGCCTGATGAGTTGATGAGCGGGAGAGGGGGTTGGCTGCGGGACCGAGCAGGGAGAGCAAGAAGAGACTAAGCGGGAGAAATCGATGAATTTGAGAGAATGCGAGTGAGGGGAAATGAGAAATGTAAATTTGAAAGGGTTAAAATTGGAAAAATATGAGTGTTCACTAAGAAAAATGCTCTCTTTCTAAAAATAAAAAAGTTGGGATGCTCACTAAGCAAATAGTGCTTATTAAGTCAAGTGGTGTGCTCGTTTTAGATTTTTTGGGTTCAGGACTGGCCTATTTTGTTCTTGTATAAGTTTACTATATTTTTGTATTTCGTAAAGTTCTTGTATAAGTTTACTATATTTTTGTATTTCGTTAATTTCGGACTAATGGAACACAGAGAGTAAGAACAAGTGCTCATAAAGTAAGAACAAGTACTCATACTTAAAAAATATTACTATCTTTTGATAGTTTTTTATTCAAACACACCAATAAGAGGTTTATTTGTGAAGTCATCTACGGTGAGCTCCGCGTCCCTTGGCTATTTCAAACTGTTCAAAGTCTACAGGTTCCTCAAACTCCTATATATATATATATATATATATATATATATATATATATATAAACACCAAACCACAACCCCAACCTTAACCTTCCCCTGTTCTCCTTCAACCTCCCAACTCCGCCATCTCCAGCAACAAATCACCATGGCCACGCTTCTGCAGAGAATTCTAGGCCTTGCCGAGCTTCTCCTGAACTCAGCCGTGCACCTCCTATTCGGGTTCTACATATTCAGCACCGCCGTCGCCTGGGACCTGTCGCAGGCTCTCACCGACCGCTTCAGGCCCAAACATTCTAGCTCCGTAAAATCTCTAACTGATGTGAGCAAGAAGAAGGTGATACTGGATGGCTCCGTTCCTCCGATCGTGCTCGTTCATGGGATCTTCGGATTCGGGCAGGGGGTGCGTGTTGCTCCTTAGCTTTCTTGACTGTTGCATTGTGTGCTGGTGGTTCTTGAATTTTGAAACTTTTGATTGCAGAGGCTTGGCGGGCTGTCGTATTTCGCCGGAGCAGAGAAGAAAGACGAGCATGTTCTCGTGCCTGACTTGGGTTCCCTCACTAGCATACATGACAGGTACTGAGATTTATTGCCTATATTTGGCGAGATGATGTGCTAAATTGAATGAGTCCTCTCTTTCTCTTTATGTGTTCAGAGCGAGAGAGCTCTTCTATTATCTGAAGGGAGGGCAGGTAGACTACGGCGAGGAGCATAGCAGAATCTACGGGCACTCGCAGTTCGGGAAGAAGTATGAGAAAGGTACCAACTGAAACAACATTTTTCAATCGAATTTGATCAGATTTGTTTGCTTATTGGATTGGTTTGTGATCAGGTCACTACCCGATTTGGGACGAGCACCACCCCGTCCACTTCGTCGGCCACTCTGCAGGCGCGCAGGTCGTCCGCGTGCTGCAGCAAATGCTAGCTGATAAGGTAATTTCTCTCCTCACTATTTACCGGAGTTGCAGAAATTTAATCAGTGACTTTCCTCACGAATTCAGGCATTCAAAGGCTATGAGAATACTTCTGAGGACTGGGTACTGAGTCTTACTTCGTTATCGGGGGCTCTCAATGGGACGACAAGAGCTTATCTCGATGGAATGCGGTAAGAATGTCCGAACATTATTTATTTATGTGCATTCTTAAGCCTCGCTCCAGACTTTATCTAACTAGGATTTTGATTTTCCAGGCCAATTGACGGCACATCCATGAAATCGATATGCCTGCTTCAGGTACTCCGACTAGGAGTCATATTCTACGACTGGATCAACGTCCCATGGCTGAAAAATTACTACAACTTCGGGTTCGATCACTTTGAGATGGAATGGAGAAAGACGGGCGTCACAGGCCTAGTCGACCTCTTGTTAGGTAACACAGGTCCGTTTGCTACCGGAGATTGGATTCTCCCCGATTTAACCATCCAAGGCTCGATGAGAATCAATTCGAACCTTCAAACTTTTCCGAATACTTACTATTTTAGCTATGCGAGTAAGATGACAAGGAAGGTCATGGGACTTACAATGGCTACGAGTGCGCTCAGAATCCACCCGCTGTTGCTAGTTAGAGTTCTTCAGATGTGCCAGTTTCGATTCCCGTCAGATCTAACCCCGCCTTACAAAGGTTATCGGTAAGTAGAAAGTTCTGATTGTAATGGTCTTATAATTTGAGATTCAACGCATTTCTCTATTTTTGATTGAAGATGTTATGTTTGTGTTACTGTATCAGAGATGAAGATTGGGAAGACAACGATGGAGCTCTGAACACGATATCGATGACACATCCTCGACTGCCAGTAGAACACCCGAGCCATATTGTCTTGGATGAATCGGAGTGCCATCCGATGCAACCTGGAATCTGGTTAGTGCTTGTATATAGGTTTTGATCGATAACTACTTTAATCCATCTGGACATTGAAACAAATGATTGGCAGCAATACATGTATGAAGACTAATTACTTAACAATTCTTCAACATTGTTTCAGGTACTACAGAATGGTCGAAGCCGATCACATCCTCTTCATTGTGAACAGAGAGCGAGCAGGAGTGCAGTTCGATCTCATGTACGATAGCATCTTCCAGCGGTGCAGAAAGCACATATTCAGGACTACGCCACCACCGACATTGCTCAATCAAAGCACAACAGAAAAATTAGAGTATCGGTAGATTGATAGCATTCTGATTCTTTTCTTCTTATTTTTCTCTCTTCGGGCTAGATTGTAAATCGTAGAAATTATAGATGCCAATTCAAGCTTGGAGAGAGATTTGTAGAACAAATAATTTTGACAGTAATTGATGTACAGTTATGGCTTCAGTGAAAATTGTCAGATATACTTTTCAGAATACAATCTTAAACCATAGCTTGCAGAGATCGAAGTTCTGCAAAATTACTTTTTCAGTGAAAATTGTCCTGAGTACTTGTTCCAGAGTTTATACTTCTTGGTAAACAAATTACTTTTTCTCGATGTTCTCGTTGTGGATGCATGTAGTACAATAACGACATTTTTTACCTGTCCTCACGTCATATTCATATATCAATTTAATCGCTTCGATCATTTTATTGGGGAGAGTGAATCTTTTCGCATAATGCAAACCTTGTCCATAAGGAGAGTAAACGACTGCATTCTATATATCAATATCGGAATCTAAAAAAATCCTAACATATCTCGTCTTTGAACAAAATAAAATGCAAGATTGATACTTATTCATGGAAATAGCAATGAAACTGAACGTATTGACAACATTATGAACATGCGCTCCAATAACTGCACGCAATGCAGGCTTCTGATATGTCCTCCACCATCACAAACGGGCACTCGTCGCACGAGCTTGATGGCATAGAAGCAGAGCAGAGGAAAAAGGCCTTTCTAGGTATGTATGGGCCAGTAGTAATGCCAGGCTGAAAAGTGGGCTCACTAGTAAAATTGGTGTGCTCCTTTGGAAACTCCCCTTTCGAGCCACTGGGACCGATGTCGGTCCGGTTTGGGCCACCGAGCTGCGTAAAATACGATCCAATAAACCAATCTCCATGAATGAATTACAATCAAGAACTTTCGTCGTCTCCTTGCCGCGATCTTGTCGGAAACCTCCGCCAGCCTCGCCGTCGCCGCTGTTGCTTGCTCCGCCTCCTCCCTCTGCTCTCTCTCTCTCTCTCTCTCAAGGTAAGCCCTAATCCGTTCTCTTTCTCTCAAATAGCCCCATTTCGCCTTCCAAGTTTTCCCCATTTCTTAAAACCCTTGGCTAATTCAACGCACCGTCCCAGATCTGAGGCTCAATTTTCCCCCAAGTCGAGATCGAGCGATCAATAGGTGGAATTTTGATCGAGAATTTCAGATCTGAGGGGATTTTTAAAGAGGGTTCGAAGATGCATTCGAGATCGGCGCAGTCGTCGTACCGAGATCGGACGCAGGAGTTTCTGACGGTTACGGAGAGGTTGAAGAAATCGTTCTCCTCTCAGTCGAACGCTCAGATCCCTAGCTCAGCTCCCAAATTCGAAGGGCCGAGGGCTGGGGTGGCAATTCAGTCCGAATTCAACAAGAGAGCGTCCAAGATTGGGCTTGGGATCCATCAGACCTCGCAAAAGCTTGCCAAGCTCGCAAAATGTGAGTCGAATGTTTAATTTTTTGGTAATTTCGTGCAAATTTGTGATGAAATGATTTATGTTTGAGGGTGGATATTGTTTAGTTACACAAGTATTTGATCTTTGATGTGTTTGTTTGAATCATACGGAGCTATTTGCATAAAATAAGTGATTGTTTGTGATCTACTGATGATTTAGTGGGTGTAGTTGCTTGTTCTGGATGAGTTATTTCAAGTGTGCTTAAAAGTCATGAGACTTGGATCCTAGTTTGGTGGGATGCAGTAAACTTGAAGGCATGAATGAGGTTAGAGCAAGTTCGAACATAATTGGTGTAAATCTTTTGGAGTTACTTATATTCGAACATAATTGGTGTAAATCTTTTGGAGTTACTTATCGGCAGTCTTTGGTGCACACAGTCTATGTGCATTTCTAAGAAGAGGTAATGAAGTTTAGGGTATAAAAGCAATCAGTTGTTATGCAGGGAATTTGAAGTACGTTTTCCTACTAGGATCTTCCAACTCTAAATGTAAGGTCTTTATATTGCAAGCTTACACAAGCCCCACAAGGGTTGGATGTTATGTCATATATTGCTAACAAAACTCCAAAGTTTTTCTGCAAATAGGGAGTTGGGAATTCTAGTCTCAACTTAAATTTTTTTTTTCCAGAATTCATTTGATTCATTAAGATGACAAACACTAACAGTGTTGGGTGAGAACCTCCGGAAGTTGTTGAAGGGTTACCTATCCTTTTATAGCTTGCATGTAGGTGGCATTATTATGGATATAGGATACACACATGATACAATACGAGTATGTGGATATGGAAAACCCAAAAAATTTAAAATTATATGGGTGAGAAAATTAATGTTACAGATCTAGAAAATGGATTTTTAAGGCTGTAATACTTATAAAACATTAACTATGGTATTACAATAAATTTTCAAGTAAGAAAATGGAATATGTATATGGAATGCATCTATAAGTCAAATAAAATTGTGAAAAACCTAACCGTCATACATTATATTTTTTTAATTCCTTTATATAAAATATATCTACAATGCACCTTAATTATAAATTTTCGGATTTGTAATAGAAGTATACACGTATTCATCACGTATCCCAGTATCAAACATGTGTCATATTGTACATGTCCCTTATAGGAGTATCGTGCAACATACTCTGAAGTTGTAACTGTACTTAGTTCATTAATCCCTAATGCGTGTATGTAATTAAACAATCAGGATTTTGAAATGTTAATATAGTGTAGATTTTTTTCTTGAGAGAATAAGAAAGGTGATCATATTTTAGGCTTAACTATTTTTACATAATATTAAAGGCTTTTATTTTTGAAGAGTCTCTAGGAGGCAGGCATTTTTGTTCCATTTGCCTTTTTGTTTTTTTTAATAAGCCATTCAAGATGAATGCATTTTTATGTTGGTAGACCAATAGGAAAAGTCTGAGTGTTGATTCTCTTGAAGAGTGTTGTGCTTTGTTACCAACTAGATGCCTTCAATAATTTTCTTTATTTATCTTAGAGTCATAGACTGTTGTGTCGAAGGTGAAATGGAGGTCTTCAATTTTGCATGTTGTGTCATTACTTTGAATTTCATCATTCCTGTTATGTGACAAATTGAAATGTTGATGGTTGGAGTAACAGATGCCATGAATTTCACATGATTGGTCAATGATTTGCTTTACCTCTTTCTTTTTTGAGCTAAGCACCCCCTCTCTTGGTTGGTCATTAAGCTATGTATTATTGTTATTGTCATCTTAATCATGTTCCCATCAAAATAGGTTGAATGTGGAACATAGCTCGCTGCTGAGAAGATTTCAAAAAATATTTGATTAAGCTTAGGATCTTTCTTCCACCTAATACCAACCCTATATTTTGGTGCCAAATTCCTCGAAAACTAAGAAAAATAGCAGTATGCAGCTAAATGGAGTAGATATAAGTATCAACATGTTTACATCTATATTTTAGCATATCATAGATGGAACAACAATTACTAAGTAATATCCATGTTTAGTTAAAAAAATGTAAAAATTATTTCGGTTTTGAATCTACTGGTATTAGCTAGACTAGTTGGATTAAGACATAATAATTTCCGGCCCACAACAACAACAATAACAACTAAACCTTTTTCTCCCAAGTATTTGGGGTAGGCTACATGAACCAAAAGAGAATCACGCCGGATCGATCACATTGATAATCCTTCTCCATTCATTCCTATCAAGTAATATCTCCTCATTTAAACCTCTAGAATCTATATATTTTCGTATTAGCTTCATCCATATTTTTTTTAGTCTTCCCATCGCTTTTTTAACTTGTCCTACGTTGATAAGCTCTCCTCGTCGAACTGGTGCATTTATAGGCCTACGTTGCATATGATCGAATAATCATAAGTGATTTTCTCGTATCTTTTCTTCGATGGGGGCTATACCTATTTTAGCATGAATATCTTTATTTCTCACTTTATTTCTCATAGTGTTGTCGTATATCCAACGAACCTTGTGCATCTCTATTTCACTTATCTTTTGTGAATAATGTTTCTTTATAGCCTAGCATTTCGTGCCATATAATAAAACTAGCCTAATAGCAGTCTTATAAAATTTTTCCTTTAGACTAACGGAATGCTACGGTTGTATAAAACTTTCGTTTCACTTCTCCATTTCAACCAGTCAGTTTGGATCGTATGGTTAACATCACTGTTGATATCTCCATCATTTTGAATAATAGGACCCAAACACCTAAATCGAATGCTCATTTGCATCTCTTGCCCATTCAGTATCACAATACCATAGTTTAGGGTCCGTCATTTACTAAATTACATTTCATATACTCTGTTTTGGATCTACTCAATACAAAACATCTAGATTCTAATATGTGCCTCTATAACTCTAATTTGGCATTCACTCATGTTCTTGTCTCATTAACTAAGACAATATTATCAGCAAATAGTATACACTAAGGTATCTCATTCTGAATAGCTCTAGTAAGCTTATTCATTACTATAACAAATAAAAACGGGCTCAATGCAGATCCTTGATGCAATCCTATTGTGATTGAAAAATTATTTGTTAGACCACCACATGTACTGATATTGGCATCTATTCTATCATATGTGTCCTTAATTATGCCAATATACTTGCTAGGGACTCTTTTCTTCATCAATATCCACCAAAATACCTCCCTTGATACCTTGTCATGGGCTTTTTCTTGGTCGTCCATATGCAAATCTAAATTTCTCTCTGGAAATCGCTCTATAAATTGACGAAGTAAATGAATAGCTTTTGTCGTTGATCGCCCAACATGAATCCAAATTGGTTTTCTGAATTTTAATAGTCTGCCTCAATCTATGTTCAATTACCCTTTTCTAAAGTTTCATAGTGTGATACATGAGTTTTATTCAACGATAGTTAGAACAACTCTGAATATCGCCCTCATTTTTATACAGAGGTACTAGGATATTTTTTCTCCATTCATTTGGTATTTTCTTGGTTTGCTAAATCTTGTTAAAAAGATCTGTCATCCACCTCACACCCATTTCTGCTAAGTACCTTCATATCTATATAGGAATCTCATCTGCATCAACGTCTTTTCTTGATTTCATCTTCTTCAAAATCTCTTTTAATTTAGATTTTTTAATTCTGCGTATAAAACTATAATTCATATCCTCACACTGAGTAATAAGGTCTCTCAGATCTTGAGTAAAACTGCCATTATATAATCTATCAAAATAATCTTTTCTTTTTCTTTAATCTCTTCGTCTCGAACTAGAATTTTCTGATTTTTCATCCTTAATGCACTTTACAGTACATAAATCTATAGACTTTCTATCTCTTATTCGAGCAATTATATATATATATATATATATATATATATATATATATATATATATATATATATATATATATATATATTCTTTTTTGCCTCTTTATTGTCCAACTTTTCGTACACTTATTTATATAATTTAGTTTTTGCATCCCTAACAACTTTCTTAGCATCCTTCTTGGCTAGCTTATACCTCTCAAAATTTGTTTCATCATTGTTCTTCTTCAAATCTCTATAAAGATCCCGCTTAATGTTAATGATATTTTTTTATCTCTTCATTCCACCATGATGTGTCCTTATATGGAGCACCCTTTCGACTCACCAAATATATTTTTAACTATCCTCTTAATGCAGCTAGCCATTTTGTTTCATATTAATCATCATGGTCTTTCCAATCTACTTCTTGTATTACTCTATCTACAAAAACTTTTTGATTACCTTATAGTTGCCACCACTTAATTTTAGGATCTAATTTATGCTTAATTTTTCTAAGCCTTTTTCTAACCCGAAAATCTAAAATGGAGAGTCTATCTTAAGTTACTACACTCTCATTTGGTACTACCTTATAATCGTTGCAACTACCTCTATTTACCCTCCTACTTAAAAAGAAATCTATTTGGCTTGCGTTCGATCCACTTATAAAAGTAATCAAGTGAGAAACTCTCTTTTTAAACCAAATATTTGCTAAAATCAAATTATAAAACAAAGAAAAATCTAGAATTGAGTTATCTGCTTCATTTTTTTCTCCAAAATCAGATTCTCCATGTATACTATCAAACCCATTACGATTAGTTTCTATATGCCCATTGAGATCACCACCAATAAATAGTTTTTTTTTTTAGGTATTTCTTATACCATCTCATCTAGATCATCCCAAAATTGTTGTTTACTAATTCATCAAGTCCTACTTGTGGTGCATATGCACTAATAATATTAAGAATCTCTCTATAATAAGTTTAACTAATAAAATTCTATCACCCTTCCTCCTAACCTCCACTACATCCGAGTAATTGTTTATCTATGATCACACCTATCCCATTACGATTTCTATCTCTGCCTGGAAATAATAATTTCTGGCCCCTCTTACTTTAATTTAAAAAAATTGCATTAGCTCGACTTGTGCTTAATCAAATTTTTTAGGGGCCGTGGATGTTTTTTTTTTTTTTTTTTTATTTAAACTTGGACTGTGCATTAGGATGTTTTTAGCATATTAACATGTATTACTTCTGGATAATCTACAACCCTTATTCATATTCAAGATTTGGAAGGCTTCACCTGTTTCCCCATTTGAAAAAACAGAACTCAGCTTCCTTGTGATTACACTCCTACTTCCCATACAGCCTTCTGGGCTAGATGACATATCAGTAAACTTACAAATATCATAGAACCTTGGGGACGTGAATGTTTCCATAGAATCTAGGAAGAGCTTGCAAGTGACCATGGAATAGCAAACCAATTGGGCACGGATTACCTTATCTACAATGCCCATGAACTTGACTAATGAGTTTCTTAAGATATGTCAATTGGACAATATAATCATATTAATGACGTTTACTTGTTATAAGCTATGACTTAGAAATTTAGGGGCTTGCATGTTTCAACAGAACTTAGAAAGAGCTTGCATGTGGTCATGGAATACTAAACCAATTGGGCAATCATGGTAAGTTATGGATTACCGTATGTAGGCCATGTTTGTTTGATAGGAGGGATAATAGAAGTAGCAAAAGTATGCTACTTAAACCATTTCATGTGTTTTTTTCGTCTAAAAAGTAAATTGGGAGTTACTTTCACTGGGATTATGTAGATCTTCTGTGGCACCTCTACTTTCAATTTTTTTCCACCTCATTTGGATTGGAAGAGCTATTGAAACCCTCGGATCAAGATTAAAAAATAATATTTTATTTGAATCCCATTATTACTATCCAAAGCTAGTTATGCAACAAATGAATTACTAAAATTATTAATTTAATTTAACAATAAAATAATGCCTCTCTACTTCCTAGTGCATGAACACTAGAATTTCCAGAACCCTCTGGTGATTTGAAAAATAACCGAATCTTTACCTACACATCATTTATGATATTTAGATCAAGGTTGGTGATCTTGATCATTGATTTGAGTAACCTAGTTGGCCGTCTAGTGATAGGAATACCATCTCTCCATCTCATTATCATTTCTTACTTCTGTTACACACACACACAGAGGATTACTGAATATGCGTCGACAACTTAGGTAAGTTACAACAGCAAAAAAGTAATGATCCCATGATCGCTACCTCCTTAACTACTTTAGGATCAAATTTCATTAGTTTTGAAAATCACTTATTCTTTCATCAAGTGGGTACAAAATATTGTATTCACCGAAAACCATTAATTTTATGTCTACTTGATGGAAAATCAAATCAAAACTAAAATCCAAGAAATTGCATATTAGTGAAACGCATAGCGGTCGAGATCATAATCCCAAAGATTTTTTTTTTAATTATTAGAGATAAGGGAAATGAACTACAGCTCAGATAACTTTTGTGAGGCACCATCTCATTTTCATTTTTCTCATATATATATAATGGTGTATCTAAGGTCTCTCCATAGGTGTTGCCTATGAAGTTGCACTTAAATCTCAACATAGAGGGTATATTTGGATGATTTGAATTGGTAGTTATGATCTCCATACTCTAAATAGGTGGTATGTAAAAAATCATATGATTTATATACTTCATCATTGATTAAGAGATACTTATTTGTTCTATTATTGAATAATCATTCGTTATGTATCTATCTAATATATAGTAAAAATTTGTCAAAAATGCATGATTTTTTATACACTACCATTTTTGGGACAAAGATCATAACTAGCTATTTGGATTATCCACATAGACCCTCCATATTGAAATTTAATACCACCTTCATAGACAACTCCCTACGGAGACATCTGTGGTACAACTTTTCCAAATATATAAGAGAATAATAGAAATGAACTGACAACTGATATAAGTTATTTGAGCTACAGTCCATTTCCATTGTCTCTAATAATTTTTAAAAAAATTTCTTTTGGATTATAATCTCGACCTTGCTAGGGTTTACTTATACTCAATTTCTTGGATTTTAGTTTGATTTGGCCTTCGATAAAGTAGATACAAATTTAACGATTTTTGGTGAATACATCTTGTATCCATTGGATGAAATGATAAATGAACTTTAAAATCCATAAAATTTGATTCTAAGAAACTAAAGAGGTAAAGATCATAATTTCAAAAAATATGAAAAAAACTAACATGAGCTAAGTTGGCAGATTATATATGTGTGTGTGTGTATACATATGTATATGTATGTATGTGTGTACACGCACATGCTCGCGTACACACACATATGGAACAATGTACCTAAGGTGTGTCCACATGCACGCAAGCATATATGTGTGTGCGTGCGCATGTGCGTGTATATGGAATTATTCTTTGCTTTTATTTATTCAATATTGTTAGAATTTCTTATTTTAGGTATTTTACCTGGAAGGATTAAAAATCGTGGTTGGAAAGGTCATAGTAGCAAACATATATGTGTGTGTAACGAGGTACCTAAGGTACACACACACAAAGACACGCGCATGCGCGCGCACACACACACATATATATAGAGGGAACGAATGTGTATCCATAGAGGTTGCCCATGGAGGCGCCTCTAAACCTCAATGTGGAGAGTGTATGTGGGCTATCCGAACCGTTAGTTATGGTCTTCATGTCCTAAGTAGGTGGTGTATAAAAAATCATATGATTGAGACACTATTTTCATCATCATCAAGAGATCTCATTTGTTCTGTTTTGAAGAACCGTTCATTTTGTACCATATCCAATATACGCTCAAAATATATTGAAAATGCATAAATTTTTGTATAATATCATTTTTGGACATGAAGATCACAACTACCGATTTGGATTGTCCACATAGACCCTCCATATCGAGATTTAGGAGCACCTCCATAGATAACTTTTTATGTAGACACTTTATATACACTTTTTTCCATACACGTGTGTGTATACATATGTACGTACGTATGTACGTACTACGTACACTTTATATACACTTTTTTCCATACTCGTGTGTGTATACATATGTACGTACGTATGTACGTACTACGTACATACATATGTAAAACCATTATGTGTTCTTTCCTTTCGGAGATGAACTTTATTTCCCAAAAAAGAAGTGGGGAGAAGCCATCTTGGTCGTGGTTAGAATACTTCTGCTTATTTATCTAAATTTTAGAGATCCAGTTCTGAAGATATCAAACGGTTTTTTTTTTTTTTTTTTTTAAATGGTGCAGATGATTCAGTTGCCTTGAAATGACTTCTTTTCATTCTTTATTTATGCAGTGGCAAAGAGAACATCAGTTTTTGATGATCCAACAGTTGAGATACAAGAACTAACTGCAGTTATTAAGCAGGATATCACAGCTCTAAATTCAGCTGTTGTAGACCTGCAACTTATCTGCAACTCCCAGAATGAAAGTGGCAGTATATCCAGCGACACGACCAGCCATTCAACGACAGTGGTTGATAATTTGAAAAACCGTTTGATGACTGCAACTAAGGAGTTCAAAGAAGTCCTCACCATGAGGACAGAGGTAAAATAAAGTTCCATTATCCACCCATTTTGACTTAATTTTAATGGATCTTCATCTGTACAGCTAGGTTATTTCTGTATAAAAGCTAACCCTGGAATATTTTAAACCTGCAGAACTTGAAGGTCCATGAGAACAGAAGGCAGATATTTTCTTCTTCTGCTTCAAAAGATGCAACCAATCCTTTTATTAGACAGCGTCCTTTGGTTGCAAGGGGATCTTCTGACTCGACTGTACCACCAGCACCCTGGGCAAGTGACTCGGCTTCTTCTTCTTCTTCACAGTTGTTTCCCTCCAGGTAAATGATGTTTGGAAGATGACTCTTACTCCACTTTTTATTATATTTAAACCATTTGAGGTTCGACCCCTTAGATGTATTTTCTCTTCTTTTTTTTGTTTTGAGCTAATGAAAGCAAGGTTTTAAATATAGGAATCAAGGTTTTAAATATAGGAAAGACATCACAATTGTGTGAGATTTTGAGGTATCCAATACGATATATACACTATAATTTACTGATAATGTATTGCCGATATTTTGCTCATTGACTGATGATATTTCTGATATTTGCTAAAATGATAATTATTGATTTCTGTCACCACGAACCATTATCAATGCCAATACTATTTCCAAGATTTTAAAGCTTGTGGTAAATTATGGCCGAGATTTAATTCCACGAGTGCTGAGATGATATCACGCTCGAAACATTTGGTCCACAGTCATGCTGATGAAAGAACAAGGACATTTCCATCTATTACCTGACATTCATGGATTCTAGTCATGTTGATCAAAAAGCAAGGCGTTACAACTATTCCGTGTCATTCTTGCCATAGTCAGGTCCATGCAGACGTTGATATTCCCTAGTACAAATGTTTGTATCTCAAAATTCTAGCCCCAGTTACTTTGGATCAGCTAGTGTCATAGAGATTTGGCTATGTTCTGTATTATTTTTGAATATGATCTATATGAGTCTACTTTATTTGTTATTTGTTGGAGCCTTGCTTGTTTGCACTATAGCCTTCAGTGCAAATCTGTGCCAGTTTGTTTTACGTGAACTTTCACTATTTCTTACAGTATCCAATTCCATTTCCAGTAAAAATCTAAGTGACATGAAGATTCACATGTATGAGTCTTGTATTAATTTTTTCTGAGTTTCCAGGAAAAAGAATAATGGAGATATGCAGCCTTTGCTACAGAGTCAACAGCAGCAACAACAAATGGTTCCGGTACAAGATTCCTACATGCAGAGCAGAGCGGAGGCTCTTCAAAATGTTGAATCAACCATTCATGAACTGAGCAACATTTTCACACAATTGGCTACTATGGTATCACAGCAAGGAGAGCTTGCCATCAGGTTCTGTTCTTTTCTGATTAATTCTGAACTTTGCTTCAAATTTCTTGTGATCTGTTTAGATCTTTTACTCTTTGAATTTAGGATTCTGTTAGGATATAATCTCGTCGTATGGACATTATAATTTATGATACGAATCTCTTGGGTTCTAAATTCTTCTAAAAGCTTTTGGAGCGTTAGGTAATAATCCTATATGCGAAGTAAGTTGGGAAATCAATTACTAGTTACTGTTAGTTCTCTTACATATAATAAATAGTTGGCCGTTTTACAGGGAGATGGTTTTGATCTATCTAGTGCGCTGAAGGTGTAAAGACCTATTATTGATATTTTCTACCATTTGCTTAGATTCACAGAAATACAGATTCTTTGTAATACTACTACAGTATAACTGTGTCCTTGAGTTGCTATAAAACATACTAAACTACAGAGTGCCCATAGCTTGGGAAGGCTCAGGCTGTAGAATTTGTGAATTAGACAAGTCGATTATATGGGCATTTTAATGCAGTTATCGCTCATGTAGTGTGTCATCTCTTTTTAATGACTGCCCCAAACTCATCAATTTCTCCTCAGGTTCCTGTCACATATGAAGCCTGCTCATCATTTTCTCGACTTCTGTTTGTTTTATCAATTAACCGTTGGTTATGTAGTGATTTCCCTGCAAATCTAACTGTCTGGTATATCACAGGATTGATGAAAATATGGATGACACGTTAGCAAATGTGGAGGGGGCACAAGGGCAGCTGCTGAAGTATCTGAATGGCATATCATCCAACCGGTGGCTGATGATTAAGATATTCTTTGTACTGATGGTTTTCCTTATGATTTTTCTATTTTTTGTTGCATAATTCGTTCACAAAGGTTACCCACACAATTTTCTGTTGTCTGTTATATATACATAGTAAATTTCTTTTGTCAATATCATTTCCATGTTTATTATACCCATGGGGTTAATATAACAGCTTCAATGCAGCATCTATTACCTATGCTCTTATTTGAGACGACTAGAATAGGGTGTAAGGACCATAAACTAGGCAATGATATGTTCATATGAGTTGTTGTAAGTCACGATGAAATAACAATCTTTATGATATTGTACCATTTGGATAGACTCTGTTTGGATGCATAATCATAAAATCATAATATCCACAAGTCGCACTTCATTATATTTTTTTCAAAATTTTATGATATTGTACCATTTGGATAGACTCTAAAAAATCACAGTACATGCAAAATTTCAAAGATCCTATATGATATCCTTTAAAAAAAAAAAAAAATCATATAGTATAAAAAATAATTCAAAGATATTTCGTGATATAGGAAAATAGAAGAGAAGAGGGAGATTACAATATTAAAATTTCTATTCAGCAAAGTAATTCTAATATCAAGAAGGTATAGGAGGATTTAATGCAGGAAGGCTTCTCTTTTCAAGAGTATAAAGTGATGCAATAGCCTTCTTGCCTACTGTACCACTACAAGTAAAACATAAAATTGAAAAAAAAAAAAAACGTAAATCTACATATAAATTTACATCTGATACTAAAATTACTGGCAGCTGATTGTATAGAATTCTGAAATCTGTGCAGACCTAAATGAGTATCTGTTACAGTGATCTTCCTTGAAAATGTAACTCACAATACCTATACAACAATAACTTGGTTTTCAGAAGGGCTTGATCAAGTGGTATAGAGAATATATCAAGGAAGATAACACCAACAGTGCTGGCACACAATAGCGCGTGTGGGAAGGAAGAATTGGAATGAGAGCTATATTTCACGAAAGGTAGAAAGGAGGAATTGGAATGAGAGCCATATTTCTCGAAAGGTAGATCGCAATATATTCCTCAAATTTGCACATAGATCATATACAACAATAGGATGAGGCTTGTATCTTTGTACAACAAAGAGTTGTAACTAATATTACATTGTAGCGCCATTATTGTGTAATCATGTACACTAAAAATACAAGGTAAAGCCTGCAGCAAGGGAACTCCATTGGTGATGGTACAGTGCAGGCTGAGTATAACATAGCACATGATGCTGAAGCCTGCCAGTTTGATATCAGGCAACTGAGATGCATGATCAGGATACGTAGCGCGAGAGCTCACCTGCCCCGAAAGTAGACACTTCGATGCTGATGTGAAGACTTTGTGCTTCAGATGGCAGCTATATATAAGCAAGAGAACTACGGTCACTTGCAGATTGTGGCCGTCCTCGAGTGGGAGTTGGTGGTCTTTGAATGTTAAGCTCCTGCACCAGAACCATGGTTCATGTGAATACAATAGCAGCGATTCTAAGATATATTTTCTTTTTCCTTCATCAGAAGTTCCTGGACATACTTTGAACAATATGGGCTTTCCTCGTGTTCCACGTAATTACATGCTATCAAGGAACTAGCAGGTATAAGTGAAACTATTCATAAGAGAACCAGTTTTGTGATAGCAACGAAAAAGATTCTTGTATTTTACATAATGAATGTTAAGAATCTACCGACTTTCTGATGGGAATATCAAAGTATTCTCCCTTAGCTTGTGAACCAACCAATTGGATTGATCCAACTAGCAAACCATGGATCTGACTCTTATGTTTCAAACCCGACCCGACCAAAGAACTGCACACATACATTTATACAGTAATGTTTAATTTATATTTGGATATTTGACTTCAATTTCTGAACATGACCTGTTTTTTACTATCATATAGAATTATTACAATAGAGCACAAAAAACATTATACTACTTTTTTTTGGCAGCCATACTTAACGACCACTCTGAATCTCAAACTCAGTCGCTTTGCACGTTTGAAATTGGGTAAATAATAATAATAATAATAGTGAAAGACTAACTTCTACAGGTCATAATATTTCTCTATAATTGTAACCAGAAAAGCTGACTCAAAAATAATGTTTTTGAGGAAACCAGTCAATAGGTATTACTCATATATGTTAAGTATTGGGATCGCAAAAAATTTTCTTCAACCAATGCTATCGAAAATGTTACATAGGTCCAATTAGATCTCACCTGCATCCATGTTTCCTCCATAACATGCTCTGGTGATGACTCTGGTGAATGTAAAGGTGGTGGAAGTGGATGAATCAATTTTGGAACAATGACTAGGCCCCTACCAACCACGAGAATTGCACCTGCATTATTTGCAGTTCCTGACACAAGGTAATACCAGGTAGATCTTAGCACGTAATGTTATACTGTGCTATAAAATTAACATAGAGGAATCAAGATTTTGCTTTAAAAAAAAAAAAAAAAAAAAAAAAAAAAGAGAGAGAGACGAAGAATCGAGACAAGTGTGCATGTGTACCACAGTAGTTAGTTGCAGAAAATAGGGTAATCAACTGCCCCTGTGCAAACCGTTCAAAACCGTCCATCACGCATTCATGAGCTCGGATAATTAATTGCAGTTTGTTCCTCTTACAGAAATCCGTCACGCGGTCAGGCTGCAAGTTGAGCAATACCATTCCAAAGTAGGTTAAAAGAAAGAATATCTTAAACCCGTGAAGTTAAAGTATTGAGATGGAGCAAAAAGGAGCAGTTTTTTTCCCCCAGTTACTATGATGGAAGATCATGGAACAAAAGTAGTGGTCCAAGTTATGAACATGGAAGACATGCATGTAAAACTATGAACAGAACATACAACAGAGACAAATGTATAAGAAAATTTACAATGAAAATTGATGCACTGTCCAATATTAACTTTTTTACATTATAAGGTGAAAACGCCCAATGTACCTCCATGTTATCTGTTTATGGGGCCAGAATACTATTTCCAGAATACTATTTACCTACAGCAATTGTGCTGTGTAAGCATTTATGTATAATGAACCCAAATTTACCGGAATGGTCAGCGACTCAGGGTACACAAGGGTACTAGCAACCTTCAACTTCACAGTATAGATAAACACGAAGAAGACAAAGCAAAACAATAAAAGTTAATTCTGATTAGATGGAGTTAGATTTGTTACTTACAAGTGCTAAGTATTCTTGATAGTTTAGCGTGCAACACATTAGCTTAAGCTTTTTGGACAAAGTGATCAACAATGTGGTAACAAAGTACATCATTGCTAGAGGACCTGGCTTCAAACCTAATAGTCAGCAATTAAAAATATGTTCAATGACCCCATTATTCTGTCTCAGCAACTTGTGCTTATGCTAGATGCATTGGCCTTTCCACATGGCTTAAATGCCCGCATCATAAGGCACACTATAAATATTAAGGGCAATATTTGGGTAAACTCAATTCTAAGGATTCTAATCCTATATACCATTTTTCCATTGGGTTGAGCAAATCCAATGGATTACCTTGTTTGGCTATTGCTTTTGTGGCTACAAGCCTAAGGTGGTCCAATATTTTAGATCAGAAAATGGAGATCAAAAACCTTATTTTCTAATCTAAAGAATTTCTCTCAGCTATTTACTGCTTTTTTGACAAAAAAATTAACAATTTCTGTAGAGTTTTAATGTGGCATCAAGACAACTTCTTGGATTCAACATGGGATTTTTCCTCCAAAGGATAACTGGTGTAATCCAAAGAATTCTCATCTGAAATAAAATCCAATGGATTTTTATCCCATCACTTATACAAGCCGTAAATCTGTTTGATTGATATACATTATAGCCAACAACCGGTTTAGGTAAAGAAGTTATCTGGAGGTTGCAGAATGAGGCCTAGGTAAGGCATTAAGCACTATGCATACTATATGGTTTACATGGATATGCTCATTTAGCTTTAGTTGTTTATTATGCCTAGGTGCTATATACATGTGGAAAATTCCAATCATATTAATTGCATATGATACTGAATACGAGTAAACATTCATGCTGCCTTTGCTGTACATTAACCAGAACCACACAATATATGTTACTTACTCAGTTAAATCTGAACATTAATTTTTTGTACAAAATTGTAAAATTCATTGTTCATTTCACAGTTTATCATTCACCTTTGCTTTACCAATAGGTTTGACAAGACAACTGGCAAAATTTGAAGTCTCTCCCACTCAATGCACCAAAATTAGCTCAGATTTAACTTTTGAATAATCTGTATTTTGAGAAAATTTTGAATAATGTTCTGCTCCATTGGTACTTGAAGAAGGAAATAATTCCATAGAATAAGAAGACATTATCTTCTGAGCATAACCAGATGCAATTCATGTTACTATCTTCTGAGCATAACCAGATGCAATTCATGTTACTATGACCTGTTTCCTTATTATGCAAGAAACATAGTTAACTGTCATGGGCAGACAAGCCCGAATCAGATATAACCATGAAAACACATACTGAATCTAAAACACAATCATACCCCAAAAGTGACTAGACCAGGTCCTCTTGCATTTGGTCTCAGCCCCTCTATGCTATCATTCTCTGTAGGGTCTGACCTGAAAGTTAAAAAAATACCGTTAAGAAAAAAAGAAAACTAAAACGTCAGTGATAATAGTAAAACATGAACAAGATTACCATAAAAGGTCCATTAGAATGATGGACCCAACATCCATAGTTATAGGCCTTTCGAGCTTCTCTATTTGCTCTACTGAGTTTATGGACCTCCCTATGCCACCATGCATGCATATTATTTTCTTCTCAATTAGGGCAGCAAGAGGAAGGTAATTGAAAAGTTGATTGAATCTAGCCCACACCCATATCCCATCATTTTCCCCCTGTAAAATAAATAAATAAATAAATATTATGATGAATACGTTAACTCTATAGCAAGATAGGCTGTCATCTTTGCATCATACCATTCTTTCAATGCATTCGAGACGGAAGCCAAATAGAGCATTAATGTCAGCAGCCTCATGGTTTCCACGGATCAGGTGGACATTCTCTGGATATTCTATCTGTTAACATAGCAAAGACATTGTGTTGAGAGACTGTCATGAAAATACAACATAATAACAAATTATTATTATGATGAGTTGCTCAGGCCAAATTTTACCTTAAGAGCAAGAAGCAAGGTTATTGTTTCAAGGCTGTGTTGCCCGCGATCAACATAATCTCCCAAAAACAAATAATCAATATACCTGAATCATTAAAATTCAGTAATAATTGAGTGGCAACCCAGATTCAGCATCACAATCACTATTCAATTAACATAGATATGTGAGTGTAAATGTGCAGGCATGCACGTAGCTGTTTTATGGGTACTAGAATATTACATTGATACTATCTATGTAGGCTGACAAGCCAATATAAATGAGAGAGAGAGAGAGAGAGAGAGAGAGAGAGAGAGAGAGAGAGAGAGAAAGAGATTTATAAGATCTAACTCAATCATGTACATTGAAATGGTTTTGATGGTTCAAGGTATATTCCGCGCATTCATGAATGTAGGATTGCCATGCCCCCTTCTTAAAGTTAATAACTAGTGAAATACTCATCAAGGTGGAGCAGAAACTATAGACTGGAGACCTAATTTAACCGTGTAAGAGCAATGGAGTAGTGTTGGCTAAGTAAAAGAGAAATCAGCGAGTCCTCATTAAGTCTGTTTACTGACCAATTCTGCCCATCAAAATAGAGCAGTAATATTAGTTGGAGATAAAAGCCTCATCTGCCAGTACTCTGTATCTGACGGTCATTTCTTATAGATCACCTAACAGGGAGCTCTGCATAATTCAACCTCTACCTTCAGCATAACAGTGTATTCTTTCAATCACATTATTTATTTAAGCACTCAGCCTATGCTCAGCATAACTGTGTATTTTTTCAATCGCATCATTTATTTAAACACCCAGTTTTTGTAAGCCAGCACATACACTGTACTTGACAGAGCCAGTTTGTTATTCATAGCTTGGCAGAGTAAACGGCTATGCAGAATGCTATTATCTTGCTTTCCCATCTTTTAAGAAGTTTAGCAAACTAAAGCAACTAATATCATCTCTGTGGACTAACCTGCAGAAACAGAGCATACAACTGAATTCTATTTTACAAAATTAGCTACTAAATTTGAGATTGACTGCTGTCACCTATTAGAGGAAAGTAATTGCTATTATTTGTTTTTGTTGGATGATGGAAATCAAAACTCAAATTAAAATATGCAGAAGTTCTTCTTAACTGTCTGAAAAACTATTAGAGGCATCAAATTACAACCTTCTCCATCATTCATCCCACAGAACCTTCTCGGGAAGGATCTTGTGAGATGGCCATAGAAACTCAGGCACAGGGCATGCCATGTGGGAATGCTCTAACTCACATCTTATAGATACATTCGGGGTTCATACAACCTTCTTTTCTGCCTAGTCCCCAAATAGGTGGATTACTTGGTTAGTATCTCTAGTAGAACAAACTACCAGTAGCAAGATGCAGTCAAATGCAAATTAGAACACCCTAATCTTATACAGTTGTAACAGTTATTATACACGAAAAAATTTCAAAACCTGAAAGTAGCATCAATTCAGGTTTTAACTTACGTAATATCTCCAGCAGTTGATGGGAAGCCATACTCATCAAATAGACGCATAAGATCACCAAACTGACCATGAAGGTCACCAAAAACTTTAACTGGTGCTTTCAGTTGTAAAACTGTGGGCTCCTGCATAAATATCTGCTCAGCAGCATAACAAAGCTCGCCAACTTCATATGCATCCAGGAAAAAGCTTCTGTTAGCAGGAGCTTTCCAATTTCTAGGCCTGAGAAGGTAGGAAATAGTCTGCAAGCAAAATAATAAAAGTAAAATAAATGCAACTCAATGATAAGAACTTCAAATTCTTGCAGATCCTTGCCTTCTTATGTAAGCCCTGTGGAGACTTCTGCCTATTCAAGAATTTCTTAGGTGGATATGCTTGGTCACCATTTGAAGGATGCATTCTTCTACTCTCATTTTCAAATTGATCTAAAGAAAGCTGCCGTACCAGCCCACCCAGGTTGCCAACAGCCTCTTTAGCTACTACTACCTGAAACATCATAATAGCTGTAGATTGCCTAATTTAAGATTTGGAAACATACAACTAAGGAGATTTCGTAACAAACATTACCGCTCGAGGATGTAATCTAACATCAGGTTCAAGTCCTTTGTTAGCATCTGAGGTTTCTGATTCTTCAGTGAGGAGAGGTGGAGATTCATTATCATCTGAAAGACCTTTTTCTGATGCTATCCTTGCCGCTTGCCAGACAGCACTTGCAGCCTCAGCTTCAGCAGTAGAAAGCAGAACTAATTTGTCAATGGATTTCTGGTCCAGGCTGACACAAAGCAACTTCAATTACCTTCGAGGAACTCCTCTACGAAATAAAATAGTAGTAGAATGGCTTAAATAAAATGGAACCTTGAAGCACCAGAGGAACTTCTCTCAGGTATACTATCCAAAGGTGGCTGCTGGAAATCAGCACCAAGATTATTCTCAGATAGTGTCTTATTGATAGTGTACATGGAGGAATCAAAGTCAGATTGGGAAGGTGCATTTTCTGCCACAAAAAAGTCATCCAGTACCACATCTGCAAGCATAGAAAGAACATTAGTACATTTAGTGGAACTTTCACATTAGGTTATGGTGCAGTCATCTCTGATAACACACTTGTTGGTCAGGAGAGGAGAGAGAACAAATCTGCAAGAAACTAACCAGTCGACAGATGAGAATGCTTATTTTTCTTAATCTCTTCCCCTTTCATGTATGATTTAAAGCTACAGATAATTTATACTTACAAATTTATTCACTGTTGCATCAACCTCGCACAAGTCCAGCTTGGCTTGTTCAGATCATTTAAGGGCATATTTTGGGTACGTGGAAGTAGAAGAAATAGGGAAGAAAATTAGAAGTAACTTCTAAAATGTAATGAAAAAAAAAAAAAAATTCATTGAGCCCTAGTGTTTGTGTGCTACTTTTGAAAGAAGGAAGTGCACTACAAAGTAGAGGAGCACTATTTGATTGTTAAATAAAATAATAATAATAATAATTTATTTGTATCTTATACTAGATTTGATAGGAATCAAGATACAAGATTTGATAGGAATCAGGAGATTTAAATAAAATATAAATATTTTGTCTTAGTTCTAGAGCTTCAAGGGCTCTTCCATTCAAAAATGGGGTGAAGAAAAAAAATAAAATAAAAGTGGAGGTGCCACATAAAATCAACATCATCCTATTGGAAGTAACTTCCAACTCTCTTTGCCAAATAAATACATGAAGTAGCCACTCCCACTTCTACTTGCTCTACTTCATGGCAAACAAACACACCCTAAATAGGTAATACTATGGAATTAAAACAGACTTTAATTTCGTTGAAAAATATGATTGTTAATAACCTTTAGAAATGTGATAACACGTGAAGCTATCCAGATGAACTATATACAGCAATAGTTTAAAAGAATAAAATGAGTCTCCAATATCCCATAACTCTATGCAAGTTGCTTGCATAGGGGGGATATCATCCATTCAATGCTCACAGAAGACCTATGCCAAATTTTGCAGGTCAGCTGGATAAAATTACTTGGCTAATTATGAGACGGGGGGGGGGGGGGGGGGGGGGGGGGGGGGGGGGGGATGTTCATACCAGGTTGCTTGAATTTTGCTAATGCTACAACAGTTAAAATATTAAGAGGCAATCTGCTAGAAGATAAAGCATCAATGCAGATGTATGTCATCGAGCAGCCTCTGAGGAGAGATTGAGATAGTTCAGGCAAGAACAATTGTAATGACTAACTATCTGAAATACTGGATAGCTGAGTCGTCCGACAATATATTCGTGAAAATACGCTAAATCTTAGAAAATTATCTATCATTACCACAACTAAATACACAACAATACTTTAACGGAAAACAAAATTTTATTCAATGGTCAAATTTCGATTACAATGGATAATGACAAAAATAAAAATAGAGAAATAACTTTGGCTAAAAATATTTTACGAGTGGAAGCAATCTAAAAATAATAAGTATAAGATGAAAAGAAAACAGTGGCCGCCTACTAATTTCAGTTACTCCTTATAATACTTCATATCTTCAATCTGTTCAGTCGGATCTATCTCAAAATGCAGACATGCACACTCACATTGGCATATTGCAACCGAATAAAAAAAATAATCCAAGTATGAAAAGATAAACAATAAGAGTGACCGACATAAACATGAATATTGCATGTAAATATTGAACATGAATAATTTATTAACTAAGTTCTTAATAATATTTAATTCAATTACAATTATGATCTAGTTTACAAGTCAAGTTTCTTAAATCTAATGTGTTGAAGAATGTAACTGATACTATATTCCTGTTTCGATTGTCTCTCGTACAGACCCGGGAAAATAGTCACATGGTCGTTCGGAGCTGAACCTGCACAACGGCAACAGTAATATTCTGATGTGATCCAGCAAATCACCATGCACCTATGATGTGCACAAAAATCAGTTGTATAACTTGACAATACAGCCAAAATAGTATTTACATCTATTAGTATCTCACCCAACCCAGCTTACAGTTATCAAGATCGTCTTAAGTCTAATAAAGTACATTATCAATTAATATCAATTCTGATTCGGTTCAAATTCAAGTTACTTATAGTCAAGTGATGTTTAGGCAGAAGTTTTCATTCTAACATATCAGAATTTCAACACTAATATAGGGATTTTTTGACTGAATACCTTAATAACATACGTATAGATAAGAGTAAGGAAGTGGGGGGTTTTCTATGCAAGTACGTTCCTTGATTAAGTAACTAATTTTTATTGGAACTCTTTTTTAGACACGTTGCTACACAATATTACAATCATTATCATCATAAATTAGCATTCCGATTTACTATTTATAATTATTGATTAGTTAATTTATAACTTTTTTCATTTAAATACATTTTGTGTGATTACAAATTTCATACATTAAATGACACTTCATTATATGAACATGGATAAATGTGGAATTCAAAATAATGTAAAATGAGGTAAGATAATTCTTGGAAATAAGAAATAAATTTATTTAAACAGTTCTTGTCGAAGTAAACAGTAACTTATATCATGACAAAAATGAACAATTATATAAAATCGAAACATAATTCATTTCTATCTAATAGAAATGGTGCATGGTAAAGTAAGTTTGAGAAGAAACTCATCTTGGCCTGAAAATGCATTTGCCAGATAACTCGACACTCAATTTTTTAATCAAAATTAACATCTACATAACAAATCATTATATAAATATCAAAATAGGTGAATCTTGTTTTTGGTGACTTTAGTGATTTTCCTAGAATTTAAAAAAAGTCTGTTTTTTTTTAAGATGTGAAAGGCTAGTGAGATTGAAACAGACAAATAGAAAAGTTATCTTACTGGATTTATATAATGAAAGATGCAAATTTTATTTAGGTTCCTATTAAGGGTTTATCTACCTAAATCTATTAATATATAAATTTATTAAAGTGAGATGATCCTATTTCTTGATAAATTCCAAGGGAAAAGAAGGGGAAGGAGTTACTCCGTGAAAGATCGAAGGGTGCTCCAACAGAGGTGGTTGCTGGTGAAACGAGTTAGATGGCGTAGTGCATGTCCGAGTAACAAAGAGGGCTTGCGAGATGACTTATCCGGTGATCGATTGCAATCCGACAGTCGATGGTGCTTTGATGGTTGGCGGGCCGTTGCTGGCAGCGATAATTGCTGCTGGTGGCGGCTTCTACCGTTGCCGGCGGTGATCGACGGGCAGAAAGAGGAGAGAGGGGAGGGTTTGGTTTGCAGGAAAAAGATTAAGATGACTAAAGGGATTTAAATAGGATTTAGAGAGGACTTGACTTAAAGGAAAGATTAATGGAATTAATTAGAATTTTCTGAAGGAAAGTTTGAAATGATTCAAAGGTTAATAATAAAGATTGATTCAGAAACTTTTGAAGAGAAATTTAAAATGTGATCGAAGGACTTAGAAATGGAATAGATTAAGAAGGATTTTAACGAGGCATTTGAAATCGTTTAGAGGCTCATAATTATAGTTGACTACCACGGGTTAAATGACAAGTTTTTAAATTGGATTCAAATGGGTCAAAAGGGCTCATTAATAGAATTAATTAATGAGAGATACTAGGATTTGAATGATAGCGGAAAAAAGAGAAGGGAGGTAAATTGGAAGGTTCAACTAATTATTACAAATTAAAAGTTGACTTAGAGATTGAGTGTGATTTGTCTTCGGTTCAATAATGGCTTAGATTTTAATTATTATTATATTATTGTTATTATTATTTTGAGTTGGCCCAAAGTAATGGGCTTAGGCTATAATGAATAGTTAAAATATATTTTGAAAAAAATGTTTATAAGCTTTAGTAAAAATAATACTTTATGGCTATAAAACAATAGTTAAATTAATTCATTTAAAATTTTATTTTAATATAAAATATACGAGAATAAAAATTATAAATAAATAAATATTATATTGGATTAGGGTAGTTATATCCTACCCCCTTAGAGAAAAATTTTGTCCACAAATTTCAATAAGGGTACACAAAAGTTTGTATCACGATCAATCCGCTTAATCTTTGGGTAGTATTTCACCGTCTCGTTAATTGAGCTCAACCTTGATTCACGCAATAGATGAGTTATCTTTCGAAGAAAATAAAGAGAATTGGAATCAATGAGAGGCTATAGAAAATGTATTTCAAAAATAAAAACAGATGTCAAAGGGTAAATATTAAGTTCTTATTTGGTATAAAAATTTCTTGAAAAGATATATCTCTTAGGAATGGAATAAGAGATCTGAATGGATCAAAAGAATGGTACACATAATGAGTATTGTGTATGTGGGAAAATAATCTAATTAAAAATAATATCCTATATCTTATTATATCTAGGTAGATAAACCCCTAATAATAACCTAATTAAAAACAATATATTTCATCTTATAGACCTAATAAAATAACTATTCTAATTATTTGTTTGTTTCAAACTAGTAGCCTTTTATAACTAACACAGACTTTTTGTATGCCATTAAATTTGAAATAAATTTATTAACATCACAAAAAACATACTTAACTATTTTTCGTAATGATTTTTTTAATGTAGACATTGATTTCAATCAGAAACTAGAGCGTAAACATATTTGACGAATGCACTTTCGAATTAAGGTGAATTCCTTCTCGAGTTCTCGAACTCACTTTTTCCATGCACTATTCTTATTAGATAGGTATAATTTATACTTCAAATTTCTGAAATGGAATTGTTTATGTAAATGATATAAAGTATTGTTTCCTTCAACAAAATTTGTTTAAATAAATTTATTTCTTATGCCACAATTTGCATTACCCTTGTTTCACATTATTTTGAATTCCTCATTTAGATATGTCTATATCATTAAATGTTATTTAAATATATGAAATTTGATAATCTCACCAACTATATTCAAATTAAACATATGTTATAAATTGACTAATAAATAATTAAAAACAATAAATCAAAACTAATTATGGTAATTACGATTGTAATATTGTATGGTAACAGTGTGTAGGAAAGTGGTTATTTAATTAATGAACGTGTTTGTACGGAAATCTTCCACTTCTTTACTCTTAGCTGGCCATGTGTTATAATAATATGTAGTCACAAGATTCCAAAAATTAGTGATTGGAACGATTTTGAAAATAATGCGTCATGAAACACATTATATTGCGTCATGATATCTAACGGAACCACAGTGTTATCTAACAATCGAAAATAACTCAATGCACTGTAACGATGTGTTTTTGCATTTGTTTATGCTACATTAAATTAAGTTATACTACGTTATTTACTGTTATTTTTTAGTAATTTTTATATTGTTATTAATTATTTATTTTTATTATTAGCAAAGTGCTTCAAATTTCTTACTTTATTACTTTTTTTGCTTGTTTGATTACCTGTGAAACTTGCTAATTTTTTTATTGCTTCCTTATTTGCTTATTGTAATTCCTCTCTCATAACTGGAATTTCATATTCATTGATTTTATTGAATAATTACAATTATTGAGCATCACAAACTATAATTACAAATAAGACAAAATTGAGCATCACAAACTATAAATTACAGTATTGGTAATAGCCGAAATTGAAATAAAAAAAATTTGGAATCTTATTTTCTTGTTTAGATGATAACTGAAATTAAGATTGCAGACTTAATATAATTTATGAACATAAATATGAAAATTATTGTAAAACTTGTTAGAAAATTAGAATTGACTTTGTTATAAATTTTTATATTCTTTTTTAAATTTTAATTTATTTTACAATTTATAAAAATTATTTTACATAGTTTTATATTTATTTTATCAAATAAATAGAAAATCGCGTAATCTACGTTATACATTATGCTACATGCGATATAACCTAACAGAGACAAAACGCTAAATTATCGTTATCGCTATTTTAAACAATGGATCAAAATCCTGATACAATGTTAAAATTAAAAACTTTTTCCTAAACACTACTTTACTATAATGAACTTGAACTATACTTGAACTCGATCTGAATCAATATCATATATTGATTGGAAATATATTATACTAGGCTTGACACGATCTTGATAACTGTAAACAATATTGAATTGGGAGAGACACTAATTGATATAAATACTGTGTTTTAACTGTATTGTTAAATTATACAATTGAATTTTGCACAGACCATAGGTGTGTGGCGAATTGCTGGATCACATCAGAACATTAATGTTACCATTGAGCAGGTCAGGGTCAGTTCCGGACAACCATGTGACCATTTTCCTGGATCTATATGGCAGACAATCGAAACACAGATACAAAACATTAGTTAAATTCTTCAATAATATATGGCATCTTAAATTAAAGCACTTGATATATAAACTAGAAGATAATTGTAAATAGAATAAATATTATAAAGAACTTAGTTAATAAATTAATTAATGTTCTATTATTCATATGCACTGTCCATATCTATTTCAGTTACTCTTACTATTTATCGTTTCATACTAGTATTATTTTCTTTTATTTGGTCGCAATCTAACGACCCAGGTGTGCATGCCTAGATTTTGAGATAGATCTGATGAAGCAGATTGAAGATCTGAAGCATTAAAAAAAGTAAATGAAACTAGTAGACAGACCCTATTTTCTTTCCAACTTTGTATTTATCTCTTATTACTTCCGCTCTTAAAATATTATCTTTATTATTAGACATTTCTCTATCTTTATTTCCATCATTATCCATTATAATTCAAATTTGTTCATTGAATAAAAGTTTCATTTATATTAAAATATTGTTATGTATCTAATTGTGATAATGACTGATATTATACTGAGGCTTAATGTATTTTCACGAATACGTTGCCGAACGATTCAGTTATCCAGCCTTTTGGCTGGTGGGCCGTTACAAGATAACTTAGAGCTCAGTTAAGGTGACTAATGAGAGATATCAGGTGAATTGCAACTTTTGCGGGAGAAGAGGGCAAAAGCGAGAGGATTGCAAGGAGAAAATTTGTTTTAGTTGCTTGGCTGGTAACCATAAATTCAAGGATTGTCGTAAGAGTAAGCGAACTAAAGATACACGGCATATAAGGAACTTCAGAAAGGATCAAGCTGATAGGAAAGAAAATGGTGTACAAAATGAGAAATATTGAAAGGTGATTTTCAACTATTGCAAGAAGCCAAAACATGCGAAAAAGAAATGTAGAATAGCCCCATCCATAACAATGCGAAAGCTGAGAAGCTGTAGCACCTGATACGCACATCATTTATGTCTACATTGCGGGTCCCACAATCATCTGGTGAGAAGCTGCCTAAAAGACAAGCAGGCTGATATTGAGTAAAGAGGAGATATCGTTCTGAATATAGTTCTGAATATAAATCTGATAGAAGGTATAGATATTCTATTTTTTGTCTAGTTTAATAAATTTTGAGGATAAAATTTTCTCTAAGGGGGTAGGCTACCCTAACCTATTAATATTTATTTTACTATAATATTTTTTCTCGTATTTTTATATTCAAATAAAATTTTAAAATAAGTTAACCATTATCTTATAGCCATAAAGTATTTTTTTTTACTAAAACCCGTAAACAATTTTCCTAAAAATATTATAATTATTCCATGAGAGCCCAAGCCCATTACTTTAGCCCAGCTAAACACAATAATACAACAACTAAGCCTTTTATCCCAAATATTTGGAGTAGGCTACATGAACTAGAAGAGAATCACGCTGGATCGATCACATTGATAATCCTTCTCCACTCATTCCTATCAAGTAATATCTCCTCATTTAAACCACTAAAATCGATATATTTTCGTATCACTTCTATCCAAAGTTTCTTCCCTTCGCTCTTTTAACTTGTCCTACGTTAACACGCTCCTCTCGCATGCTCCTTTTCGTATCACTTCTACGTCGCATATGACCAAAACATCATAAGCGATTTTCTCACATCTTCTAATTGATGGGGGCTACACCTACCTTAGCACGAGTATCTTCATTTCTCACTTTAGCTCTTCTACTGTTGTTGCATATCCAACAAAACATGCGCATCTCTATTACACTTATTTTCTGTGAATAACTTTTTGTTATAGCCATGCAGTCTGTGCCATATAATAAAATTGGCCCAATAGCAATCCTATAAAAATTTTCCTTCAGACTTAAAGGAATATTACAGTTGCATAAAACTTACGTTACACTCTTTAATTTCAACCAGTCAGCTTGTATCCTATAGTTGACATCACTATCGATCTCTCCATGATTATGAATAATAGAACCCAAATACTTAAACTGACTGCTCATTTATATCTGTTGCCCATTTAGTATCACAACACCATCATCTAGGATCCACTGTTTACTAAATTTACATTCCATATACTATATTTTGGACCTACTCAATTTAAAACCTCTACATTCTAATATATGCGTCCATAAATCTAACTTGACATTCACCCCTACTCTTGTCTCATCAACTAAGACAATATCATTAGTAAATAGCATACACTAAAGTATCTCATCCTGAATAGCTCTGGTAAGCTTGTCCATTACTATAGCAAATAAGAACGAGCTCAATGTAGATCCTTGATGCAATCCAATCGTGATTGAAAAATTACTTTTTAGACCACCATATGTGCTAACATTGGCACTACTCCGTCATACATGTCTTTAATCATGTCAATATATTTGATGGAGACTCTTTTCTTTACCAACATCCACCAAATTACCTCTCGTGATACCTTATCATGAACTTTCTCTAGGTCAATAAGTACCATATACAAATCTCTATTTCTCCATCAGAATCATTTTATAAGTTGACGAAATAAATGAATAGATCTGTACCAACATCCACCAAATTACCTCTCATGATACCTTATCATAAGTTTTCTCTACAAACAACAACTAAGCCTTTTATCCCAAGTATTTGGGGTAGGCTATTATCATAGGCTTTCTCTAGGTCAATGAATATCATATACAAATCTCTATTTCTCACTCATAATCACTCTATAAGTTGACGAAACAAATGAATAGATTCTGTTGTTGATTGCCCCGGCATGAATCCAAACTAGTTCTCTGATATTTTAATAGTCTGTTTCAATCTATATTCAATTACCCTTGTCCAAAGTTTCATAGTGTGACACGTGAGTTTTATTTCATAATAATTAGAACAACTCTGAATATTACCCTTATTCTTATACAGAGGTATTAGGGTACACTTCCTCTATTCATTTGTTATTTTTTTATTTTATCAAATTTTGTTAAAAAGATCTGTCAGGCACCTCACACCCATCACTCCTAAGTATCTCCATAGTTCTATAGGAATCTCATCTAAACCAACAGTTTTTCTTGATTTCATCCTTTTCAAAACTTCTTTTACTTCAGATTCTTTAATTACGCGCATAAAAGTACAATTCATTTTCTCACACTGAATAGTAAGATCTCCCAAATCTTGAGTAAAACTACCATTATAAAATCTATCAAAATAGCTCAAAATAATAATAATAATAATAATTAAAGTCTAAGCCATTATTTGAACCCAAGACAAATCGTACTTAATCACTAAGTCAACTTTTAATTTATAATCATGGTTGAACCTTCCATTTTCCCTCCCTTCTCTTTTTCCTCCATCATCCAGTTCCTAATATCACTCGTTAATCAATTCTATTAATGAGTACCTTTGACCCATTTAAATCCAATTTAAAACTTGTCATAAAAGCCTTTTGTAGTCAATTATAATTAGCAGTCATTTGATGAATTTCAAATCTCTTTAAGATTATTCTGAATTTATCCCATTTATGAGTCATTTGACCCAAATTCAAATGTCACTATAAACTTTCTAAATCAGTCTTATTTAAGAGTCTTTGACTCACTTCACAATTCTCTTTGATTCCATTAACCCCTTCCTTAAGTCAAACCTCCTAAATCCTATTTAAACCCTTCCATTCACCTTAGTCTTCTTACACCAAACCAAACTCTTATCTCTTCTTTCTCTGCCCGCTGATCGCCATTGGTAACTGCCGCAGTCACTAACAACCGCCGCCATTAACAACAGTCTGTCAATCGTCGAAACGTCGCCGACTGTCGGATTGCCACCAACCATCAAAGGAGTCATCTCACAAGCCATCTCTGTTATCCGAATATGCACTACACCTTCTGATCCGCCCCACCAGCAACCACTTCTGTTGGAGTACCTCTTTTCGGACCACCACTCGTTAGAGCAACTACTTAACTTTCTTCTCCGTCAAGAGGCAATATCCATCTCCTTTTCCTTAATGAACTTATTGGATCTAGAAAGATAACTTTCAATAAGAATCTAATTAAAATACATACCCCTTCATCTTATAAACCCAATAAGATAATTATCCTATTTATTTATTTATTACAAACCTCCTAGCCTTCCTTAACTAAAAGTGTTGGTGGTGAAAATTTTCCACATAAAAGAAGGAAAAATACTCCGTAGAACGCAGAGCTAATTTCGTAGCTTTGCGTCTGGCTAGAAAATTAGTTTCGCGTTAAGTAAAACACAGAGCTAAGTCAATAGCTCCGCGTTCAAAGTGCTTAACTCCGCGTGAGTAGATTCTTAGAATTTTAAATTGATTGAAATTGAGATTTCGACTTATCCAATACCCGAATTGAGTCCAATCAGAATTCAAATTCAAGAGATTTAAATAAAGACTAAAATATTTGATTAGAATTCTTGATAAATACAAACACCTTCCAATTCTATTCCTATGAGAACTCTTATATTCAGCCAAATCCTATAAATACCCTTTTGAGGTAGACTTTGGGGATCATTTTGATCGTTTTGGAGTTCAAGTTACGCGCGAGAGCCTTGAATTCATAGAGATCAGCGGAAAGAGACCTAGGGCCGGCCATCATTTTCAATGAGTAGAAGATCTTCACATCGGATCGTCAACAGATTCTACTAGATAGATCCCATCGCTACACTAGAACCCACTTTCTATTGTAAAAGAGAGCGATAAATTATAAATCCTCTCGTTTGTTTTTCTATTATTCGTCTTTTATTGTAATCAAGTTATTCAATGAAAAGCAGAAAAAATTTTGCGGTGAACAAACAGGCGACCACAGTGGGAGACGTCTCTTTTACTAAAAAAGAGATCGTGGCGCAATCCGATGTGGAAAAGATCGGATCAGTCGTTGATATACTTGTCGTGGAAATCGACCAGCAAAAATATGAAGAGTGTCTCTCCTCTGAATCAGGTAACCTGACCGAAACGCTGCATTATTACCGCGTGAGCTCTAATACCCGTAAATCGAGTAACAAGGAATCCAACGTTAAACGGGGATCCTTTGAGCCTACTGCTATAAAGCCGTTATTTGGACAGAAAACCCTAGCAAAGGATGACGTTCTTACTGCCGAAGGCCTAGGAACTGGTTTGACCAGGACGTAACTTCGAAACCGCAATCATCGTGCAAGCCGAAGAATCCTCAAAGCCCGCGTAAAATGCAAAACTAAAGCAGAGGCAGAATGCGAGGTTACGATTCTATCTCGCGAGCTGGCTTACGTTAATTTCAAGACCAGTCTAAATCGCGTTAAACGCGAAGTTAGCTTATGGCCAGCGTGTGATGGACTTTCTCCACGCGAGGCTGTTAAACTTAACTATGAAACTGGCCAAAGTGCCAAACTTCGTGTAAATCGTGAAGTTAATTCTAACTGTAAGCTAGCATGTGAAGAAATTACTTCAAGCAAGGCTACAAGTTCTGGACATGAAGACAGGAAAACTGATGACGCTCGCGTAAAACGCAATGTTGATCTCAGAGTCAAATCAGCATGTGATGGACTTTCTCCACGTCAGGCTACTGAACTTAACTCTGAAACTGGCCAAAGTGAAAAGATTCGCGTAAAATGCGAAGATAAGCAAGCATGTGATGGAAATTCTCCACGCGAAGCTATCGGACCTAAACAAAAACTTGAATAAAGCATCAAACGCGAAGCCAAGGATTCTTACGTAAATCGCAAAGTTATGCGAGCGTGCAAGGATACTCCCCCACGCGAAGCTAAATAAACAGAATTTAAGCTTCTTCAGAAATGCCAAGCCAGCGTAAAACGTGAGCCTAGCATAAAACGCGAAGCTATGTTCCAGCCTTGCGTAAGTGCTCTAAAACATGGAGCTAACGCTCAGCTCCGCGTAAAACAACCAATATACAGAATTAAGGCTGATATTAGAAATATTGAGAACCATCTCAACTCCATTGGCTTTGGAGAGTTTCAGCAGGTATTTGGATCTCTCCGACAGGCAAATGGGCCCCAGGCCCAGAACATCACTGAAGATTTTTAATCTCCTAAAGTTCATGATCTCAGGAAATATTTGACAAATAAAAGAAAAATGACTCAAACTCCGTCACGCTCAACATATCTTTGCGAACAGATAATATCAGCAGTATTGAATAATTGCTATTGTATGAAAAAAAAAAATCTGTATTTGACAGAAAAACCGAGTCAGACCAAAATACTCCAAAGAGGAAAAAGAATGATCTGAGATACAAAATCAAAGAAAAAAAATTAAAGGCGGTGATCTCGAATATGGTCGATAAAGGCAAAAAGATCATGGGAAAAGAGTATGAGTCTGATGTAGACGATGAGGAACCTCATCATTTCACCCGGCTTAAATCAGGCACGGTCGCTCCCCGAAATTAAAAGAAACTTGCAAAAGGTTCTTATGATGATAACAACAACAATTCGGTTGTAGCTTCTCCACAATCTTGTGCATCTTCCCGACCACGAAAATCGGCATCACATATGGTGGACAGGTCCAACGATGTCGATCAGAGATTAGAAGCCCAAGAGCAGATAATTCGAAACCAGCAAAAAAATATCGATGACCTCAAGGAAATGCTCCTGAAAGTGGTTGAAAATACACAAAAAATAGTCGAAGACAAGGCAAAGAACTCTTCTTCGGAACCACCACCGAAGACAAATGGGGAATCACCATTTAAGGAAAACGTAAAGAATAAAGAGGAAAAAGCTTACTCGATGCATGAGAAAGATGCCAAATATTCTTTTCATGACCCTCAAAAAGAGAAGATGGAAAAGTTGCAAAAGCAACTTGATGAATTAATGCGCAAAAAGGAGCTAAAGGAATCGGGGGTTTCGAGACCATATCCGCTTGAGTGGGACTTAGCCCCATATCCGAAAAAATACAAACCCCTCAAATTGAAACAGTATGACGAGAAGGGGTCCCCCCAGTATATATATTATTTCTTATCTCAGGCAGGTCACCTAATGGAAAATGATCCCATAATGACTAAAATATTCGCAAGTACCCTGCAAGGGCCCGCTTTTACATGTTCATGCAATTGCTCCCAGGAACCATAAAATCTGGTATGATGTCGAGAAGCAGTTCTTGGCACGTTACTTTGAGGATGATACCAAGATATCGGTTCATTCCCTTGTTGCGACAAAATAAAGAGAAGAGGAAACAGTAAAAAACTTCATAGAAAAATTTTGGAAAAAGTCCGTATAATGCCGACATGGAATGACCCAGAAAACATTAGTGGAGACATGTAAGTATAATTTTAGGACTAACATGTTGATAAAAAATAGGAGCCGTAAAGTCCAGAATTTGGAAGGACTTACTAAAGTAAGGAGAGCAAGCGGAAGATATGAATCTCGTGGTACGAGAAACTCTTCGAATCACAGGTCATATCCACAGAATCCTAAGAATAAAGGGAATTCTGTGATGATATCAGACGCTACTCCAAAGCCGACAAGTCCGGCAAAACCGAGGCCTCAAAATCTGAGAGGTGCAGGTTAGAATAGACCCCATCAAGAAAGAACATATACATTCAAGATGGAACAGACAGGAACTCTATTCTATCTCCTCAGAAAGAGCATGTTGAAGTTTTCGGAGAATAGAAAATCGGAAGACGCTGGAAAAACTAATAGCCCTAACTATTGCCTGTATTATTAGAATATTGGACATCCGACTAGGGATTGATGTCCTCTAAAGAATCAAATCCAAGCATTGATAGAAGCTGGGGTTCTCACACTTAAAAAAAAACAAAAGAAGATTTTCGCAAATATGGCAACCTTGGTTGTAGGAACCAATGAGTTTCCTGCAGGAGTAACGCCAGTACCAGCAGGAAAATTGATAGTAGGAAATCATGATTCTCAAAAGAAGGCACAAAAAGGGCTAACTCCGGTGACCACGGCAAGAGGAGAGGTCATGTGGGTTCACCCAGATCTCCTACAAGATGAGCAGTGGACTTCATCCAGTGCGCAAAGGAGGCGGTCTGCAAATCTTAAAGAAGAATATATAATTGCCAATGCACTAATAGATTCAGAAGAGGAGGCCATTATTATGGCCACTCATCAGAACGAAGCACGTCCCTCCAGTACCAGATTTGGCAAAACCTATCTAAAAGTTTATTCAAGAGTAGGCCCTAACAAAGAAGTATATGCAGAGCCTGCAAAACAGAAGGGGCTTCGTTTTTAGAAAGGTGCGAAGAAGAATGATGAAGTAAAAGATGCCCCATTCCAATTCGACATCATAACTCAGTTGGCTAATATCCCAGCTCGTGTCACACTATACGAGCTGTTGCGATCATCCAAATCAACATGAAAGGCACTCAGAGAGGCTTTAGCGGACTCCGAATCTTTTCTAGCACAAATCGTTGAACCATCCAACGAAGAAAGGGATTCTTGCCCTCACTGTCATCAAGTGAAGCAAATTCCGCAAATAACTTTCTCGCCAGAAGACATGCAGGTAAGGAACATAAAATGACCTTTATACTATACTGGATATGTCGGATCTATCAAGGTGGACTACATATAAATTGATCATGGATCTGCACTAAGCGTTATCCCAAAAAGCCTAATGCAATTATTAGTAAGCTCGGCGCAACGTCTCACATCGACAAACACTACAATATTTGGTTTCAACGCCAATGACAGTTGTCCCCTCGGCAAGATTAGACTCTGATGCCAGATCGGAGTTCTGAAAATAGAGGTTACGTGTTACGTTATCGATGCAGACACGACGTATAATATCCTCTTGAGGCGACCATGGATCCACACCTACATGATAGTTCCGTCGACTCTTCACCAATGCATGAAATATTGCAATAAAGAAGGAGATGCCCAGACTTTAATTGCGGATAAACCCTTTAAAGGATTAGAAAATTATTTTACCGATATCATGCTATATAGGGTTGCCCATGAGATTCCCCCAAAGTATGAAGAACTCTGCAATAGCGGTGATGAAGTAGATACCGAGCGTGAGTATTCAGAAGAAGACGGTGGGGATTATGAAATAAATCCCAATATAGATATTAATAAAGCTAATGTAACCAACATTGTTAATGACGAAGACGAATGGGTCATCAATGAAAACATAAAGTTAGTTCCCACGACCAAGATTACCATATTTGCGAGAAGCTTCTTTTGTTCCTCTTTAAGTGTAAGAACCCCGGCTTTCAATAAAACGTTCGAAAGTTTGTCTCTTCCAATAAGCGAGACTGGGATGAAAAATTATGAGAGTGTTTGTGGGCTTATCGCACTACAGTCCGCACTCCTACTAAAGCGACCCCTTTCTTCTTGGTATACAGAAGTGAGGCCGTTTTACCCCTAGAAATTCAGATACCGTCACTAGGAGTAGCTTTAGCTACAAAAATGACGAAAGAGGAAATGCATCAACAAAGCCTCCAAGAACTTGAAGCGCTGGATGAGAAGCGTCTCCAAACTCAACAACAAATTGAATTGTATCAAGCGCGAGTTTCGCGGGCGTTCAATAAAAAAGTCAAATAGAGAACCTTCAAACAAGGAGATTTGGTTCTAACCATCAGAAGGCCAATGATCATGACCCATAAAACTAAGAGTAAGTTTAAACATAAATGGGAAGGACCGTTTGTTGTGGAAACGATTTATTCAAATGGAGCTTAATGCCTAATAAATCAAGACGGCGACAGAATGATGATGTCTGTTAATGGCAAATTTCTGAAGAAATACTATATGTAAAAAAAATATGTTATGTTAAACTCTTATCTCTGACAGTATGATTTGGATTATTACCATCTCCGTTCAAGTTACGCATGAGAGCACTTGAACTATCTTCACCAAATTACTATGTATGTGCAATTGGGCGCCACTGTCGAAAATGATGATCCTGACCCGATCATCTTGGCGTGTGCAATTAAGCGCCTCCGCCAAACCAATGATTCTGACCCGATCATCTTGGCATATGCAGTTTAAGTTACGCGAGAGAGCACTTGATCTACCTTTGCCAAAATTCCAGAACGAGCGCATCATCACTTGTTGCTCGAAATAATATTGGAATTGAATAATAAAAGAATCAAAGAATTTTCTTTATTCATAAATTAAAAGAATGAAGACAAAATAGCAAAAAGCTAAAAGAGTTCAAATAAAATTGAACCTCTTCGTTTATTACAACAAAAAGCAAAGGAAAAAGATACAAGGAGGTCAAAATTCTCCCAGAATCTTCAGCTTATTTTCCGTATGATCGATAACTTGACGACGGGTCTCTTCCACAGACTATAAGGTACGGCGACGCAAATCATCGTCATTGATAGCTAATTGTTGGGTCAACCGTTGACGGGCTTCTTCGATGAACCGGCTCCTCACCATGCCTTCTTGTTCAAGTTATCCTTATTGTATGGTCAACTCCTCCCGTCTTTTTGACGACTCCTCCAGCCTAGACTCGTTGGCTTTTAAAATGACCTGAGCTTTAGCGATAGTCTCCCGAGCCCGGAGGATCGCTGCCTGGCTCCCCTCGATCTCAAAATCTGCTTTCTCCAACCCCATGAGAACTGTCTCCTACCTGGCTCGAAGTTCCGCTAACTCCCGAGACTAGTTCTCCTCCTGACGTCTCAATTCTTCCTGACGAGCCATTAGATCCACTCGAAGCTGCGCCACCTCAATTTCAGCAATCGCTTCCATGTCTGCTTGGCGGAAAGTGTCTAGCGTTTGAACTTGTTCTTCTAAGGTTTCTAGGCGGGCTCAATAAGAGGCTGCTCGTTCACGACGTCCAATCCTCTTGATGTTGTCCAAATAACTGGCCAACATCATGCGACCAAATTCGAGGAAGTTTCTCCTATCCAGGATCATGCCAATGCATCGCCTCAGCAGCCGCATGAAATCATTAACACTGCGATTGAAGAATTTTTCAAGTGGATCGACAGTGTCCAAATTAAGGGCATATGTGTATATGTGTGTGTGTGTACACACACACACATACATACATATGTGTGTGTAGATATATACATATATATGTATGTATGTATATGTATGTATATATATGTATGTATATGTATGTATATGTATGTGTGTGCATATATATATGTATGTATATATATATGTATCTATATGTATATGTATATGTATGTATGTGTGTGTGTGTATGTAGATATATGTGTGTGTGTAGATATATACATATATGTATGTATGTATATATATGTATGTATGTATATGTATGTATATATGTGTGTGTGTGTATGTGTGTATATGTATTTGTGTGTGTATATATATGTGTGTGTGTGTATGTGTGTGTAATACAAATGAGCTTACAACTCAAATAAGTTACCTGAGTTGCAGTCCATTTCTACCATCTCCAATAAATATTTTTCAAATTGTTTCTTTGGATTATGATTTCAACCCCCTAGAGTTCACCCATACCCAAATTCTTGGGTTTTAGTTTTGATTTGATTTTCCATCAATTAGATACAAAATTAACGGTTTTTGTTTGATCACCATTGTTTCCCACATGCTTCTCATTATACTACATGGCTCGAGATCCACAAATCAAAATGGAGAATACAGAGAGGGAATAATTGGTGTTAATAAAAACAATAAGAAATATGAATTCCTATGAGTTGTTGAATATAATACACATATATAATCAAGAGTAAGGCAGATTTTTAGGAGATAATTATACTATATTAACTATTCAAAAGGGAAGCAAGAATAAGCTATATGATTGATTAGAATGATGAAATTACAGAACCACTGATTAGTATTGAAGCAGCATAATCACTTCCACAGAGGCAATGCAAGAATCAGAAAACAAGAAGCAAAGATCAAGCCATACATCCGGTGCCTTTTGCAGTTGTATTAACAGATTTATTTGTTAGAAACTGGAATCACACACACTCAGTACAGAAGCATTTACACACAACTGGCAAAAAAACCATTACCTCCTTTTAGACCACTATAGATGTATATCTGAGACCCAACTGAGGCAGCTGCATGGCGGCAACGGCGCATGAGCTCCAAAGAATTATCACGGTCATTGGGGGAAGACTTCTGCGAGCGGGATGAGGTTGTAACAATTCCATTCTTATCCAACCAAACGCCGGCAGCAGTGTCCAGAACTTCATGAAGAAATGCCTTAAAAATCCTTGCATATATATAGCAACCAAAGAGGTAGAACAAGAAAGTTAGGAGTTTACCTGCAACCACACCTTCACCTTCGATACTCCTTCCTCCCCTAAGAACACCTCCAGTTACATGCAACCGAGCACCAACAAAGACCTGTTACATGAACTAGTTATACAAGTTAAATAATTTGCTGACGAATATTTTACACAATTAAAAAATACCTGAAGCTATATACCAGTCGGAGTATAATGCTTCTGACATGTAAGCCCATATGTATATGGTGGAAGGTATGAATTCATGTGACCCTTCATATTCTTATGTCAGGATGTATAGTACACTTGAGTTGTTTGGTTTTCAGTACACATATCCTTAACTTTTTTTTTTAATATTAACATATTTATCCTTCCCTTATCGATATGTCCATAAATATCCTTTACGAGTTTTGAACCATTTTGTACATATGTCCTTTTAGCTAGCAATAATGATTCTTTCGTTATTAAAGGCAGTTGATTTGGTTTTGGCAAACATATATCATAAAACCATTCTGAATGTATACATCAAAATACAAATGGAACGAGATAGCCATATTTCTAGAATTTAACCTAGAATCAAGGCCTGGTAACCTTCCCGGTCACGTCAAATTCACAACAAACATCGGGATGAGTGTTGGGAATGTCGTATCCGGCCTGACAAGCAAAAAACTAAAGGAAAGCGAGCCTAAACTGGGGAATTTCAGGGAGAAAAGAAAGGAAGACAGGGCGAAAGATCACTGGAAACTTTCTCCTTCCCAAATTACCTCTCCGAACCTTCTTTCAACCTTCGATTTAGAAAACTGAGGCAGCAGCTCTTTAAAAGGAGTAAACTAAGGAGAATCTATAGTTTTAGCTATACATCCTATAAACCACAAAAACTAGCTTAAATCATGTCTTAATTATCCTTCATTTTATCACCATTGTTTCCCACATTTAAAGGGCATAGTTGTAAGGTAGCTCAGAACCACAAGGATACAAGGAAATATCAATAGTGTAAGGAGAAATATTCTATTTAAAAGAAAAAAGAATACATATGCTAGAAACTCATCTTCATTATCTTTTTGAGGAACAGTTAAGAACAACATTTTGGAAGGCTCCCCTTCTTATTGAAACAATGAGCAAGGAATATATATATATATATATATATATATATAGCCTAGAATCAAATGAATGAATGACACCTATAGTGTTTTACTTACCGCCGCATGCTGATACCTCGGTGAGGGAGACACTCCAGGAGCAAGAGTCCACTCCCACTGACCATTTGTATGCATGAGTAACCCGTAAGCGTCTGCCAGTGGCTGTAGATAAATTTGATATTTATTACTAAATGAATTCAACAATATAAATCTAAAAAGGTAAATTTTTTGAGCAAGTGCAACAGGAGCTTACAGATAAAATCAGATAAAATATGAACATCATAAGGGTGCACACTTAAACACTAAAAATAAGCTGAAATATACCTCACATCTAGAAACATGGAAAAGTTCTTTGCTACAAGATTAAACATAATGAATGTTCTAAAATCTTGTCTCAAATTATTTTGATAAACCTTGAGTCTCGGGAAATGCTCGAAGTATAAATTATCTTAGTTCGAACTGTAAAACAATGAGGATCATGCCAAGTTAGATTTCGGGTAATATATAACAGAAAAAAGGATTCCCAATTTTGAAGAGAAAAAGCAATCCTACATCTGCATGGAATCTGGAAAACCAAGGTCCAACACAGTGGTCATACTAAACAAATACTGATACTGATTACTCCAGACCGTACACCAATCAGGATCATGCCATGTTAGATTTTGGGTAATTAATAACAGAAATAAGGATTCCCAATTTGAAGAGAAAAAGCAATCCCACATCTGCATGGAATCTGGAAAAACCAAGGCCCAACACAGTGGTCATACTAAACAAATATTGATACTGATTACTGCAGCTAGGGGACTAAATGCATAACATTTTATAGGAATCAAAGGTGCTCATGGTGGACCATGGATAAAAGGTTTAAACGGAAAAAGTATAGTGATGAAAGAAACTATACACACATGCACACAGACAAAAATCAAGTAGAAAACTTCAGGAATGAAGAAAGGAAGGAGGTTTTAGCAAACAAAGTCTGTTTGTGATTGTTAGCCTCTCCTTGAGTATGAAATTTTAAGGAGTTCAGATTAGGGAATGGTAGGAAACGGAATTGAGTATGAAAGTATATGAAGGGAAGGTGGTAAATAATTATAGGCAACGAAGGAAGTTGGTTCAGGTTTTCGACAACAGGGACAAAGTAGCCATATGAGAGAGATAGTCAGAGAGGCCTTTTTCATGACATGTTCTCTCCAGTAAATGCTTAAATGAATAAATAAGAAAAAGAAGAATGAAACCTCTAAACAGCCTCTAAAACTTTTGAAAATGAAACATCAAAATAAGAACAAAGCCGAATAGGCTTTTCAGCCAGGCATATATGGGTGAACTGCTGCAGTCACCATTAAAAGTCTCCTGCATATCCAGAACCTGGATATGTCACTTTTTAGCATAAAATGCCATGACATGAAGGTAGATATAGGTTATATCATTCTTCATTCAATGTCCTCAATCTATCCCGTTTGATATTTTCTAAAGTCTAAACTACCCCCACTCTTTTCTCTCCAATATTACTAGATCCATCTCAAAAGATCCAGCCACAAAATGCTCCCTTCCTTCCTCTCCGATTCATCCTGTATTCTGTTAGGGATAGGGAGGTGCCACTAAATCCCAAGAATCTGAGTCAGATCCGGATAAGTATCCACTTTCTAAGCGGATACGAAATGGAAATCCACATCCAACCAGATACAGATAGGGATAAGGATGTCAAAATCTTTCCATAACTAGACACGGGTGGGGATATGTGAGGTCCGGAATATGAAAAAGAATTTTTAATCACTTTTGAAATTGATTTATTTTTAAGCCCACTTTCTTAAATATAGCAAAATTCAATAAATTTTATATAATTCTTTTTATGCCTAAAGTCCAATATATTTGTAAGTTGTAACTTATAGTAAGAATGGATAATTAATCTTCAACTTCCTTTAGTAAAATTTAATTTATTTTCATAAAGACCAAATTGTTTCTATGCAATAAAGAACTTAAGAACTAATTATATTGAGTGCTCAAGCTTGATATCTTAAAATCATTTATTTATTTGAGAACTTAAATAATCTAATCTAATAAATTATGAAATAAAATTATAATAAACATATCACTTTGATTAATCATACTCGATAACGTATTTCCATTCACATTGCGTTTATTTCTTTTATATTCTTTTTGTGTATATATTCGGAATTTATCCATATATGTAGTTTCTACATTTATTCCGTATCTGTTCCAACTTTTGCAGATCCAGGATACGTTCCAACTTTTGCAGATCCAGACGAACTTTTTTTTACCAAACCACATCTGTATTCTCATATGTATCCATATCCGTGATTGAAAAAGGGATACATATATGGCAAGTCCCACATTTGATTCGCATCCGATCCATTGGCACCCCTGATTAGGGGTCATAGGATAGGTAGAGAGAGTAACAAAGAAATGGTAAGAGAAAAGGGTAAAGAAGGCTCTTGCTTGTAGTCAAAATAATTGAGAGACAACATAATTCTTTATGTCATAAAGTTGATTCCTCAATCACGTGCTAGATGCATGAAATTTAGGTTATGTAAAGTTCAAAAAGAGAAATCCAGGTTTCATTTTCCAATGAAAGAAATCATGATGCTTGTTTCACTTTTTGTCTTAAGGATCATAGAACCTGTTCAGAGCACTGCATCAATATATACTTTTTAAAACATAGCAATATTCTTATGCAGGCAGAAAGTAACTTTTGAAACTCCTATAATATTTTGGACTAAGAAATATGGATATGTCGCTGAAGATGTCGTGTCTGTGTCGGACATATCCAATACAAACATGCTTCAGGCACGCCAAAAACTCTGTCAGACACAATTGTGTTATGCAAAAGAACTACACACTAATCATGACACATATAAGGATCGCCTATTATTTGTGACACATATATGGATCGCCTGATAGTTATCAATCAATAGTTTGTATTAAAATAATTTCTCTTGAAGAATAACTTGAAATAGCCATTGTTGAGACACAAGCCAGGAATTTTAGACAACGTTTTGCTAGCCATTATTAGGTTAATATAAATTCAATATTGTGGTATCATTTTCTAGCTATTCATGGTCGTCGACTAGGGTCTTCTTTTTGCTTACATCTCTGTATCCAAAAATGCTACACATTTCCTCCAAAAAGAGGCAGTTTGTTGTCTGATCCTTAGAAGGGGATGGCGAAAAACTTTTAGGTTGCATTCAGTATGCATAATGGAGTAATGCCCCCACGGAATCATATTCCAAGGAATATGATACTTAAGAATGTAGTTTCTAGAAAAACTACATTACTATGTTTGGTATAATACAAATATGCCTGATAATAAAACACTATCACGTTTGGTACTTTCTAAATTTTTCCACGAATATAATATTCCCAAGCATATTTTCACAAATTGCTCCAGTCAAAAAACAATACACACACACACATATATATATGAAGTCAAAAGGCCAAGTAATAAAAGCAAACATTTTATCATAACAATCATAACAAAATTTCAAAATATTTCAATATAACTAAAACCTAAAAAGCACGGATACGCCGCTAGAGATGTCGTGTTTGTGTCTGATACATGTCTGACACAGACAAGTCAAAAACCGTGTCTGACACGCCAGATGGCATGTCCAATAAAATAAAGGAAAAAATATCGTGTCATTACCGTGTCCGAGTTTCTTAAAAGTTGTTTGAAAAAAGGAGTTAAATAATATAGAAAAATCAAAAATAAACATAATAAATTGGTAACATCCATTTATACCTATTTAGCTTTATGAAGTACTTTAATATTTTCTTGTGGACATGAGTCTAGTTTGGTTTCTGTCTTTGAAAAAAATAATTTTTTTTATTCACAGTGATCTATGACCTGCTACCATTACCACCTTTTTTTTCTTTTTATCTCTTTGCCTATAGAAGGTGAGAGAGAGATGTATGGTTGATGATAAGACTTGTCCTTTATAAAGGAGTGAAGAAACACAAACCTATATATTGTCAGTGTTTTCGTTTTGGATATTTTAGTAAAATTATTATGTTAATAACAGAAAAATATATACTTATATTAATTTTTTCCCCATGTCCTCATTTGTTCATAAATGTTGTCCCCTGCCCTTATACGAATCTGTGTCCAAATCTATGTCCGTTTCCGTGCGTCCTAGATTTTGGAATAAGGGTTAAAAATTAAACATTAGATATCACTAGGCACTAGCCCTATTGCAACACTATGTTGTGCCTTTTGAGCTTTCTCCATTAATAACAACTCAAAGAATTTTAAAAAATTAGTAGGGTTAATTGAGGAAGATTATTAGCTGAAAATCTGAGGAAGAGTAGCAGTATTAATCTCAGGCTGTTCAGGCAGCAAAAGTGCGTCAGGATTCATTGGTTTGACCCTTATCTCAATATCAAGAATATTATCCTATCCTACCTGCTCTAGAAACGAAGATAATTATTCGCTTTAGAGGATAACTTGGATAATTCTGTGAATCAAAAAGTGCATGCCAGAAAGTTACAGTGAGAGACAAAGGAAAGAGGAGATTAGCACTTCATTGTCTTTGGGTTTGAGAACCAAAGGTGTAAGGAACAGGAAGGCGAAGTGAGAGTTACAGAATTTAACATCAACATTAGGTGGCATACAAATACATGATGCATTCAGCATTTTCTGGTTGGAAAAGTTGAAGACTGTTAAGATGCTAATAAACTGGTTGAAAGGAGTAAGACAAGAGTACATATGAGGAGTGTTATAAATTTACCCCTTCACATATCAGAGAGAAAGAGAGATAATGATCTTATATTTGCCATTGACTGAACATCTCTATATAGCTTGCAAAAGCGCGATGACAAGTTTACTATGAATCAACACATTGTCTACAATTGAGAAAAAAGCATGTCATGAAGCATATGGATTCTAGCGTGGATAAAATATGAGGGTTGTGGTAGGTCTTGACAGCCAACATAAAAAATTATCACATATTATGATGTGAACCAGAATTTAAATTTTGATGGGACGTACCTCTTGAGCGACGTGCTACATTGGAGACCAAATATAGTAAAAAGTGTATGAAGGTTGCTAGGCCGTCGCCCAGAAGCAACGCGTCACGTTGGCACCTAGATGTGGTATTAAATATGAGAGATTTCCCGCACCTTAATGAGCAAATGAGAGTAAAGAAGTTAGCTCATCAATATAGAATTTGATTAGTATCGTAGATTATACGTTCCCTTACAGGTATATTAACAGAGTTAGTAAATGATATGATTAGGAGTGATAACATTTTGTGTGCAGGAGACTAAGTGATAGGTGAGAAAACTAAAGTCAAAAAACTAAAGGATTGTAAACTTTGATATACGGACAGAGATAGAAATCGTAATGGGGTAAGTGTAATTATAAATAAATAGTTATTTGGAGATGTAGTGGAGGTTAGGAGGAAGGATAATAGGATTTTATTAGTTAAACTTATTTTAAATAAGGAGATTCTTAATATTATTGGTGTCTATGCACCACAGGTACGACTTGATGAATCTAGTAAACATCAATTTTGAGAGGATCTAAATAAGATATTACAGATAATACCCATTAGAGAAAAACTCTTTATTGGTGGAAACCTCAATGGACATATAGAAACTAGTCGAAATGGGTTGATAGAGAATTTGGTTTTGGATAAATAAATGAAATAGATAACTCAATTCTAAATTTTATTCCGTCATATGATTTGATTTTAGCAAAATACTTAGTTTAAAAAGAGAGTTTCTCACTTTTTATTTTTAGAAGTGAATCGAGTGCTAACAAGATAGATTTTTTTAATTAGAAGGGTAGTTGAGATAGTTAAATCGATTGTAAAGTAGTGTTAGGTGAGAGTGTGCAATCCAACATAGGCTCTTAGTTCTAAATGTTCGGATTAGAATGATATTAAAAAAGATTAAGCATAAGTTAGATTCTAAAATTAAGTGGTGACGGCTATAACCAAAAGAGTTTTTTATAGATAGAATGGTACATGAAGAAGATTGGAAGACCAATAATAATCCCAATGCAATATGGAACAAAATGACTATCTACACTAAGAGGGTAACTAAAGATATACGTGGTCACCACCATGTAAAGATGGAGTGAGTTTGAGAGATATAATCAAGCGGGACTTTAGTTCGAGATATAACAGAGTGGTGGTGCTCCATCATAGTAAAATGAAGAGGTAGAAAATATTATTAAAATCAAGCGGGACTTTCACATAGATTTGAAAAATAACAGCATGGAATGAGCTTTGAGAGATATAAACTAGCCAAGAATGAGGCTATGAAAGCTATTCAGGATGCAAGAGCTAAATTACAAAAAAGTGTATGAGAAATTGGATAATAAAGAGGCTTAAAATGATATATACCAATGTTGAAAATAACGCGTTATGAAACTCATTATATTACGTTACATAACCTAACGGAACCCCAATGCTACGTAATAACTGGAAATAACTCAGTGCACCGTAACAGTACACTTTTTATGTTATTTTACGTTAAATTACGTTATGCTACGTTATTTACAATTATTTTTTTTAGTAATTTCTATATTGTTGTTGATTATTATTTTGATTACTAGTGAATTGCTGTAATTTTCTTACTTGATTAGCTGTTAGCTTGTTTGATTGCTTGTGGAATTACTAACTTATTAATTTGTGATTGTTTCCTTATTCGCTTATTGTAATTCCTCTCCGGTTGCTATAATATCTTACTTGTTGATTCTATTGAATTTTTAATTGAATTGAAATTAATAATTACAAATAAGATAAATTAGACATTACGAGATGTAAATTACAACAATGATAATAACTGAAATTGAAATAAAAAATTATTGTTTTCTTGTTTCAATGATGAGTGGAATTACGGTTGCAGACTTAATATAATTTATGAAGATAAATGTAAAAAATATTGTAATACTTAATATAAAATTAGAATCAATTATATATTACAAAATGGTTTTATATTCTTTTCTTAGATATATTAATTTTTTTTCAATTCATAAAAATTATTTATTTATTTTATATAATTTTATATTTATTTTTATTAAATAAATAGGAAATTGTATAATCTACGTTATGTGTTACGCTATATGTAACATAACCTAATAGAGGCAAAACGTTACGTTACTGTTATCGCTATTTTAAACATTGATATATACATAATTACTCGAATAAGAGAGAAAGTCTAGAGACATGTATTATAAAAATGTGAGAAAGATGAGGATCAAAAGGTTTTAGTTCGATACGAAGAGATTAAAGAAAGATTGATAGATTACTGTAACAAATTGTACAATGATAGTTTTATTCAAAATTCGGGAACCTTACTATTCAGTGTAAAGATATGAATCATAGTTTTATACGCAGAATTAAAGAACCCAAAGTAAAAGAGGCTTTAAAAATTTTGAAATCAAGAAAAACTATTGATCCATATAAGATTCCTATTGAGTGAAAATAAGTAGGAGAGATGGATGTGAGATGGCTGACAGACCTCTTTAATAAGATTTGAAACTAAGAAAATGGCAAATGAATGGAGGAAGAATACCCCAATATCTCTCTATAAAAACAATGATGATATTCAGAGTTGTTATAACTACCTTAGAATAAAACTCATATATCATACCATGAATCCTTGCAAAAGGATAATTAAACATGGGTTAAGACAGACTGTTAAGATACTGGAGGACTAGTTTGGGTTCATGTCAGGTAATCGATGACATAAACTATTCATTTATTTTGTTAACTTATAGAACAATTTTGAGAGAGAAGTAAAGATTTACAATAGTCTTTACTGGTTTAGAAAAATCCCATGATAAAGTAATGTGAGAGATGATACGGTGGATATTGATGAAGAAAGGAGTCCTCATCATTGACATGATTAAGGACATGTATGTGACAAATGTCAGAACTTGCGGTGCCGTATCAAGTGATTTTTTAATCATAATTGGATTGCATTAAGAACCAGCATTGAGTCCATTCTTATTTGTCAGAGTGATGGATGAGCTTAATAGAGCTATTCAGGATGAGACACCTTAGCATATGTTATTTACTAATGATATTGTTTTAATCGATGAGACGATAGCAAGAGTAGATGCCAATTTGGAGTTATGGAGGCAAAATTAGGATCTCGAGGATTTAGATTGAGTAGGTTTAAAATAGAATATATTGGAGTGCAAATTTAGTAACTGGAGAATCCAAGAATATAGTGTTATGAATGAGTGAGAGATACAAGTGAGTAATCGGCTTAGATATTTGGGTCTAATATTCAAAATGATGGAGAGATCGATATTGATGTCAATTATAAGATCAAAGATGGCTGGTTGAAATGAAGGAGCACAATGAAAGTTCTATGCAACCATAACATCCTGTTAAGGCTGAAGAGAAAAATTTATAGAACTGCTATTTGATCGGTTTTGTTATATGGCATATAGTGTTGGGCTATAAAGAGATATCATTCACAAAAGATAAGTATAGTAGAGATGCACATACTTCGTTCGATGTGCAACAACACTAGGAGAAAAATGAGGATAATTATACTAAAATTGATGTAGCCTCTACTGAAGAGAAGATGCAACAAGATGATTTGGTCATTTTTGACATAAACATACAGATGCACCAGTTCGATAGTGCATCTTATCAATGTAGGACAAGTTAAACGAGTGAATAGAGTACTGAAAAAAATAGGGATGGAGATGGTGCGAAAAGATATGGATGCTAGAGGATTAAATAAAGACATTACTTGATAGGAATGAGTCGAAAAGGATCATCCATGTGAATCAACATGATTCTCTTTTGGTTCATGTAGCCTACCCCAAGTTCGTGGGGTAAAAGGCTTAGTTGTAGTTGTTTATGGCGCATATGGGTCCTAACGATTTCACCATTCAGACATTGATCAGGAGTAAATAAATGTGTGTGCCACTTCGTTCTCCAATTCTACCCTTCACCAAAATAATCTGCAATGTGCAATTAAATTTGCTCTCTATGGTAACTGAGTATTACAAATCCCCTAACATGCTAGGCTTGAAATTATTCAGCAAAAACAACGGTTAAACTCCATAATTTCCAGCAGAGCTTTGGTTTATAGTCTAAGAAGCATATAGAAATAGAGAAGACATATACTAGTCCACTTTGGACGTCCCCCAAAAAGCAGACCGCTTACCATCAGTTACAACAGTAGATCGCTCCAACAAAGCAACAGTTACTTCCTTTCTTGTAAAAGTAATTTACAGGAGGTAACTTCAATATCCTTAGTGACTGCTGGTAGAAGTCTGGTAGTTTGCAATCAGCGTTTGCAATGAGCAAAGCCAATCAGTTAATAAGGTATATTTTGACAATTCATACCTATTAATTAGGGGACATCCCACCAATTATGTCCTCCATTCAGCCAATCAAAAACAACAATGGCATAAAGTAATAGTCTGACTTCTGGAGATTGCAGGCTTGGTACAAGATGTAATCAACATAGCCAATTGGTTTATCACTACTACTGTAACCAAAACTTCTTTCAAGGCTTCATGATTGATTAGTGTGTCATGTTCGGCTCACTACCACACAAAATATTGCGGATTGGTTTATCACAACTATTGTAATTTGTAACCACAACTCCTTCAAAGGCTACCCAATTGATTAGTGTCTCATATTTCGGCTAACGTCCAGATAATTTTGGTCATTCTTTATTTAGTAAAGTTATTTTCTAGCCATCCAATTTGATAGTCAAGTATGATCTAATAAAAAAATTATAAAGTTTTGAACAAAGACAAGCACTGTCATCCATGAGGAAATAAAACATCCACAGATAAATGCAGCTAAATAAATGACCACAATTTCTACAACTTTGTGTAAACATTACTAGATTTGTCTCCAATAACCAAACGAGACTAAATTTGGCATTGCAAAAAATCGCCTTACGCTGAAAGTAATAATAAAAATTTCCTCAACAGGATACTGTTGAATTGACAAATTTCAGTAAAGAGAGTGGAGAAGTATACAGTTCCAGATGTGTCTCTTCCACCGTAAAGCAAGAGCATGCCATCTGAACGTGCACTAGCTGTTGCATACCTGCAATACCAAGGAATCAACCAGGAAAATGCTTGTTAAAACCATAAATCCACTGCCACAGTGCATGCTAATTTTTTATAATAGTATAGAGTAATAAATACTTGGTTGGAGTGCACTCATCTTGGAGAATTAAGACACCACCAAACATGCAAACAGAGACTAGCTGTATACACTACGTAACAAATAAAATAAGTACTGAGATATACGAAGAGTGAATATCAATGGCACAGCATTTCTGTGATAAGAAATGGGTATTCGAAGACAACGAAGTTTATTCCTTATTAGTTCATGGATGGAAAATCTATCTGGTATTTTACCATCCATTACCAAGAACTTGCATATTAACAGTTGCAATCGGTGATTTGATTAGTCTATTAAACTTTAGGTAAAACCATAAAACTCCAAATGCTAACTCTCTTTTCCTCTTGTTTTTCTTTGTTCTTGCAAGTATTATGAGAAGGGAAATTCTAAATGCACCCCATCTTTTTCTTAGTGAACCCTATGACTTAAAAACCAAATAATTACAAGTTAGCCATAAACTTTTTTGGACAAAAAAATCCTCAATCCTTTTTCTTAGTAAGCCCTGCTACTGCCACCGCCATTGTTGCTGGTGCTGCTGGGGAAGAGAGAAGGGAGAGAGCAATTCTGGAAAAAGAAAAGAAAAAGATGGAGCTCACTAAGAAAAAATGCACATGTTTCAAACTCTCATGGGGCTCACTAAGAAATTAGGGCTCACTAAGAAAAATATGGGGTGCATTTAGAATTACCCTCATGAGAAAGGAAGTCTTAATTCACATAACAAAGGAAATAAAGTTCCAAGGAAACTAAAGCTTCAACTAAGCATTGATGGATGATAACTCATGCACTCAGATGATTAACATGTATGTTTATATTTCTCTATGTCTTCCATCAGATAATTAATGATACATGCTTATCTTTCCAATCTTCTATCAAAAATCCTATCTATTCTAGATATTAGATAAGATGAGCATGCATTAGTTGGCCAAGGGCTGCCCCATTTAATTCCCATTAAAGCCAACTTAGGGAAATAAATGGTTAACCAGGATATTGAAAATAAAGAAAGCTAAGAAATAACCATGTCAGTTACAAAATTAAAAAAAATAATAATTGAATAAGAGATTTTTTGGTACATCATAATTTGGTGAATAGTACTGCTGATGAACTGACACTCAGGGTTAACAAAAGCTAGGCAGAGGTGAGCAGCTAGGCCAGGGCCTAGCGTCTAGGCGCCACCTAGCAAGTCCATTGATTAAAAATCAGGGTCTTCAGGTGTATTATCTTAAAATTTAGGGATTGCAGAAAAATTATAGAAAAAATCAGAGAATCTATATGTAACTATGTGAAGAGGAATACATACTAAAAATCAGAAGACTTGCAGAAAAGATAAATTTCAGCAAAAAAAATTCATGGAAGAAATTGAAAAAAATTGAAGAATAAAGAAAGTCTATTGCAATTTAGGTTGGGCTAGAAAACTGAACTAATGATTCTTTCTGTCTCCATCTTCAACAGCCTCATTTGAAAAACGAAGAGAATCTATTAAAGAAATAATAAAAAAATCTAAAAATTGTTGCCATTATTGATCTCCGGAAAGACTGTAATTGAGTTCGGATTTGAGTCGAAAGTGGAGCCATGATTCGCATTGAGAGACTGCTGAAGATGGAGATAGAGAGAATAGAGGAGAAACGCCACTAAAGTAAGAGATGAAGAGAGGCGGATGAAGAGTGACTGCTGAGTGCTAAAACAAATATGTAATCATGTTCAGGTTTTAGTCTTGATCCGATATTAACAAAAGGACCAAAATTCATTTTCTTTTCTAGGCCGCTTAATTAAATTAAATAGCACCTGACCGGCAACTTAATTTAATTATGTGGCCTGAACACTTATGGCTCGCTTATCTCGGCTAAAAAAGGGCTTGGGTTGCCTTCTCCTAGGGGGCCGCCTAGCCGCTTTTTACAACATTGCCTACACGTATCTATTATTTTCTTAACTTGAGAAAAGCAACAATTAATTCGGCCAATGTTGAAAATAACGTGTTATGAAACCCGTTATATTGCGTTACGAAACCTAACGCAACCCCAGCACTATGTAACATTAACGGAACCCCAACACTATGTAACATCTAAAAATAACTCAGTGCACCATAACAATATGTTTTTTATGTTATTTTAAATTATATTACGTAACGTTACGTTATATTTTGTTATTTACAATTTTTTTTTTGCTAATTTCCATATTATTATTGATTATTATTGTTGATTCTACTGATTTTTTAACTAAACTGTTTGCAAATAAGATAAATTGAACATTACAAAATATAAATTACAATAATGATAATAACTGGAATTAAAATAAAAAATTTGAAACTTTTTTCTTGTTTAGATGGTGACTAGAATTACGGTTACAGACTTAATATAATTTATGAAGATAAATATAAAAATTATTGTAAAACTTAATATAAAATTAGAATAGATTATGTATTACAAAATGGTTTAATAGAAATTTTAAATTTATTTTTCAATTTATAAAAAATATTTTATATAGCTTTATATTTATTTCTATTAAATAAATAGAAAATTGGTTAACCTACGTTATGCGTTACGCTATATGCGACATAACCTAACAGAGGCAAAACGTTACGTTACCGTTATCGCTATTTTAAACGTTGGATTCGGCCTTAAACTAAACTTCTCTTGTTATGTATTTATACGCACACATCACATGGTAATGATCTTGGGTCAAATCGATTGTAACATTAGGGCCATGCTGCCAATACCAATTTCATGAGAGCTACATGTGGTCACCCCAAGGTCCCGACTATCTTCAATATATGTGCATGCATCAATATCAATCCCAAGGCAGACACAACGCTTGAACATATATTTCCTTCCAACCTATCATACTAAAAACCAAAATTACTACGAACATAAAAGCAATGAGAAGATCAGGTTTGAAATACCAATTTTTGCTTGAAGAAATTATGATGAACAGAAAACTATTCCACATAGTTTGCTAACTGAAATATCAATATGACAATCCAATGAATTATGCCCATTAAATATAGCGCATAAAAAGTAGAAACCCACATTCTAGCACAAGGTTTGTCTCCTTCAGGATTAAGTTTCTGCCATCTGTAAGGTTTTTGTGCAGTATCCAAAGCCCAAGCATCCGAGAGGACCCTCTTTCCTACAAAAGAAGAATTGAATATTAGAATTTATCACACTGATCATGAAATATCTTAGAAAACCAAGTACTAATGAATATTCATTAGGAAATAACTTGGAAGGAATCACAAAAAGAAAAAGCTAATTTGTCAATGCATAAAAATGAGAGTATTTCGATATCATGCAAGGATAACTGAAACTGGAGTGCCGGATCAGGCATCACAAACACCCATACAGATATTTGGAGGTACGGAAATAAACAAATTAAACATGGAAAATCAAAACATAAAGTGACATCACCTGCACCAGCATTCTCTCAATTTTTTGTTCAGCTTTTTCCTCTACTATTCTTATATGTTCCAATACCCTAAATTATATATATATATATATATATATATATATATATATATATATATATATATATATATATATATATATATATACACTCAGCTTCCAGTTTGTTTTAATCCACCAAACACTTGGAATAAAAAGCTTAGTTATTGATTCCTATCTCATATGTTTCTTCCTATGAGACCTTACCTTAGAATTTGAGAATAGTTCTCCTAATTGCTTTTTCGTAAAATCAAAGTACTTAAGCTATGTTGAAAATCCTCTATAGGCCCACTCTGTTTTGAAATCTCAACATCCATTCCTGAATCCTCCAAAACAGGGGCTGGAATATAAACTCCTTAAACACTAACAGTGGCTTTCTAGGCTCAATCTGACTGATCGTTTCTCCTGAAGCTGAGTCAAGATCAATTGAGAGAATCTTTTGTTGATTGCTTCCCTTCATAGCTTCCCTTCATACTCCTCTCTCGAAATCAAATCAATGACTAATTAGTCGGAGTGACATCCAACTGAAACTAGGGAAATCAAATCTCTACTGCAATGGTTCGAAAACGTCACCAAATTGGATACCAAACAATTCATTCCCTCTATCAAGATATAAATATTGGCGATGGAATCCCATTTAGCTTACCGCCTAACTAAAGCATTCAAGTCAACTATGTCTGAACCGAAGCAATAGATTGATTAGGGACAAAAAAGGTTTAACCCTTTTTCTGTTGCCAAATAATTTTTTGCTACAGATTTAAATAATCCACGTTTTAACAAATTACAAAAGTAAAGCCAGGTTAAAAAGATATTTTACTAACTACATATACAAATGGGTTAAGAACTAGTCAAGGTTTTCACATAAAGAATTAAGAAATAATCAAGTATTGCCAAACAGCGATAAGACTTCTAGCAGCTCATCCTCATTTGTGTTGATAATGATGCCTCTTGGTTCATATCTTGAATGCCTTCTCCCTCTCCACAAGTCCACATTATTCATTCTCATGCATCGTTCAACCCTTAAATTAACACCACCATCTTTTATAATGTGAGAAGCCAGGTTTTTCCACAATTAGCTCAACTCCTTCACTACAATTTATCATTCCAACTTACACTCTCAGCCCTCTGTTCAGGCCAGTTATCCTTACACATAAAATATCCTTCTCATAAGCAAGAATATATTAAAAATTACATAGTTTGCCATTATCTAAACCATAAAAACAATCCTGAAATCAGGGGGAAAAAGACATTCCAAGAACATCAGATATCAATCACCTTAAAAAAATTATCAATTTCATAAATAATAGTTTCTATTTGGTTCTATGTCTTTAATAGCTTGGAGCAAGTTCTTCTCAAAAAGAATACGAGGAAGCAAGTTAAAATTTTGATCTATACTTGTTCACTATCATTATTCACAATAGATGGAGGGGAAATTCTATTTGTATGTTCCAAGTCCAACATGAATTTGCAAACCAATGCATAACCATGTAAATTATATAAATCCTTTCAAGGCCAATTCCTGCCAAAATGTTCAAACTTGAATTTCCTAATATTTCTCGAGAGAAATTATGCTTGTCCTAATTTCATGTCCTAATTTCATATCCTTCCTTTCATTGAATATAAACACCCAATTTAAGCTTCGCAACCAATCACCTATTAGTCCAACTGTGAGAAGCTTTCCCACTCTCTCCAGACTTTTCAACTTAAAGCAAACACCAAATTTATAGGATAACAGAGTTAATTTACCCAATTTTTCAAATCTTCAAATAGAATGCAGTTCATCATGGTAACTATGAAATGTAGTAAAATACCTGACTTACCATCATTCCCACTTACTGTTACAAGATATCGTTGAGCAATCAAGTCCACTGCATGGCCGTAACGAGGTCCAGGACCATCCCCTTGAACCACCAACCTAAACCAAATAAGACCATCCTAGTTAATATCTTAAATTCTGCCAAACAGAACAATGTACTCCCTTTCATTCAGAACTTTACCTATGCCACTTATACTTATCATTTGTCATGTCAAGCACGTAGAGGTCATCCGTGGAATGCCCGGCAGGGCCTATACCACCCTAGCAAGAAAAAGGTTGCCTAATCAGCCATTTGTCATCTAAAATGAAAGCAGTAAACCCCATCCACCCAACCCAAGAAGGGGAAGAAAAAAATCTAAAATGTGGGACTTTTAGATATCTCACTTGGAATACTACCATGGTGCCCACTGCTGCCGCAGCATGGGCAGCCCGAGGGGACGGCGCCTCCCCAGCAGGATGCAACCTGTCGAAAAACTAACTTATATCAGCTCAAGTAGCATGAACTAAATTGCACCGATCACAATGGGGACTTGAAAGCCTAAGGACACTCATCGAAGCAATCTAGTTCTTAGCAAAAAAACAATAAAAAATTTTGACTAAAAATACTCCAATTTCACTCCCAAAAAGGTTTTTTTTTTTTTTTTTCCTTTTACTTTTTTGTTTTTTTTGGGGGGGTGGGGATCCGAACAATTCTTGAAAAGACAAAAAGGGAAAATATTTCGAACCTGGTCCATTTCTGGGTCTCGACGTCATACGAGTGCACCGAGTTCGTCACCCCAGCTAACCCTACTCAAGAAATTACGAAAATTAGCAACAAAAGAACAACAAGCGAAAAAAATAAATAAATAAGAAGCAACGAGAAATTACTGATTCCAGAGGCCCCGCCCTCGATGGCGGTGGCGCCGCCGAAGAGGATGAGGCGGTGGCCGTGGTTCTTGGTGGGGGCCACGGCGGTTAGGGTGTGGCCGCATCGTGGGCCCGGATTGTCCTCCTCCCTGTCCCACCGCGACTCTGTGATCGGCCAGTAGCTCGGTGCCGGCACCTGCCACGGCCTCGACCCCATCGCCCTACTACTACTACTACTCTCTCTCTCTCTCTATCTCTCTAGAAAGAAAGAAGAAAGCTTCTCTCTCCTCTCCGCCGCTGACCGGAGATTTCGAGCAGTAGCGTTGGTTAGAGTGGACAGAGAGAAGAGAGGGGACAGAGAGAGAGAGAGAGAGGAGGCGCATTGATTAGTTACGCTCAGCGAGAGGGGAGTTTCCAAAGGAGCATACCAATTTTTCCAGTGAACACTAAATAGGGGAGATTCTAGATGGGCCCAGCTTTTTTCCTAGTGAGCCCACTTTTCTTAGTGAGCACATCCTCTCTTTTTTGAAATAGAGTTTTTTCCTAGTGAGCACACTAATATTTCTAAAATACCCTCTATCTTTTTCTTTCTCCTCTTCTCCCTCGACCTCGCCCTCGTCGCTGCTCTCCCAATTCCTCTCGCCGCTGGTCCACTGCTCGCCAGGACCTCTGCTCCGCTTCGCCCTCCGCTCTGCTCTCTCCTCTGCTCCGCTCCGCCACTCTCTCGCCGTCCAAACTTAATCCGGGCTAGACAGTCCTAATCAAAGATGACTAATTCGGAACTGTTAGCCCGGATCAGGAGTCTTGATCCGGACTGGACAGCCCGGATCAGGAGTCTTGATCCGGACTGGACAGCCCGGATCAGAAAGTCTTGATTCAGGCTGTCCAGCCCGGATCAAGTCCGGGCTGCAAGGAAGATGGAGGGCGGGGCGGCGAGGGAGCGGAGGGCGGGCGGCGGAGCGGGAGTGGAGGGCGGGGCGGCAGAGCGGCAGCGGAGCAAGAGCGGGGGCGGAGCGGCGAGCATTTTTATCGATCCATGTCGGTGCACAAAGACTCGATCTGACCGATGTCCTTCTTGATCGCGAAAACGAGCTCGGGCGGCGAGTCCAACACAATCCCCATCGCAGGTCCCTACGAGAACGAAGAAGAGGAAGAGTAGGCGGCCGATTCGAAGTGCTCGAGCTTCTCGATCCCATCCCTCGCCCTCAGCAGCAGTTTCCACGCGCTCTGGTACACCTCAGACAGCGTCCCCCCTCCTCCTCCGCCCCCTTCCATCGGAGAACGACCGAGAATTCAGGACCTAGATATCTAACTTCGAGAGAATTGGGGGTCGAATTGGCCGGAATCAGAAAGATGCCCAATGGCTGGAGTCGCCGGAGAGGAATTTGGAGATCCCAGCGGGCGGGGGCGAGCGACGAGCGGAGGGCGGAGCAGGAGCGGGAGCGGAGGGCGGAGCAGGAGAGGGAGCGGAGGGAGGAGAAGGAAACAGGGTATTTTGGTCCAAAATTTTTGATGGGAAAATTGTAATATAAATGAAGTTCTAAGTGGGCTCACTAGGAAAAATGTTGTGCCCATCTAGAAACTCCCCTAAATAGTAGTATTTGGTTTGGACTTTCCGAAAACCAGAAAGTGGGTTTACTAAGAAAAATTGTGTGCTCCTTTGGAAACTCCTAGCAAGAGAGGGGACGACTCGGGGAGTTTCCGAAAAGGCACGTCACTTTTCATATGGAACCACTATCTAGTATATTTTTAATCCGGACAAATCTTAAAAAATGGACTTACTAGAAAAAATAGTGTGCTACTTTGGAAACTCCCGTCCCGACGACGTGAGTTTTCAAAAGAACATGCAACTTTTTCCTAGTGAGCTCACTATCTAGTATATTTTTAGTCCGGACAAACCTTAAAATGTGGGTTCACTAGAAAAATTGGTGTGCTCATTTGAAAACTCTCCAAAGGAGCATGCCACTTTTTCTAGTGAGCCTAGTATCTAGTATATTTTTAAGTCGGACAAATCTTAGAAAGTGTGCTCACCAGAGAAAATGGTGTGCTCGCATCGGTGCGGAGCCAGCCCACCCCGCTACAGTGGGACCCACATCCGAGTCCCTACTGGTCATTTTTGTGCTCTGGGGCCCACACGACGAAACTAAAGACTGTGACGTCCGAAAAGGCGTATATATTTGCGCGGATTAGTTATGATTAAAGATAATTTCCAAATACTTAAAAAAATTTCTAAGTACACTTTGCATTAAATACAAATAATAATATGAATTTTTTCTAAGCCCACCCATTTTCTATGTCTAATCGTTCTTTACTTCTTCTTTTTTTTCCAACCACCCTATGATTCCTTTTCTCACTCCTCTTGTGAAGGAACTCACAACCTTTTATTATTCGTCACTGTCACAATCCATGCCCCCATCATCTCTCCTCGCCAGCAAACTTGTAACTAAAGTATTTTTATTAAGGTTTTAAGAAAATTTTGGAGAAAAATAGCAGAAGATGATGAGACCATTCTAAACATTTAACTACAAATTTGTAATAAAAAATATAAACTTCACGAAAAGTACTTCTTTCTCACTTGGGCCTAGTTTACATAGCGCGTTTTCTTAAAATACTTTTAATTTTAGTATGTTAAATATCTCAAAAAAATTCAATCTACATTTAATCAAATAAATAATACATTGAGATGTGAAAAGAAAAAAAAATAATAAATTATTTATTTATTATTCAGATTTTGTCTTTTTGTAATAAACAAATTATTATTGAAGATTTTTAATATAGTTTTGTTATACTCTTGATTGTGATATATTTTCTTAGAATCTATTGAATTTCATTAATTATGATTGAAAGAAAAAAGGCTTCGTGATATATATATATATATATATATATATATATATATATATATATATATATATATATATATATATATATATATATATATATAAAAGAGAGATTTAGAGATATTTAATTTTTAAGTTTTAAAAAATTATTAAAATTTTGAGACCGATTAAGAGAAGAGCCAAGAAAAAAGACGAAAGTAGAAACTTCACAAATATTTATGACAAACTTGTAATAAAAGTACGTAAAAATTGAAGGGATGCATTTAAAAATTTTCTTTTCGCATGCCGCTAACTTTATTTTTTTTTCTTGAGAATATATATTCCACCAATTAAGAAATGTAATTGCTCAATTTCCTAGTTTTGACCTCCAGAAATATCTATTGTACCCTTAGTACAAGACTTTATCATTTGATTTTTAACTTGAGAGAGAGAGAGAGAGTTTTGACGAGAAATAATAAAATAAATCAGTCATTTCGTAATCATTATATAAATTCCTGCTATCATTAAACTTATTCCGGACAGATTAGCACTAATGACATTCTATATAGCTAAGCTCACTAAAAACGCATTAAAGTTATACAAGAATTTAACGTGATCGAAAAGTGATTAGTATGATGACGAGAAGATCAAGGTCCAAGATAAAGGCAACATAAATGAAAGGTAATCTAATTACATATTAATTTAAAAAGAAAAAAAAATAATTATATTAAATTGCCCATGATCATAGTTAGATCCAAAAATCTACTGACCACCCCGAAATCAGATGTTGATTTCAAAGCAGAGCGTAAATCTGAACACAAAATTTAAAAGTCAATAGGTTTGACTTTGGACTTCCAAGTCAACAAAACATATCCAACAATTTATAGTTGAAGGGGAGAAAAAAAAAACAATTTAAACTTCATTGCAAGTTGAATTAAAGACACATGAAAAGACTTCGAGAAAGTAGAGTATCTGGAAACAATTTCAAAGGGGAAAAAAAGACAATGAATCATCAAAAATTGTTTTCTTGCCAACTTGGGCTTATTCACGGCACCACCAAATCATTGGACCTTCATCGTTGGTAGGAGTGGCAAACGAAGCGTCCATGGGCCGAAATTTTTTATCCTTTCTATATAAAATTTTAAATTAAAAAAATAAAATTTTATTTTTTAATTCAAATCCATAGATGCGTCCATTACTATTCCTAATTATTGATCGATCACCATTATCAAAAATGAAAAACTTGGATATATCAATAGGTTATCAAAAATGGAAAGCTTGGATATATCAATTGATAAAACTAATGATCAGATATGAATTTCCGATGAATAAAGCTAGTTTAAAACTAGTTATGCGTAGGATATACAAGCCTTGGATTTTAATAGTAACTTCACAAAAAGAAAAAGACAAAGTTGTCAACTTAAACCAACTTGCAAGGCTTTTAATAGTAACTTCACAAAAAGAAACAGACAAAGTTGTCAACTTAAACCAACTTGCATGCTACTACGAAAATATATATATTTCATATAGAAATGATAATATACAACCCCCCACCCCCCCCAAAGGCACGCATATACTCCTTTATGAATGAAAATTTATCTCCTTTATGAATGAAAATTTATCGCTTTAAAAAAGATGAAGAATAAGTAACATTCTACTTTTAAATGTGCATAATAATGCTCCAATATAACAATAGGTGAATAGTATCCTAGTGCAGGCCTGCTGGCTGTTCAGGTGACCAAAAGAAGCACAAAACAATAACATAATGTATGTGCCATGAAAAGCATGGCAATCAACTGAAGTAGAACAAATCTTTTCCATTGCTAGTCTTTAAGTTTTATATCAAAGTTCTTTTTTTTTTTTTTTTTGACTTGGCCAGTGTCGGAAACTTCTGTCAGATTTTTGAAAACTCACCAGCACCACTCGTCATTTGTTCACGATGTACCAATGAAGCTTAAACAGATGGCGATGGATATGTTTCCCATGATGCTGATGGCCGAGCAAAAGCCAAAAGCCAAGAGTAGCAAGTGAAGCAGCGACAGGCTTCGCTTCTTTCTATTGATTGCAATCCCAAATTTTTTTGCTTTCGTTCTTTGCCTGTAAAGTCAAAAACACGAGGGCCAACAAGTCCATAATTATAACATATGAAACCAGAACAAGGTCTTGTGGTTAGCTATGAAGAAAATTTAAGTAGCATACTTATGAATAGTGCCACCGCCACCAACAATGAAAAGAAACAATGCGAATGATAATGTCCTGAGTTAGGACAGGGCTGAATAAAAATATAAAACCTTAAACAACATTTTGTTTGTTGATCATCAGGTGCATGCTTTTGGCCAGGAGAATATTTATATTCTTTTGAAAGATGCATCATCAAGACGATAAGTGTTGCTTTAAACAGTCCACAGGGAACACAGTATAGAAAATTTCCTCATGTCCTGACTGAATCAATGGGCTAAGTTGAAGATCACCTTTCTTCATTATAGCCATAAAAGGTGACCAGGAATGTCAAGGGACCAGACTAGAGTTTGAATTAACTTCAAGCGCTCTCAAGGTGAAATAGGAAAATTCCTATCACCAAACGAGACAAGGCTTTCCATGAAAAAAAAAAAGGGATAAAAGTTGCACTTGTACAATAAGCAATGAGTCACCAAGAAAGAGAAAACAGATAAAAGAACCAAGGAAACAATAAAATTGCAAATCTTACCCTGTAAGAAGGAACATTTTACCAATTAATCTGTTAGAAACTCATTAGATAATAAATTGTATGGTCATCTTGTCCCTCCAAATTGCACGAGAGGAACCAATCACGGGCATGGATTCGGATATCTAGCATGAACCTTGTCAATCTCTGATATAATCTCTGCTGCAAGATGGATATTAGTTGCTTCAAGGACCTCCACAAGTTGCCATGGTTTGGTTGCCCCCATAACAGCACTGGCAACAAGAGGGTGCTTCAGTACGAATGCTGCCAGAATAATCAAGGAAGAAAAGAATAATGGTTAAAACTCGGGAAAATTCCATATCTTGCCTCTCTATATCCTGTAAGAGCAAACTCAGACTCATACACACACCCCTACACTGAATGAAATATTTTTGCAGCATGCAAGTCAAGGTTTCCAAGCCAATGCAGAAGGGGGAAATGCTGAGTTCATGAGAATCATATAATTCAAGCTGTTCAAAGTTTTATACCGTTCAAAGAATTTATGCAGAAAGCATGAAAAAGCTTCAACTTCACTTCTATACATTCCCCAGCAGCAAAAAGATAATAATATATCAAGTGAAATTAAACCAACCAAAACTGGTTGTTTTTGTAAGAAAGTTAATCATAACCAAAAATCAATCTCTATCTTCATATCAATTATAAGTGGTACATATATTTATAGAGCTCTCAACTCCATATAAACCTCTCAATAGGCGATGTGGTACTAAACTCAAACTAAACCCAAATACCAAATAGTATTTTAATATAACACTCCCCCTCAAATTGGGACATAAATATCAATCATCCCGAATTTATTATACAAATTAGAAAACAGTTGGTGATGCAGATTTAATTAGAATATCGGCTAATTGTTCTGACGAAGGAGTAAATGGAGTACATATTATCTTCTTTGCCAAGTTATCTCAAACCAGATGACAGTCTAGCTCTATATGCTTAGTACGATCATGAAATACTGGATTTTGAGCAATATAGATAGCTGACTAATTATCACAATCAATGTTTAAAATAACGATAACGTTAACGTAACGTTTTTTTTTTTGTTAGGTTATGTAGCAAATAACGTAACGCTTAACGTAGGTTACGCAATTTTCTATTTATTTAATTAAAATAAATATAAAACTGTATTTAATAATTTCCATTAATAAGTAAATAAATCTAAAAAATCATATAAAATACTGCAAAATCAATATAAAGGCATAGAAAAATTATAAAATGTCATAGCAAATATTACAATAATTTCTCAAGTCATACACAACAAAATTATAAAATGTCATAGCAAATATACTGACTGATAGTCACAAATATAAAAATTATACAGTCACAAATCACCCAAATATCACCCAAATATAAAAATTATACAAATCACCTAAATATCAGTCAGTAACAGTCATAAACAATCACAAATAGTCAGTATGCCCTAACCCAAATTATCAGATTATCTGTCAAATTAGTCTTATTAAAACAAATCAGTCAAATTTAAAATGGGAATGAGGTTAATTACCTGCTGGTTGACTGGCGGATGAACAGTTCACCGGAATGAGGTTAATTACCTGCTGGTTGAGCCGGAGAAATGGGAATGAAGTTAATTACCTGATCGGAGAGCGAGAGAGAGTTAATGAGAATGAGGTTAATTACTTACTATCGGGAGAACAGTTGACCGGTGGCGTCGGAGGCTGCATCGACAGCGGCGGACGAGGGAAGAGCGGGAGAGGGCGAGGAGATCGGCGCAGAGGGGAGAGAGGGATCGGGACGTCGGCAGAGGGGAGAGAGCTATCGGGAGAGGGCGAGAGCTATCGAGAGAGGGGAGAGAGGAAAGAACTATCTCAAAGAGAGATCGGGGGAATTAGGGCATCGGAGAGCGAGGGAGATCGGAGAGCGAGGGAATCAGGGGAATTAGGGGAGAGGGGCGAGAGCTATCGGAGAGCGAGAGAGATCGGAGAGCAAGGGAATCGGGGGAATTAGGGGAGAGGGGCGAGTGCTATCGGAGAGCGAGAGAATCGGAGAGCGAGGGAATCGGGGGAATTAGGGCAGAGGGGAGAGAGATTTTGGGGAGAATAATTAGGGCAGATCGCGGGTTCGGGATATTTAGGAGCGATTTAATGGGTTTCGGGTCGGAAAAAGCGGGTTTCGGGTCGTGAGTGTTGTTCGATAAGGATTTGGAAATAACGCACGTTATAACGCGTTCTGTTATAACGCGTTATAACATACGTTATTTAGAAAAAAACGCACGCTACGCTGCAGTGCGTTATTTCAGCCTGTTACGGAGCGGTGGGGGCTCGCTACGTTACGTAACAACGCGTTACGTAACGCGTTTTTTTCAACATTGATCACAATACATAGGCAGAGGATTTTTAGAGTTGAATCCAAATTCAGTTAGCAAATTCTTTAAGCATAACAATTCGCACGTAGTGTATGCCATTGCCCTGTATTCTGTCTCAGCTGAAAATTTAAACACTACATCATATTTCTTACTCCTCTATGTGACTATATTACCTCCAACAAATGTAAAATATTCAGTGGTCGACTTTCTGTCTCATTTATCTCCTGCATATCCAGCATCTGAAAAAGCAGAGATTTTAACATGTCTATATTTTTTATAAAATAACATCTTTCCAGGAGAGCTCTTAATATATACTAAAACTCTCAGAACAACTTTTAAGTGTATGTCCCTTGGTTTATACATAAACTGATTTAGCAACCCAATAGCAAAAAAATTATCAGGTCTAGTGACCGTGAGATAGATAAGTTTGTCAACCATTTTTCTATACTGCTTGACATTCTCATACAAAACACTATCTTCACTCCACATGTCTAAATCTGACTCTATTGGAGTATTAGCAGGTTTACACCCAATGCCACTGATCTCTTCCAAAAGATCTAGTGTGTACTTCTTCTGAAAGAGAAATAACCCATGTTTATGATAAAATACCTCAATACCAAGAAAATATCTTGGTTTTCCCATATCTTTAATTATAAAATATTGCTTGAGATAATTCTTTGTCTCAGTCAAGCATGTTGTATCACTCTCAATTAGTAAAATATCATCTACATCTACAGTAAGAAGGACAATACCAGAATGAGTATACCGGATAAAAACAGAATGATCATAGTAACAACGTTGAAATCTAATACCAGTAATTACAGTAGAAAGCTTCTCAAACCAGACTCGAGAACTCTGTTTAAGTCAATAAATTACTTTTTTTAGTTTGCAGACGATATTCTCCCCCTGAACAACATATCATGGAGGTTGTTCCATATACACATTTTCTTGTAGATTACCATATAAGAAAGTATTTTTAATATCCAATTGGAATAATGGCCAATCGAGATTCACGGCCAGAGAGAAGAGAATATGAATAGAGTTGAGACGTGCTATGAGAGAGAAAGTCTCAAAGTAATCAACACCATAAGTTTACAAAAAACCTTTCGCAACAAGACGAACTTTATAACGGTCAATGGAGCCATTCGGCTTGTATTTGATAGAGTAAACTCAACGGCAACTAACAATACATGCATCAGGCGGAGAAGGAACCAAATCCCAAGTTCCACGAGAGACAAACGCTTGTATTTCCTCATCTATGACTGACTGTCAGGCAGAAACTAACACTATTTACTGAAAAGACCAGAGTATAGAGACGGAAGAAAGAGAGAGCAAACTAACGGAATATTAGGTGAAGGTGATTATATGAAACAAACTGAGAAACATGATAAGCAGTAGTATAGCTTACCCTTCCGAAGAGTAATGGAAAGATTAGAGACAGCAGCAAAAGAATGTTGTGGTTGTTGAGGACCTACAGCTAGAGATGGCAGAGTAATATGTAGTGAGTTGGAAAGGGGCACTTTTTGACGGCGAGAAAATACCAACAGTGATTTCGTGGAAGGGACATATTCATCCCCTTTATGAGACACCGATATTTGCTCAATCTCAGTAGTGGAGATAGGTAGCAGTAAAGGAAGAGAATTTTCCAACTAATATGTTGATGTGAAAGTGAAGTAGGAAACAAATTAAAAAAAAAGTAACATCAGCGGAAACAAATTAAAAAAAAAGTAACATCAGCAGAAACAAATACTTTCTAGATACCGGATCATAACACCCATACCCTTTTTGCATCCTAAAGTATCAAATAAATACACACTTGATTGCACAAGGAGATAGTTTGTCTAAATTAGGAGACAAATCTTGAACAAAACATGTACAACCAAACACTCGAGATACAAGAGGAAATATGGATATATCAGAATAAAGACAGAAAAATAGAGTTTTACCATGCGAGACAGAAAATGACATCCTATTTATTAAATGACATGCACATAGAACAGTATCAGATCACAGATATCTTAGAACATGCATGTGTGAATCATTAATGTCCGAGCAACATGTAGAATATGTACTTTATTTCATCAATACCGTTTTGCTGAAATGTGTGAGAACAAGATATTTGATGAATAATTCCATTAATAGTATAAAATAAGGAAACATCAGTATTCATATATTCTATAGCATTATCAGTGCGCAAAACACGAATAAATGTAAAAAATTAATTTTTTATTTCCTTATAAAATAGTTTAATTATATTAGGAACAGCAGATCTTTCTCTTAACAGATACATGCATATCATGCGAGAGCAATCATCCACAAATATAAGAAAATATCTAAAGTCTTTAAAAGAGGAAAAACGATATGGTCCCCAAAAATCAGAATGGACTAACTCAAATGGAAAACTACTACGTGGATTGACTCCACCTGGATACGAAACGCGATGATATTTACCTAGTTTATAAGACTCACAATTTAACATAGATATACTAAACACAGTGGGTAAAATGAAACGAAAACTCTGGAGAGAAGGATGTTCAACGCGTTGGTGCCACTCTAAAAGGGAATCAAAGGAGGAGCAGCAAAAACTGTTGGTGATATCTCATGAAGAAAGTACATCCCCCATTACTCACGCTCCATACCAATCCTCATCTTAGTCTGGAGGTCCTGCAGTAAGTAGAAAAGAATGTTACAGTACAATTATTAGTTTTGGTAATTTGGTTAATAGATAACAAAGCGAACGAAGCAGCGAAGCTGTTCCTTGCTTCCTGAGGCTCGAACTAGGTGAACGAAGTTTCTGAGTCTCGAACGAAGCGAAGAAGCTGTTTCAGGTAATCTAGGGTTTTTTTTTTCTTTGTTCTTTTTTAATTTTTGAGTGGATGGTTGAGATTGATTGATAATCGGATCGCACGGTTGAGATCTATTTCTCAAACCTGTCCTAATATCATATTGAAGATCCCTTCTATTTTACCAAAACTCCGAATTTGTCAATTATTTTGTATTTTAACACGCCCCCGCCCCCGCCCCCGCAGGTCGAAGACAAGGCCCATTTTGGGCAGAGACCTGGGCTTTACGTAGCGGTATAATTTTTTTTTTAAAATCTGCAATTAAATGCACGTCTGACAGGAATTGAACCTATATTGCTCAGATACCATGTAAGAAGGTTAATCAAAACCAAAAATCAATCTCTATTTTCATATCAATTATAAGTTAAGAGAGTACATATATTTATAAATCTCTCACACCTCCATATAAACCTCTCAATAGGCGATGTGGTACTAAACTCGAACTAAAACCAAATACCAAATAGTATTTAGTTCTAACAGTTTTGTAATCAGGAACAAGGACAAATGCAATAAATATGCAGGGGTTAAATGTCTAAGAAATACTTGAGTTGCATAAGGATGATTCTTTATTAGTTTATGTTGCATGTTGTCCTCATGATTGCATTTCAAGGGATCACAAATGAAAGTGAATTTACTATTCTATTATTATGTATAAGCATCATCATTGCATTTCCCAGTTTTTAAAATTTTTATTTTTATTTTTATTTTTATTTGACAATAACACCGTAGTCTAATTAATGGCCCAAGTTAAATCCTCCAATTAACATTGGTGGGGATTACACCACCTCTTGGGAGGAAGGGGTGTTATCGGTTGAGCTTTTCACATTGTTAAGAATGGTTTAATGTATTAATAGCCAGGGGACACTTTTCACATGGGGATCAGTGCATTTCGCTAAGTTGATGCATTGATTTTAGGATTTAGATTTAGCAGGATAAACCCAGCAGCTTCAAGCATATAACTACAAGTTTGCCAAAACTTGAAGGGTCCCCCTTCAAGTCAAGTAGCTTAACAAGACCGTAAGAGATGGCACAAGGTGCCAGCCAGATGCCTTGAACAGAAATTGATACATAGAAGTACTGGAACGAACAGTTCTACAAACCCCAAGCATACAAAGCAATGCACTGCATATCTGCAACACTAGCATAGCAATACTTATTCCCTACTTATATCAATGTATTAAATCAGCCTTCCTGACTTGCACAGACATCCTCGTTTCCTACTTGTACCACAGTACTAAAGCAGCAGCCTCTATTTGGGATATTGTTGGCAAGAATGCACAGCACTGAGCAATGCAGTATATACTAAAATTGTAGCTGTAAGATAAAAATAAAAGAGGAACTAGGTGTAATGAGGGTGTAATGAGACAAACTATCACTCTATCATTATAAATTCACCCAGAATTTATCACACTATGATTGAATAGAGCCTGAGAACCGAATTGTCTCTAAGCTCGAGATCACTGCAAAAATGCTTAGGCCACAGTCACATTCCTTAAAAGGGATCACAACCATGTCTAAACACTTGTAACACGTCTCGGTTACGAATGGAAAACAAACTTTTACAAACATGAAGCTTCAGGAGTTACCCTTGTCCATTTTGTGAAACATCTCAACTCACTAGCTTTTCATTGGCAACCAAAAAAGAGCTCCAGAAAGTTTTCATAACTGCTTTATTGAGACAGATTCAGACCTCTTGCATGACTGCAGCAGGTTTAACCACCATGCTACACTGTTACTCCCACAATACAACTCCTAAAATATGTCAATTAAATAGGCTAGTTACCACAAACTATATTAGTATATTTTGAAGTTAGCCCCATATAATTAATTGGATGCACTTGAATGTGGACACAGCTGTACTATTGGTTTGTGCTATGTGCAAATGCAGCAGATTTGTCAAACCTAAGAAATGTAGAGTAACATCTTGAAGATGCATAAACAAGAAAGTGGCACATTCTAGACACGTAATGTCATTTGCGCACATGATAATTTGGGAAAACAAGTATGAAGAAATCAAAAGTCACGCTAATAATATTTAAATGGGTCCCTTGCATCGCCTTATGCAATTTGGATCAAACCTGATTTTCAAAGAGACATTTTGCTTCAAGAGGGGATCAAGGTATGTAGAGGAAGATATGGCCTGATGGATATAGCCAACTGAGCTTGTGACTGGGAGCATGCAGGCTTTAACATAGACAACAGTGCAACCTACCATGAAAACCCAGCATGAAGGAACAAATGGCAAGCAAAATAGTTTAGCGACAAGATAAAAGTTAAAGGAAAAGAAAAAACACTGGTGTTGGCAAGGTAGAAGTGGAGTGACAAACATTAGCACATATTATATGTTAGGTAAAGGATTACTAAAGGTGTCTTCATAGAGCTATGCGGGACCTATTTTTAAAAAGAACCCTCCCAATTCATGCATGTGTAGTCGGCTCCACTTTGATAATAAATAAAACTGTTTTCTCTCCCTCTGTCTGCTTTCACAAGAACCACAGCAGTCTCAATTCAGGTCAAATCCCAAATTGCCCCCTTTCTACCTCTCTCAGCCTCTTCTGTAACCACCATCAACACGAGTGGCGGTACTGGTATCTCCTCCTGTTCCCTACTAAAGAAGCGGCCAGCAGTGCGGCAACAACGGTAGAGGCAGTCGCCAGTTGCTGCCTAACAAAAACCAAGAAAATTTCGCTGTTGTTGCCACCAATGTCAGCAGCTGCAGCATAGTGGCAACAACAGCGAAATTTTCTTGGTTTTTGTTCTTGTATCTATGTAATCAATTTAAGATGTTATCCTGTTAAGTTCTAAGCAGGTCAATGGAGCTCTTTATGTTTTAGTCACTTATTTTGAAATTTTCTAATTTTGGTTTTATGCATTTCAACTAATATGTAGAAAATTGTTAGAACTTTGTCAACTTAATTATATCTTAGGAGCTTGTAATTTCAGTCCTAAAAATTTAATATCGTTTGGATTTAGTTATGTGTTATTATGCCCCGGTTCTCCTTCCTGTATCATCTCCCATTTGCTCACCCTCAAGCTTCCTCTTCATTTCTCTTCTCAGTTGTTATGTCAAGAACAGCCTGATGCTTCTCTATTACTGTGTTGAGAAAGCCCAGTGCTCATATGTGGGAAACTGGGAATCTAAAAAAGACTCATGATGTTCCTATGGTGATTGGTGAAATGCCCCTTGAAATTGTGGTTTTTTGATATTTCACTTTGTCTTCCCATGTCAACAACTTATTTCATGAAGTGCCTTCATCCGACTATTCCAATGTCTTCATATGGAGTGCCCTCATCTCCTCGACAGCAAATGCAGCGGTTGCATCGTTCACTCAAGCAAGTTGCAAACATAGCTCAAATAAGCAATTATGCAAATGGTAAGGGCTGTCCACAACAAAATTTTCCCAACTAAATGCTATAGGTTGTTCTATTACTTACAAACCTTCTAGCCATTTTTAGCTTCTTAGTGTTTGTTTCAAAAATTCTAACTCCCATGCCTACGTACTCTAAGTTGTTGTCATATTTGTTGTACGCTCATCATAATGGCACAATAGTCTGGACACTGGTTCTTGTGTGTATAACAAACTCATGCAAAAATTAGAAATAAATGATCTCATAAAACCAAATCATTATGTTAGCATGAATTCTTTTTACTTCATCAGAGGTTCATCACGCAAAAGATTTTTGGAGTCCTTTTTTACTTTGGAGTATCTTCATGTAAGAAATGATTTGACGTTTCAGTGACGTTCTGAGTTTGAAACTAGGTGAGCCTTCACATTCTTGTTCAATATTTCTCTATTTTTATTTCCAATTTTGCAAATATTTTGCTAATTGATTTTTTTGATTGTTGCGCCAATATCTACAGCCACCAGTATAAGGAAAACCATTTGAATATTCACAAAAAGAAAAAGTTTTTTTTTAATTATTATTAACTTGTATGGCACACCATGCCATATGAAACTGGGTTGAGGGCTTTCCTTTTTTTGCAGAAAAAAGTGCTTAAAGTTGTTATATTTATTCAGCATAGATCAAAGGCCAAGAATTAGCCACCTTGGTGCCTCTACAAATTGCATCTATGGAAATACCTTGGGTACACTGTTCATCATTTTTAACATTCTTAAAATTTTAAGGAAAAAATGTTGCATAAGAACCGAAAGTTTGTAGGAACAAAAACTAAATCAAAGTCTCCAAACCATAATTGCAGATGACACACAGGTTCTGCATGCAATTTTTCGTATGGACGTCCAGGAGGTATAAGGCATTTGGTAGCATATGGATCGCATTTGCGCCCATTTCCAAGCAACAACATGGGTGAAATCACAAAAAGTAATGCATGAATTAGTATCATGATTTAAGGATGTTAATGGCCAATTTGCATAATGCTAGCAAATCACAAGACAAAAATGAGGTTAAAATTGTATACATATGACAGAATAATAAGAGTACCATGGTTCAAACAGAAGCTTCTGTGATTGATGCCCTCCAAGTATCAGGTTTGGGTCAAAATTGTTGTAGCATCTCAAAAGGATGCTGTAGATTAAACTAACAATACAATGGACAACAACATTTAGAAAATCATGCTACTTTAACAGTGTGAAAGATTCTAGAAGGTTACTAGTCTAAGCAGTAAGCCAGTAACAATGGATAATAATAGTTTTTTCCTTCGTACCAATTGCCAGGGATGCAGGAGAAAGGTCATATTTCTTGGCGATATTGACATATTCCTGCAAGAATGATGGGCCTGACTATCAGCCAAGTCATAAACAAATTACAATGAATATATTAACCTATAATTCAGTCATAGATATACCGCATGCAAGTTTAGCAATACACAAGGAAAAAAAAGGTGCAAAAAAATAGCACATTTAAGTGAACAAAAAAGAGGTGCAGGCTTCTTCTACAGACACGTTAATGTGATTCTGCCACGGTCAATAAATGTCAAAAGTCCTTGACCAATGAGGCTTATGAGGAATTGGATTTTCCAATTTGTCATATATGTACGTCCTCAACTAATGGCTCTTTTTTCATGTGATCCATCTAACTTACCTACAGAAATTGCTTTCTTTAGAAGCTTATGGCATTTGAACTTACTTAAGCCCAAAGGAATGTGCATAAATAAATAGCCATGGTTCACAATCAAATATTATTTAGTGTCAAAAAATATTACTAGTCAAGAAAATACTAATTTGTTCTGACTGCATATGTACAGATGAAGCTAGATTATAACTAGAACAGCCGACTCGGTGTGGGTCCAAGACATTTCGGTTATTAAAATCATAAAAATTGATCAGTATTCAAGCAACACCATAAGTCAGGAAATTTAAGTTAGGAATTTCTGGTTGTTTTTGTCTAATGGGCTCTGTACCTTGACCCTAAAGTAGCACTACTAAGCTCTATAAATAATGTTGTTAACAAGGACTTCGTAGTCCAAAGAATGCCTAGTCCGCAGGTTCTTTTCACACTGAGATTACTATATTACTCTGTCAAACAACACTAGTAGTAATAAGGATCTATCCCTCATAAAGATGACTTAGCTCTACATAGATTCAGATGATGAAGAACAGCTTCTTGTATTTTATTATTGAGGTTGTCACGGGGAAAATGTGATGCTTAAATAACATATGGAGCTAAAAGGAACATGGGACAATAGATGAAGTTCCTTCAGAGTACCGTGCTTGAAAACAGAGAACCCAAATCAGGGTATTGACTTCTGCAGTGAAACAGCAGTTAGCATTTTGTCCATTATTTTTCTAAAAAAAGTAATTATCTACTGTGCTAGTCTAATATAAAAAATTACATTACCTTAACAGCTTTTTTTGTGGTAGAATTGGAAAGGTTGTATCTAGATTCACCTTCAGAATATCTTCCTAGGAAAGGAAAAATAATAATCAAAATCAAAAAAAAAAAAACAAACAAAAACAAAACAAAACAAAATCGGAGGATAAAGGGACTTAAAATTGCAGTAGGCATACAGAAAAAGTAGGTGTAGCTCTAACCTCGGAAAAGATTCATCCGTGCATCTGATGGGCCCCCATCAGGAGATAAATACTTCCCTGAGAGAATACCCATTGCCATTGGGCTATATGCCAACAGACTGATTCTGGAAAAGTTCCCCACAGAATCAAAGATATTGCCATGTCGAGTTTGTAATGCCCAAAAGAAGGCAATAACATTGATAATAAATTTTTTTAAAAATAGAGGAGGAGGAGGTGGAAGTATAAAGGGAGGAAGGTGGTGTCTGGTGGGAGCAAAAGAAGAATTTAATCTATGTATCATGAATTTAGAATCAGGAACACAACAGAGGGGAGCTTGCAATTTAGCTTACAGGAATTGTTATTTCCGCATTAAACAAATGAAATTTGAGAGGAAAATTGCGATTGCATTATTATGCAGATCCTCAAACTGAACTAACAAATCAAATTCTTGCCTATTTAGAAGCGTTATTATTTGTACCTTTCTATTATTAGGGGTCAAATACATTGCAAAAGATGCCAGTTAAGGTATACTTTCTTAAGACCTTGCTGAGATCTGTAGTATTAAAAACAGTAGCCTGGGCCTGCTCACTACAATCCATCACTCCTCACATCTCTCCTCTCATATCTCGTGCTGAGAAGTTACTTTGCCAAGGCAGATTACCCTCCTAGGCAGCACAGGCACTTCCATCATAAAGTTGTCTCATGCCAGACGCATTTCATGATTTTTAAGAACTTGATAAGTATCAAAGTGCAATGTCCATGTCAGTATTTACGTATCTTAGCAAAATTGCTCCTCCTATTGGAACTGCACTCTCCTCTCAAGCAATGAAGTTTCAAAGTCCATCTCCATTGTCAATTCACCTTCTTTCTAGTCACCATATGCAAGATTTTTGAGTGACAAGAAAAGGATAAGTTCTCTAGCCATCTCATCTTTCTTCTTATTTCTTATCATAGAGAATGAAATTGGAACGTGACTGTGGTTTCTTGGTTGTTCTTTCTCCTAGCTGTCGATACGGATAACACCTTTACAGGACTACATCTTCATTGTGCCATGTTGTTTTTGAAGGGAAGATGTCAAGGTCTGCAGTTGCTTTGTTGTTGGTGGTGATGGGATGATGTCTTTGCTCTTTCTGATGATGCCCGTAGATTTATTGTAACTAGCCTCTGCTTGTATTTAACAGTCCTCGTCATGGAACAATATTTTGTTTTAATTCTAGCATTCAATATCGTTTGGACAAAAGAAGAAAGCCAATCATAGAAACACTTGAATTAGGTTATTAGCTGAGCTCGTGTAAATACTGTGAGCCTCTAGTTAGGCAATGTTTTCTGAGTGAGACTCACAAATCTCCACTGGTTGTTTGCTCACAAGATGCATCCCAGCCAATTTAAGTTGTCTCCTATAAGTGAAATCTGCTGATGTGACTAACTAGATGGATCCAAGAAGAATATGCTATTCGCATTGTGACCTGGCATTAACCAAAAACCAAGTTTAAATGCACACATTAATTAGGTTATATCAACTTAAATCTGATAAACCCAAACCGATTAACAATAGGTAAGCCTAGTTGGGTTGGGATACTAGATCGGTAGCAAGTCAGATTAAGGTCAAGAATCATGATCCATTACCCAATTGACAATTGGGTAACAGAGTTACCTCAGTCATATATAAGCTAGGGTCAATGCAGACCCGACCTAATCCAATTAGGTTGAGACACCAATCTCAAATTGCCACCTATAAAAGGCTCATTTCCATGTCACAACTCTCTTTGTTACCCAAGTTACAAGAAGTGAGAGTATATATGTATCATTATAGAAGCCACATGTGTGAAATAAGGATGGACTATGGAGCACTCTATAAAATGCTCAACTACATGTCAAAGCCCTCTTATTAGCTAAATAAGGATGGAATGCAAGATGTAAGAGAATGCAGTAAAATGCTCAATTACATGTCAGAACCCTTTTTATTACTTAACTCTACTTCACAATGTGACAAGCAGTTCACTAGATGCAAAATGACGCACGTGTGCCTTTAAGGGTGCAAGGAAAATTTTTTGTAAGGATCATCCCAAACCTGATGCATGGGACTGTAGTACTCTGCTCTTAAGCAGATGGACAATTCAATGAGCCAAGATCTTCATGAGATCAACAAAGAAATGGGCATAGCTTTATGGTGTTGATCTGAGAAAAGTAACATGGTGTTTTTAATGTGGGCGAACATTGAAACTATAGTGTGGCAGGAACACAAAGGTGGGTGGTTTGCCAATATCCCCTCTCAAACTCAAATAAGACTGGCAATTTTCCAGTTATTCGTGCCTTCTTCAAACTCAAATGAGAAGGTCTAATTATAACTTCCAACCATCAGATTCAAATGAGGGCTCGTCATAATCTACCTACAATCAACCAATTTGCGATTTAAATAAAGAATAAAGATTAGTCTTGCTTATATTTCCCTTCTACTTTAGCACAGAGTCCAAACCAGAAATCTCAACAAATTTAGAGACCAGACATTAGGATTCAATAACAACAACAACTACTACTAAGCCTTTTATTCCAAGTACTTGGGATAGCCTACATAAATCAAAAGAAAATCACGGCGGATCGATCACATGGATGATACTTCTCCACTCATTCCTATCAAACAATATGTCCTTATTTAAACCTCTAGCATTCATATCTTTTTAGATCATCTCCATCCATATTTTTTTCGGTTTTCGCTTCACTCTTTTAACTACCATGTTGATAAACTCCCCTCGTCAAATTGGTGCATTTATATGTCTACGTTGCACATCATCAAACCATTATAAACCATTTTCTCGCATCTTCTCTTTGATGGGGGCCACGCCTACCGAGCATAAATATTCTCATTTCTCACTTTATCTCTCCTAGCGTAGCCATACATCCAACGAAGTATGCACATCTCTGCTACACTTATCTTCTGTGAATGACGTTTCTTTATACTCCCAGCATTCCGTAGCATAAAGTTGATCTAATAGTAATTCTATAAAAAATTCCCTTCAGCCTCAACGGGATGTTACAGTCGCATAAAACTCCCATTGCACGACTCCATTTCAACCACCCAACTTAGATCCTATGGTTGACATCACTACCAATCTCTTCATCGTTTTGAATAATAGAATTCGTGTACCTAAATTGATTACTAATTTGTATATCTTGTCCATCTAGCATCATAGCACTACAATCTCGGGTACTTCGTTTACTAAATTTACACTCTATATATTCTGTTTTGGACTTACTCAATTTAAAACCTCTATATTCTAATGAAAAAAATCAATAGTAATTCCCATATAAGAAAATATGAAACTTTGTCTTTTGGGAAGAATAAGATTACCTGTTGAATGTAGGCTGGGGGAGGAGACTAAGCCTCTATCTAGACTCGGAAGATGAGAATGGTGACAGAGCCGTGGAAGAAGGATGAGCTACAATCGACCGGGGAAAAAGGATTGAGCCGGGGAAGAAGGATCAAGCGAATCGACCAGTGGAACCTCTATCGGTGTTCGAAGATGTGTTTTAGAGGTGGAGGGTTTTGATCAGGAGAAGAATCGGGGGATTTTAGGACTGAAGGAGAGCGGTGGCGGAGGGCTGCAATCCGTGCGGAGGAGGGAAGAGCGGGAGAGAAGGATCGAAGGAATTAGGGTTGAGGGAGAGGGATCGGAGATTTTAGGGTTGAGGGAGAATGGCAGCGAAGGGTTGCGATCCCCGCGGAGGAGGAAAGAGCGGGAGAGAGCGATCAAGGGAATTAGAGCTGAGGGAGAGAGGGATCGGGAATCGGGGATTTTAGGACTGAGAGAGTTGGGTTTCGGACTGCGAAAACATATTTCGGGTCATGGGTGCGGTTCGAAATGAAGTTTGTAAATAACGCACGTTATAATGCGTTACGAAATAACGCGATATAACGTGCATTATTTGAAAAAAAACGTACGCTCCAACGTATTGTGTTATTTTCTGCTGTTATGGAGCGATTGGCCCTTGCTTCGTTCCGTACCGCGTTACGTAATGCGTTTTTTTCAACACTGCTCGAGATAAAAGGCTTAATTGTCGTTATTGTTGTTAAAGGTAGCTGAACATTCACAATTCACAATATACGAACGCTTGTTCCCAGGCTACTTGTAGACCAACCATGTCAACTTCCCAACATCACTCCCAAAGTATGAAACTTGTAGACCAACCATGTCAACTTCCCAACATCACTCCCAAAGTATGAAGGAATTGCTTCAGTGGATAGATAATGAATTAATAATACAACTAAAAGCCTTTGGATTAATGTCACAGGTGCCCTCTTTGTGGATATAGGTGCTCACAGGAATTTCTTGAACTTGCTACATAATCTTGTACACTTCAACACAGATTGGAAGTTGGAAGCAGTCTATGTATCAAACGACATGTTGTATTTGTCATGTCTGCTTCACAGATAAGGTAAAACTGCAAGAGCCATAGGAGTGATGGTAATGCAGCACAAATCAAAATTAGGATTTTGGTTAGGATTTTGGAGGATTGGGGAAGAACAATAGTAGGATTTGATATAAATATAAAGGGATAGATTTGGGACTCCCACATAATCGAAACACATGTCCACTTTACACAAAAAGCTCACAAAAGGTTTCAAAGCACATCACATGCTTAGGGTTTCTCATTTGCAACAAATTTCATAATCAATCGTTACTAATAAACCCATTAGAAATAGCCCAAATATATGTGCACCATGCGTAATAACTAGATAAAACTAATAACTTATAAATCTTAACTAAATCAAACAAAATCTAGATATAAATCCTAACTAATATCTGGCTGTTATATGTCCCCATCAGGTGGCTGTGAAGGTGGTGCTAACACTATCAAATCATGGTTTGATCCAAAGGAACAATCTAAAAGGCTATTAGTAAATGGTATCAAACAATTTCCTTTTGAAATTCAATTCATATGCGTATGTAGTGTCATTCCTCATGAGCATTGATCTGGAGATCAGTTATACAATTCACTCCACACGTTTACAGAAACTACAAGATAATTAAAAAAAACAAATTAAATTGGAACTTACCAGAAACATGGTCACTAATGCCAAGCAACCCCCAAACATCATACTAGAGCACAGAAATGACAATAATGTATATCCACAGCAGATACAAGTGATAGCAACAAATTACCTCTCATGATGGCAGCATTCAGCTAATCCAGAATCAAAATATCGGCATAGTAAGTTATAAGAGTTCTGCAAACATAATGGACAACTATTATTAGAAAACTAAACCGATGAAAGTAGCAAAGCTGCTAAATCGATACAAACAGGATAAGGTCTTGCCTGCACGCTTAATATTTTATCTTCTAGCTGAATAGTCTTAGCAAGTTGAAGGAACTTCATAACCCCATATGGTGTTTCATTACTTAGACCAATGTATCTAATCTAGCAGCAGGATATCTTTTAAATTAGAGAAATTTTTCCATGCAATAGATACAAGCAAGGAATTACATACTTTACCAGTATTAATAGCTTTTCCAAGAGCGTCAAGCTGTTCCTCTATGGACACATAAGTGTACTGTCGACTTGGATCATACTCGGTTTCTCCAAACATTGGAACATAACTGTGACACGGGAAAGCACTTAGAGAGAAGAAGACATCAGAAAGAAAAGAAAACCAAAACTAGAAAAGATTTAGTTAAGCTCCTATTCAACCAATTTTATTCATCAAATCAATATTTCCGTATCACATGCTTGTCTAAATGGTAAACAGAAGGTATGCAAACAGACCGATCAGGCCAATGTATCTGATAAAGATCAATGTAATCAGTGCACATCCTCAGCAAACTGCAGCAAACCCCGAAGAAAGATGTTAGATATAGATCAGCATTGCACAGAAATTGATCTCTCAACTGTAACATCTCTTTCAAGTGTCAGCTCATATGGCATGATATAATGAATCCTGAACACCACAAACAAGTAAGCTGTGACTTGAGCATCAAAATTTTTCGGCATCTATTTGTCCATACACAGTACATGAACATACTTGACAGAACAGGCTCTCAATAATTCTCTCAACAAAGGGATTTACCAAAACTAGCACTGAAAAGACATCCAGTTCTGCATTATTTTCATACATTACCCCAACATCATCAACAGTCAACACCAAATTCTACCATATAATGGAACAATGTCACCTCAGAACCCCTAAATTAAGTTAAAACCCATATATTTTTTTATGCACCAATTCTTAGAGTTCAATAAATCTACCGAGAGTTTTATTTACATCAAGATATATAGTTTGTCAATCATCCAGCTCTGGTGGACCTGCATAAGGAACCAGATCCAAGCACACTTCACCATTTACCTTACAGACAACTGAATGGATTGCCAAATTCAAGATAAGGCTTTTAATTCAGATATAATAGAACAAATTTAGGACAACTGAATATTCCCTAGAGAGTGAATAGTGAAACAATTAGTTGATCCTCCAAGAATTGAAGGCCTCATGAAATTATTGTTAACTGGTTTTTATTTTCTTGGTTGCAAGTTATGAAGTGCCGACACGGGTACGGATACGGGCACGGATACAACAAATTTGTAAAATCTAGGGGTACATGGGTACAGTTATATATATGGAAAAAAAAGTGGCATCTAATTATTTTGAATTGAATAATCTAGAGAAGATCATGTAGACACAAGAAAAAAACTGTCTCACTGTATTTGTATAGCACGACTTATCAAAATAGCTGCAAACCTCTTTGTAACTGTTAAAACTCAAATCGACCATGAAACCAACACTTGGAACCCTAATAGATTCCAATGGCATCCCAATTAAAGGTGGGGATACACACATCTCCAATCTTCTTGGTGTTCACAACACCATACTAAACCTAAGGGTACAGTGAACCCTCACCTCAAATTTCAACCTGAGGACACATACACTCTCACCTCAACTCTAAACGTGAAGGCACATGCACCTTCAGTCTATTCAGTGTCCATGAGGCAACAAAACAAGCTCAACTCGAGGGAACATACACCCTCCCTTCAATTTAAATCGTGGATGCACAAACAACTTTACCCTATTCAGTGTCCACGATGCCACAACTCAAATTCAACCTCAAGGGCAAATACACCCTTGGTTCCCTTGGTACTCACATACCTTGGTTACTCATGGTATCCACATATGTTGGTCTGGAGCGTTCATAACTTTAGGCCTCTTGATGTCTATAGCATACAACTAACATCACAAAAATCTTCAAGCTATCTACATGTTTAGACCATTATACTCCCATGAACACTTATATTTTGAATTGCGAATATTATATTGCTCGTATTTTGACTTGCGATCAGATCCCATATTCGTAACAAATGATTACAAGCCATGTTAAGCCTTCTTATACAAATTGATGGTTGTAATTATGAAGGGTAAATGCGATCAAATAATGAAAAGTAAATGTCCAGAGGGTATGACTATGAGAAGTTACAGTAGAGCAGTTACCGCTTCCAGACAAATGAGATAGAAGAAGTTTCTAAAATTTAGGTGTATTTAAGTAATAGAATGATAGACAAATGACGAGTAACCACTCAAAAGTAGTATTATAGTTCAAATAAACTGAAAACGTTGAATTATAAGAAGAAAGATAAGAACTTGTCTATAAACAGTAACCAAATAAAGTGCCGACAAATGGCCTCAGGCACTGCTGAAAGCACAATCAAGATCAATAAAGTTCACTTTTGAACTTTTTGGATATCAGTATCATTGACACTAAGGGCAAGTTTGTTAGTATGCATGCAGAAATAAAATTTACATTTTCAAGTAAGAAACATAGGGAGTTACCAAATTTTGGACGGAACTTCAATTTCCATACAAATGAGTGGCTGTAATTTCTTAACTTTGACAAAGCATTGATGTTAACTACTATTATTTCATTAGTTCAAAAAAATCTAGTTTGCTATATTGTACAGTTGGGATAGTAAATTTGGAACGATCAATTTTGGACAAGACATCCATTCCTATTTTTGCAAACAAGCTATCTCATAATGGATATTTATTAAACTATCAGACTTGTCAGACTTGTCTGTTCCTCGAAGCTGAATGTAATTCTCTGTAACAAATACTGCAATTTTTGTTTCTTCTTCAAGACTTTTCTTAGGCTAGGAGAATTTTGGAGAGTTTCCAATTGATCACTCGGTCTTAAACAACACGGCTAATAAGGTACATTTTCATATCCGCTCATTGGCTAGCAAACTCACAGATTGTCCATAATTTCCTAGATAAAGAATTTGGCACCAAAAAAGACACATTTATAATAAATTTAGGCTAACTTTATAAATACCAATCATGTTAAAGCTGGCCTTCTTAGTGGTCCAAGTTAACTTTCAAATAAATCAAGTCATGTTGTATTTATAAAGTATTCTCCAAATATATAGGCACTCCTGTGTGGGAAAGACAATGTTCGTATTAATTTCTAATGACACCTCAAGCATTCCCAATTTAAACTAACTTTTCCTCTGATTTGGGCAAGAAACTGACTGCTTAAGCAACAGCTTTACATGGTAAATATGATCTCAAAGATCTGATCTTGAAAATTTTGCCACTCCACAAGTTCCATAAGGTATCAGTGTAAAAAACAAAACTACTTTTTAGAACTCAAAAATGTTGCTTTAAACAGAGGTGGTCCACATGATCCGACAGACTGAGATGAATGCACACGACCTGTTATCAATGGCCTCTATTATGTTCTTCCCATCAAGAGACTTAGGACCACCTCTAATCCAAGTCATCTGACCTGATGGTCCACTGACCTGGAGAGAAAAAAACAAACTGAATTACCTAAATCATGCTACCAAAAGAAATTATCTAAATGCAAGAATTGCTGGATAAATTATCAAATGCATAGTGTAGTTGAAATAATAATTAAGTCATGTAGTAGCATGCAATACAGCACAAAATAAACCAAAAAAAAAAAAATTTTTTTTACAATACTATTCCTTTTATGGAAAATAAAAGCATTAAGCTGTGAAAGAACTCTTACATGTAGATGAACATACCACCAAAAACGAGCCTTTGCATTATCCTCCTACCCCACATTTCATACATCCATGTATTTTCATATTTATGGTGTAAACTGTAAAATGAAAATGAACTTGGAAGAATATAGAAAAATTAAATATAAACTACGTTCTGACAACATAAAAATAATAACTAACTAATAAATTCACATCACAGCTACAAGGCTGGAAATCCAGCCAAGTACAACCTGGTCCAACTCAGTCCAGCACACTTAGAGGTGAGCTTGGGCCTAGATTTTAGGTCCGATTATTAATTTAGCTGAGCTTGGACATGAGGCTCTAGGCCCGATTGGCGCAAATAATCAAATATTTTAAATTTTTAACCCTAATCTATGAGTGATATATAGTACAATATATATTTAAATCTTTGCATAACACCGAAAAGGTTTTGGGATAATATATTTGGTTACATTGGTGAAGAATTGTAAACCATATTTCTTGTGAAGTATAAAAAGCAATGTTTTTTTAATAATAAATGTGTATTACTTAGGAAGATCATAATTTATGTAGAATATATTGGTATAAAATTTTCACTTGCTTATTTACCTGCTTCAGGCGCTCTCAGCATCACTATAAAAGGCGATTTAAGTGTTCCCTCATGACTATAGGGGCTTATTTATTAGTATCATGTGAAATTGAATAATGAATGTTGTTGCTATGAATTGAAATCGGATAATGAATTCAGCTAACATGAACATAAATCGAATAATTAATAATCTTATTCTTTGAAACAATGAAGCAGCATCTCTACGTCTTTACGGTTACTCATGCTATCCTTCCCCAATACAGTTCTGGTTTCCAAATAAATCAAAGAAGCGTCAGGAATTAAAAAATAATAAATTTTTGTTGATCAGACTTCTCAGACACTCGTGAGCAATGTCACTTGGGGTTGGGGTATGGAACTAAAATTGCAATTTAAATTTTGTTTTCAAGGCTCTCATGTTAAAATGTAAGTACACAGCCTCATGTTCTTAACTTTCTTTGGGCCATTCTTCATATGGTTTTGGGTGCTTTGCTAGGACTTAAAGAGCATCGTTTATATGGTCCAAAGCTGATGAATAGTACATAGGTTTATGGTGGCATGGTTGAATTTGTATAGATTGAGTTTTAATTAGTATATACAACAACAACAAAAAAAAAAGCTTTTTGTCCCAATTATTTGGAGAAGATTACATGAACCAAAAAGAGATTTACACCGGACCGAGCACATGAATCATCCCTTCGCTCATTCCTTCACCAATATGTCTTCATTAAGGCTTTTAATATTCATACTTTTCATATCACCTCCACCCATATTTTTTCGGTTGTCCCTTTGCTCGCTTTTTTAACTTGCCCTATGTTAATAATCTCCACTCGTGAAAATGGTGCGTTCATAGATCTACGTTACATATGACTAAACCATTATAAACGGTTTTCTCGCAGTTTTCTTCTATGGAGACTACTTCTATTTTAACAAGAATATCCTCACTTCTCATCTTATCACTCTGAGTGTTATCATACATCCAGGGAACCATATACATCTATGCTACACTCTTCATGATGTCTTTTTACATCTCAATATTCTATACTATATAATAAAATTGGCCTAATAACAGTCCAATAAAACAAAACCTTTAACCTTAAATAAATATGCGGTCGCATAAAAACTCCCGTTGTGCTCATCTATTTCAGCAAGCCAACATAAATTCTATAATTGACAATCGATCTCCACACTCTTTGTGGATAATAAAACCCAGGTACATAAACTAATTGCTCATCGGTATCTCTCATCCGTCAAATATCACAAGTGTTGGATCCTGCATTTACCAATTTGCACTTTATATATTCTGTTTTAGACCTAATTAATTACTTGCACTACTTATTTGATAGGAACATCAAGAATGCCAAGAATAAGCACATCATAAAGGAGATCACGATTTTAAATAACCGATACAATTGATATAATTATCGAGGGGTTTATGAACGTTATTTTATGCTTGCGTTGATTTATTTGAAAAGGTATTTATGATATACGAGTTTTATGGTTTTTTACGTAAATACATTAATTATTTTAGGTTTTTAGTTACATATCCCCCTCCCTAAACATATTCTTATTAAAATGTCCCCCAATCTCAATATTAAGAGTATGCACACACACCCTCCCCACCCCCAAACCAAAAAAAAAAAATCATATTAGTCGCACTAGAGATCCCCTTATGCTACATATAGTTAAATAAGATGCATGTAACCCTCTATTCTCTATAATTTCCCCAAAAGAGAACCCATCCCTATGTTCTTTCTACCTTCATTTTCTCCTCTACTCTAGAAGCAAAAATTAGATTGAAACTTCTTTTTCTCTTTATTTTTCTTCTTATAGTGCTAAAATAATTAATATATTTCTATTCTATTTTAAAATATATAGAAATTTTCTTTTTATGATAATATTGATGATAATAAGATTTTCTAGATTTTTAGATTAGTTATAACAAATTATGTTAATATTGTATATATTGTATAAAATTTTAAGATACCGGTTACATGATATACCATATAATATCGGTCCAATATTCCTGAAATTGCCAATATAGTACACCTGATATTACTGATTACAATACCATAAGTAATTGTCTAATACTGATTATAATTTTGATATTCTAAACCTTGGGATTTACAATCTCTAAATCTACTATCAAGTTCCTCTTAATATTTTTGATCCACCATCAATAAATTCAGCCCACAAATGCATGAGCTCTAAAGTGTAGTCACCTCATCAACCATTCATGTTAAGTACATTTCTAAATCTGTACTTTACCAATATACAAAATTCGCAAAAGCGATCCTACATTCAAACATTACCAAAGATCCTAAGCATCAGGTCACCATTAGAATAGCTAGGAATTTGATTTATTTTTTTGATTTCTCTTTTTCTTTTCTAGGAGGGGCACCAACCTTAATATGAGAAAAAATCAAGTATATTCAGTAACAACTAAAACTGTTAATGTTCAGAAAGTAAAATAACGAAGAAAAGGGACAAAATAAAAGGTCTGGTATCCCTTATTGACATTTGATTTCATAAGTATTATGTATCTGGCCACGAAATGTCATCATCAATTTGAAGAATAAGATCCCCCATCATTTCTTTACAAGGGATCACTTTATGACTGTTGTTTTCCTGTTTCCATGAGTTTGAATAGCAATTAGCTTGGAATCGGCCCTCAATTGAGAAACTTTGCTTTGCCAGTACGTCAAAGGCAAACTTAACCTCAACAATACTACATTACTATCAAGGTTTTAAATGTCAACCAATACCGATAATCTTGTATTAGATTGTGTGAGACCCAATACATGACATATCATATAATATCTGCACGATATTGCCAATATTACTGTCATACCCAATACATTACGCCCAATAGTACCAACTTCTATACTGATATCGATTCTTATATTTAAATCTTGTTGCTATCCAAGAATTCCATTTTCTTATAAACGTTACTCAAAACAGAAAGCATAGGCATCCATACCTGCCCGTACTCCACCTTCTTGATTTATGAAATAAAATGATAAAGAGGCAACAGAAAATTTAAAAAAAAAGTAGATAAAACATTGCAACTTTCTATGCAAATAAACACTATAGGTTTTGAAAACAAAACCTTCGTAGCCAAAACAACACGATCGCGTGGAACCCTCCGTTCTTTGATCCATCGCCCAACATACTCCTCGCTCCTCCCTTGAGTTTCTCTTCTCTGAGGCACTGGATACCTTCAAAAAATTTTTTAAAAAAATCATACGAACAAACAAACAAATTAATAACCTCGGCGCTGTCGAAATTAAAAGAATTTGAGAAAGAAGCTCAAATAAAAAAGAAACAATAGAAAACGTTGACGATGATTACATCTCGGCGCTGTCGAAGAAGTTGATGCCAGCGTCAAAGGCCTGGTCGAGGAGCCGAAAGGACTGGGACAGCGAGTTCTGCTCTCCGAACGTCATGGTTCCTAGAGAGAGAAAGCGAGCATTTCTTGAGAAGAATGAAACCCTAGGGGGAGAGAGAGAGAGAGAGAGAGAGAGGACGAACCTAAGCAGAGCCTGGAGACTCTGAGATCGGGGGCGAGGCTGAAGAGAGGGAGGGCCATTCAAGTATGATCTCTGTTCACTGTTTCTTGCACAAACGATGGTGGGATTGTGGGGAAGGAGAGAGTTACTAGATGCGCCCCATGTTTTTTCTTAGTGAGCCCGGGCTCATGGCTCACTAAGAAAAAACATGGGGCGCATCTAGCAACTCTCGGGGGCATTGGTGTGGGTCGGGTTGGGTAGGTTCAGGATGGGGAACTTCTAAAGGGGCAGATTTCCTAGTGAGCCCAGATTTCCTAGTGAGCCCAGTTTCATTTCACTAAATAGGAGAATTTCTTAGTGAGTACAGTTTTATTTTCAAAATACCCTTCAGTTATATTTCATCTCTCTCTTCTCTCCTCATTCATCTCCACTCCGCCGCCAAGTCTCCTTCTTCTTCCTCTTCTCTCTTCGAGATCTACCCAAATCCGCCCAAACCCTCTTCTCTCCTCACTTCCTCTCCACACCGCCTCAAAATCCTTTTCTTCGAGAGCTCCGCCGCAGCCATTTCCTCCAAATCCGCCGCCGAAGCCTCCGCCGCCGAGCCACACCCCGCTGCCGAAGCCTCCGCCGTCGATCCACACCCCCGCCGCCGAAGTCTCCACTGTAAGCCTCATTTTTTCTTGATCTCAAATTTCTCGGCTCTACTGTAATTCTCCTTTAATTTAATTTTAATTTTGTTTTATTTAGTTTATTCTTATTTGGTCTGTGACTGCTCTAAAAAATGAGGAGTTTTTGTTTGGTCTGATAATATTTAAGAATCGAGAAATTCTAAACGAGTACATTTATTTGTTAATTTTGATTTTTAACATTTAGATTATAATTATGAAGAAAATATAATATTGTAATTGTAGTTGTAAAATATGCGAAAATTTAGTTATTTTTCTAATTATATATGTTAATATTAAAATTTATTAGTTAATTTAGAAGGTATTGTTCTAATAGTTGATTAAGTTATAAAGGACGGTTTCAGTGTCTTTAAATTTTAATATTACACTATCTTGTAGTTATTTGTAGTAAATTATACTTTGTTAGTACTTACTTACACATAGAAAATTTACTATTTTGATAAAAAAAACATCTATGTATGAAATATCTTTGTATTGCATAGATGGATCCGACAGAATCTTCTAGCGTTCGACCAACTGCCTCGTTAAGGAGGAAGAAAGTAGCATCTCGACCACAAATCCAACGCCCGATACGAGAGAGAGAAATCGAAGTGGTCGTAGATACTGAATTAAATATAGAAACTCCTAATTTGATCAGGTATGATAGTGCAAGACTAGAAAAAGAGAATACTGATGCAGGAGGCTCTCAAGATATATGTTCTTTATTTTATGTCCCATATAGTACCCAGTTTATCTGATGCTTATTTTTTTCCCTTCATTAATATTGCAGAGATATACACGCATAGAAGCAATAATCGATCAATTACTTGCGGAAGGGGATAAGGCATTCAAGAAGCGATCTGGGTTGTTATTTACTGCACTTGCTAAGATCAAAGCCGTGCTAACTGGTTGCACTCAGTTAGAAGAACCATCAGAAGAGCAAGCAGAGGAACCAAGACAAGATCAATCCACTCCTAATGCACCCGATATGGCAATTATGACTCGAACCAAAAGCAGACGTCAACCCCCGAGGAAGACAAGGAGACAGTGATCATTTTGATGAATTTGTAGAATTTAAGGTTTTTGTTTGTAATGAACCCTATTGGTCGCTTTTTGTTCGTTTAATATAAACACTGCGTTTGTATTTGATCTTATTTCTTTACATTGTTTAAAATCTTGTTTGTTTTATACGTAGGGAACCTTGTTTATAATCTTCACTATTTCATTGTATCAGTAATTGTATCGTTATTTCATTGTTTAGTTGTATCCATGTATCATGATATCATTATATCGGTATATAATGAGTATCATTGTATTTGTTTATCAGCATTATCATTGTATTTGTGTATCTGGACTATCATTGTGTATCGGTGTATCATTGTATCGCAATAAACGATGTATCAGTGTATCAATGGGTTGGTGTATCATTGTGTCGGTGTATAATTGTATGTTTTTTGCTTCCTTCCCTATATTTCGATAGTAATGTATAATTAGTTGTATTTATAAGTCATTAAAGTGACGTTACATTGGATAAAATAATGATTTATCAATTTATTACATTAATAGAATGTGTGAGGCAGCGGCGGGGTATCAGACCAGGTCATGCCCCTGTCCGGACTGTCAGTCCGAACAGGGGGCGCCGTTCGGGCTGACAGTCCGAACAAGCTTTCTCTTTTCGGACTGTCAGTCCGAACAGGAGGAGTCCGTTCGGACTGACAGTCCGAACAAATCTCCGCTGTTCGGACTGTTAGTCCGAACCGGATTGGCCCGTTCGGACTGTCAGTCCGAACAGAGCCCCCATGTTCGGACTCTCAGTCCGAACGGAGCGGGAGCCTGGAGGAAGCAGAGTAGGAGGAAGGGTAAAATAGGAATTTTTTTTAAGGGTAAACTTGATATATATAGGAGTTATTAACTGGGCTCACTAGGAAAAAAGTTGTGCCCCTTTAGAAGTTCTCTTCAGGATGTGACTAAGATCCGACCAACGTAGATTTTTCTCACCGGTGTATTACATAAAAGGGGAGGTTCTAAAGAAGCATACCACTTTTCCTAGTGAGCCCACTGAGACTGTTTATCTTTGGTGTAAGTATCTAAAGTATGCTCACTATAAAAATTGATCTGCTCCTTTGGAAACTCCCTATAAAAAAGGGATTAAAAAAAAACTTATTATTAATTTTTTCCACAGGGAAACTCCCGAGAGGAGATATAAATGTCAATAAAAACCAGCAAATCATTGTACTTATATCCGTATCGAAATTATATATGGGGACATAGTAGTATACCCACAATAATACATTAATATTTTTTGTAATTAACCCTCAGAAAAACTTTCAAATTTAGAATTTCCCTAGCCAAACAAATGAAAACAAAATTAAAAGAAGTATTACCTTTAAACTTAACAAAAATCAAAGATGATAAAGTTCAGGGTTCAAAGTGTTATTTTAAGCTTTTCACATATTGAAAAGCTATCTTTGCTCTAGTTGGATGCATAAAATCTTTTTTTTTTTTATAACCAAACTATTAATTTGTATAGAGAAAATCCATCATATTAATACAAAGCGTCTAAACCTTGCAACTTTTATCGAATTATCTAGTATTGACTCATAAGTATTCATAGTTAGATTAAAAATGTGAGTGTGTGTTTTTTGATAGATTACAAGTCAAAGGAAGGAATATTAACGTATTTGGTCTGTTTTTTAGGATTTTTACATATATGTCCCTTACATTTAAAAATTAAAATTTAGTCCCCAAAGCTTCATAAGAAAAAGAAGAGAGAGAAGGGAGGACTAAATTGAAGTAACTTATAATGAAAAATTCGGACAAAAAATATGACTGGGAGATTAAAGTGAGGTAAGTTAAAGGATTTTGGGAACTAAATTATAAATATGAAAATTTGAGAGATTAAGTTCTAATTTTTAAAGATATAAGTGACAGATATGTAAATGATATGTAAAAACCCTTTTTTTTTTTTGTTGGTTACTGATTTGTGTCCATGTTTGAGAATACATGATGTCAAAATTATTAATCCAAATCTTACTTGAAGAATGCTGGGTTTTAAATCTTAATTGTTTGAGTTTAGTTGCTCATAAGATGTGAAAGGAACAACTCTCAATATTTTTCTCTCTTCATTTTGCATTTTGGAAAAGATGCTTGTTTTTGGCTCCCTCTACCAAATCTTTATTGGATCTTATTTTCATCTATTTTGAGAATTGAAAGTTTAAACATGACTAAGAATAATGAGAGCAAACTTATTTAAGATTTTCTTCTAATATTTTTGAAATTTTCATCAATTGACCTTTTTTTATCTAATCAATGATCCAACTAAGACCTTGATTGTCGCTAATGGAGACCAGGAGGACTAGTCCACCTTCATAAAGGAAATGATTTAGAGTTTATAATTTATAGACAATCTAAAAGTGAATTTCTTATTATAGTTATTTCATTTAGCAAAAAACCGTAAAGCAAATATGTGATTTTGTCTGATAATTTTGTAGACGCCTATGATTAGCTATGTAAACGTTCATGCGATACTGCATGCGCGAAGGGCTAGGGATAAGGCCTCCACGGAAGTTGATAATTCGCAGGTATTAGTCAAATTTTTTTTTTATCAAAGATTTGATTTTTATAAAATTTATGACATACTAGGTGGGTTTCAGAATACACTGGACTGCACATATGAAATTGTTCTTACCATGTGAAAATGTAATAGTTCAGTTCATTTGCATACTTTATTGAGAGTCTTGACATATTAAAAAAATGCTTGCGTACAGGTAAAACATGCCTTATAGAAAAAAAAATGCATCAAAGCCTAGGTAAATGAACTAGTCTACAGCCTTATTTGTAGACAGATTCAATTTATTACTTGAAATTGATGCTTTGGTTAGAAGTACGAACATTGGACGAGCCAAAACCGATTTGAACTGACATATTAAAATCTACCCAATCACAGCTAGTGTATTCAAACCAAATGTAAATCATGATATTGAATTAAATTAAATTGACTAAGTAGTTTTTTTTGTTGTGTTGGTCGTTGTTCCCTAATATTTAAGCTGCAGAATGAAACGACCAGTCTTAACGCAACAACAATATTGATATTATAGGTCCTACATTGTAACTGATAAAGTTCGATGCGATATCTCGTACGAGGTTTAAAACCATGGTTAGTCATGTTGTCGACGAAGAAAATTTTGTTATTTTGGCAAATGTCCCAAATGTTTTGTGGAAATAATCCTTGTTTTCGCATAATTTTAACTTTTTTAAGTGCTGTTTATACTTTAGTTCTTAGTTTCTAATATTGCATACATGAATATGACGAGTTATTGACATGCCAAAAAGCTATACTTTTGATTCTAAACTTGTTACTTTCCTATTCAATGGGCAAACTGAGTTGCATGTTTCATGTACATATGCTGTAGTGGGACAATAAACTTCTGAAAATTGTGTACAAAAACTTGAGAAGCAACAACTAAACGTACGTCTACGAAGAAGTTTCTTCAGAAACGTTGTGAACATATTTGTTGTATTGCCCCTATGCATCCGCTAGTGGGGATGCTAGCAGAGATATTGTAGCTGGGAGAGCAAAGATGATATTGTTAACAATGTGTTTTAGATGGTTGTTTGAGAACTGTTTACTACAAACGAAACTTTGTGTGTGTGTATATTAATATAATGTTATTTCTAATTATGAACTGACTTGTTCATAATTCTCATTGTATGAATTCATATTTTTATAAAAAAAATATATATTTTTGTTTGTTGCACTATATTGTAATTGTTCCCATGAATACTGACGAATTGACCTTTCAATTTCATTTTATTATCACACATTACGAATTCAAATTAAACCTTAGAGCTTGTGAGCGAGTAGAATCGAACACAACTCAAAAATTTCTCCATTTTTATTACCACACATTTTTTTCACTGTATTTTTCATTTTCATCGAGTGCGATACAACTCAAAATTTCCTCCTTCGGATGTTTTTTTAGGAAATAATTAAATATTTTTTTTTAATCATCGTAAAATTTGTGATGAACTTCTTTTGTATTTGTTTTTTTATGAATATTATTATGATTTGAAGATATCTAAAATGAATTGAAGTTATTTCAGTAAGAATGCAATTATTATATGTTAAATAACTTATTATATTTTAATGTAACTTGATAATGTTAACCAATTTACATACAGGTTTTTTAATCCACTGTCCGGAATATACACCCCGGACAAAATAACAACTGTTCGGACTGGAAGTCCGGACAGTGAACTACTGCAGACGGACAATATGTCATTCGAGGTCTAGCCCCGGACGGACAATACGTCGTCCGGATTTAGACCTCGGACGACATATACAGACTATTACCGTTCGGGGTCTAACTCCGGACGGTATATTGTTCGTCCGGGGTTACAGTCCAGACGAACAATATGCCATCCAGAATCTAACCACAGATTGTATATAATTCGTCCGGAATCTAACCCCAGACAAAAATAAAATGGAGGTTGAAGATATGAGCATTAGTGTCAAAAAATTCGATGGCAAACTTGTTATTTTAACTAAATTTTAAAGTGGCTCACTGGGAAAAATGGTGTACTACTTTAGAAACTCCCCAAAATACCTTTCCCCTCCGATCGACAAAACAAAAGAAAACCCTAGCTCTCCCTCCCGCTGCAAAACCCTAGAAATAGGATCAGACCAGACCGGCGACGGCGATGTCTCATAACCCATCCCAACTCTTGCCTTCAGGTTACCTCTCTCAGTCTCAGTAAATTTCTCTCTCTCTCTCTCTCTCTCTCTCTCTCTCTCTCTCTCTCTGTCTGTCTGTCTTTGGGAATTTGCTTACATTTTTTTGGTATTTTGTTTGATTTTCTTGGTAGAGCTGATCGATCGCTGCATCGGGTCGAAGATTTGGGTGATAATGAAGGGCGACAAGGAGCTTGTCGGAACCCTAAGGGGCTTTGATGTCTACGTTAACATGGTGCTCGAGGACGTTACCGAATAGTAAAAATTCCTTACCCCTACGTATTGCTTCTGTTTATACTTCACCGTTTCAGTCAATTACTCGGTAGAATTAGGCATCCAAGTTTTTTTTTTCCTTTTTGAGTGTTGCTAAATTTCGACAATGTGAATATTGGTTAAATAATTTATTCAACATAAGTTGGTGTTTGATTAGTAACTTTTGAGCGAGCAAGATTAATGAAGCTCAAAAGTGTGTGAGGGTAGATAAAGTTGTGATTTTTGCTTGGAATTTGGATCTTTCGAGAACCAAATGGCATGAAAGTAGCCTTCTAGTTGTGGATATTTCACATGGCAGTAACATGTTAGGGAATTTATCTTAAAAATTTAAATAAATCATATTCTTTAATAAAACAAAATTTGAATAAAATTTTACCAGTCTTAGAGTAGGGATATTGCCACTTTAGAGCAATATATGCCAACTTTGTGCGGTCAGCCATTGCTAATATGCACCCCTTTCTAGGTCCTCGCATTGATTTTTGACGTGACCTGGTAAGAAAATATAATCGAATAAAACAATAGAATAATGAAACCTTTTAAATAGAGGAGTTCTTAAATAAATGGGTCTGAATTGTTTTGATGGAATCTTTTAAGTTGTAGAAAACCTCTTGGATTTATATTCCTTTTTTCTCTTGCAAATAAATAGGTTGTCACACCCTCTTTCCAAAAAAAATTGAAATTTCAAGATAATACAAAAGAGAGGAACAAATATCTGGGCGTGTTAACTTTTGTAGTTGATGCATATAGGCTCTGGTTTTGAACCCACACTTAGTAACATTTTGTTGTATCTATATGGACATTATGGATATTCAAGGCCTAGTCCATTATGCCCCTTAGGCTACGAAAAAGTGTCAACTTTGGGTTCAAATTGAAACCTACTAGTATCAATTACATAGGATGACATACCTAGATATCTCTCTCTTTTGTTTTATCTTGAAATTTCATTTTCGGGGTGATTGTTGGGATTGTATAGGAAAATAAAATAATTCAATAATTCGTATTGAATTAGTTGCTAGTTTAACCACTTGAACATATTTAATAGGCTAGTGGTTTTTTTAGTAGGTTACTGGCCTTAAAGAGGAGTTAGTTTTGGATAATTAGTTTCACTTGACATATTTATTTTAGAAAAATAAGGAATATAAATCCAAGAGGCTTTCTACATTTGAAAGAGTATCGAATTACTTTTCTGCCCTAATCTCTCACGTAAAACCTTTGTATTGTTTTACTTTTTTGTTTGACTCTGTCTAGACATGTCGAAGCCAATATTTTGAAGTCAATTTACTCAAGTCTCCTGCTTTAGAGATTAACATTAGAGAGGGGCTTGTACCATGACGAGGTATATTGTCTTTACAAACATGAATTCAGTATATACCCTTTAGGACAATGACAACATGTATACCCCGAGGTCGGTAAAGCTTAAATTTGTTTTATTTATATGATTTATTTTATCTTTAGTGATAAATTCTTACTGTTTAAAAGAGGCAAGCTTTATAGCTAGTTAACATAATGGCAAAAATTACATGAATGACCTTGAGTTTTGAAGGAGATCAATTAGGAGGCAAAATGTACAAGTACTGAACAAAGTCTTGGTAAGATGATGATGAATGATCATCGGGTTATTTCTTAACAGGTTGGCCTGTTTGGTGTAGTAAGCACTTCTTAAACCTAGTAAGCACTTCTTAAACCTTGACTTGTGAACCCTTTTTGGGGGCAACAGAGAAGGCACTGCTTGTTTAGATAGTAATTTTGCTGACATGAATCTTTCTCCTTCTGAAATAAATTGAGCTATCATGTTCACGTATACTGCTAATACTGATATTTGCAATGCGGTGACTGGCCACTTCACTACTAGTATCCATTAGCATCCATTGTATACAAAATAAGTTCCTTCCTTATGTGGGCCATATTCTCCTCATAATCATGATCCTGGTTATTCTATGTGCCTTTCTAAATTAATGATTTTTTATAATGCTGAGAGCTCTTGGATTGGACTATGATTTGTATTAGGGTTTCTGGTGAAGTTCAAGTTTATTGTCATAAAATGTTGATTCTAAGCATAAAATTCAGGCTAATGTCTTTTAGAAGACGATATCGTGCTGGAGATGGAGTAGTCGATGATCTTTTGGTGATAAGGCACTTATTAGCAAAGCAAACTAGACATATAAGACCTTAATGCATGATTAAGGGTGAATGAAGATTTGTTGCATCTTTTATCCTGAACTACACAGATTTCATTTATTAGAGAAAAAAAAACACATCTGGAATTAGAATTAACATCTGTATCAAACATGGAAGTGTGTTGTTAGAAAGAAGGAAAGCATAGTTATAGAAATCTCTGATGTTGTTTAGGTATCAATTCCAAATCCTAATTGTACATGGAGTCAAGGTCAACCAAAATTAGATAAAAAAATGAAATAGAAAGATCAGAGGTCTTGTAACAAGATGAAAAAAAGATATTTGTTGAATGTCACATGAGATTTTTTTAAACTCTGTTGAGAGCTACCTCCTTCGCTTAGTTAAGTACTTCATATCCTTTTTACTGCCAAGTCCGTATTCATTTTTGTCTATCCCAGTCCTTGTGGCCCCTTCAGCTACCATCCTATAATTAATATTAAGGCTACATCTGAATCCAATTCCTAAAGAAAAGGGAAACCTGACATGAAAAAGGAAATCTGATATTCAGTAACAATTAAGTTTTACATTATCCACTGCTAGAGTACTTAGGCATTTTAGCCTCTTCCAAACCATTATTGTAAAGATCCTAGCCTCTTATGCTCCTTAAAATTACATAGATAACCCTAATTAAGCTAGTATCCGATGTAAAGTAATCTCAGTGTTTGATCAAAGTTCAAACCCTACTCTAGACTCCATCCGGATGTACCAAAATTTTCTTGACTTGTTAATTTACCTGTCCTGTCTTGTATTGATATCATTTATCGCTAAGAAGATTACTTAAACCTGCAGTCGAGCCTGGGATATCTTTATACGAGACAAACTATATGCCACTATTAGAACTGTAGTTTTTAAAAATAAAATTACATTTTTTTTTTTGAAAATAAGAAATATGTTTAATCTATTTAAAAGAAATATAATAAAAAGAATTTGATAGAATACTACCATTATTAAATCTAGTTTTAACTTATCTGGCAATGCATGGTTGTTGCCTTAGATTACTTGTCAGCTGATTGGCCTCAGGCGCAAGACAAAAGGATTTCAGTGTTTATGGTGAGAATTTTGGTGGTGATTCCCGTCAACCTCCTTTTATATGCAATTGGTTGCCTGATTTTTTATTTATGATTTGCTTTTTGCACATGATTATTTATAACTTATACACATGAATGTTACTTTGGTGTTTTTTTTTTGTATGTTGACCAATGCATATGATGCCATGAAAATTGGGCAATGATGATGTGGAACCATTAAGAAACAAAAAACTCGCATGAAGCACTATTTTTTAGCACTATTTTTTTTTTTTTTAAAACACTACTGCAGTGTTGCATTAAAGTAACGTTTTTGTGAAGGCACCCAGTGATTTATTATAGTTCATAAATCAGATATATGGAATTGGGCACTGTGCATTAGTTATCATTTTTTCTCTCTCTACTTTTTCCTTGCATTCTTTTAGGACCAACCAGATTTAATTGCTTTGGGGTTATATGCTTATAATGCCACATGGACACGGTAGATTGGATGTACATTTAGTAGGGAATACAACACTGCAGCAATGCTGTATTTGTTTTTTTTTTGAATCTCATGATTCATGCAGTTCCTGTTTCTACAGACCGTCGCGGAGGCCGATATTTGGCGTATATCTGGCCTTAGAGCTTAGTCAGTAATACAATATAACTGAGTTGTTTATTTTTTCATTGATTCTCTGTGTGTGTGTTGTGCCTGTCTGGATATGGACATGGATGGGACAGTCTGTTGCTTTTCTCAATAGAAAATGCTGGGTCCCAATAGAGCTAGCCATCCTCATGCATAACTGTATTATGGTCATAACCGACCAAGTCATCCTTGTAAATACCCATATACATCTTGGTATGACTTCTGATCAAAATTTTCTTCTCTTTAGATTTTGTGTTCTCTATAATCTGGCTCTTGATTTGGAAGATAAATCAATAGCGTTCTAAATTCTACTTATGTGCCTGCTGAATCTTTTTTCTCAATAAATTTAGACCTGTCCCTGTTCACAAGCAAGCTGTAGATTGTTTTTTTGTTTTTTGTTTTTTTTTTTTCTTTCCCTCTACTCAGTTGCTAAAAAGATATTTCTTTCCTTTTTAGTGAAATTACAGCTGAAGGGCGAAGGATCACCAAGTTAGATCAGATATTGCTGAATGGAAACAACATTGCCATTGTAAGCAAGCACAATTGTCTTAATCTTTTGTTATCTGATGCACCTTATCCAGTTTTAGAGTTCATAACAATATAAAATTTTTCTTACTTTCTTTTATATATGCTAATGATGCGAGGTAAAACTGTGGTTTCAATTGATTTGCTGCAAGTATAGCTTCTGTTGAAGAATTTTTTTGGTTTCGATCCCACAACTTGCCATGGGAGATAAATAGCTAATCTAGTTATTCGAGTGGCACAAATTTGATGTTATTCAACTAACAACATTGAGCAAGATGTACATCAGAGATGATATATACAGTTTTTACAAGCTCCTTCTTGTTTCCCAACATGAACTAGAATTATTTTCATGCATAATTAAATGACACTAGATGTAAATCTATCTTGGTAGCTCACACTTTAGGCATGACCAAACATACACTTTAATAAGATGCACACATATTACACTGCATAAGCAGAGCATGTCAGGTAGGTTGGAGTAGGCTGGCCTGACTTGGGCCCTGTTAGATCCAGTTTAGTTGGGTAACCTGGGTTGAAGTTGAACTATGAATTGGAAGAGTCAAAAGCTATATCAACATTATCTTTAATATTTAAGATCTTTCGATTATTGTGCCAGGTCAGACCTATAAGTGGGGAAAACCCCCTGCTAGATTCTGTATCTAAAAAGGCACATAATTTAGGAATTTTGGCCCACATCCATCTCAAAGGTGAAAAAATGTATGTGTAGAAGAGAAGATGCAATAAAATCGCTTACGACGGTTTGGTAGACCTACAAATGCACAAGTTCGACGAGGAGAGCTTAACGGACAAGTTAAAAGAGTAAAGGGAAAACCAAAGAAAATATGGATGGGGCGATACGAAAAGATATGGATGCTAGAGATTTAAATGAGGACAGATTACTTGATAGGAATGGATGTAGAAGGATTATCAGTGTGATCGATACAGTGTGATTCTCTTTTGGTTCATGTAGCCTACCCCCAGTACGTGGAATAAAAGGCTTAGTTGCTGTTGTTGTATACATTTCAAAGGTGAAAAAATGTTATAAGACATATTAAATTTAACTTTCTAGATTTAATAGAAAGTCTACTCCAACTCACATATAAAAGGTGAAAAAATTTATTCATGTATAAATTGGGTTAGATTCAGTATAAATTGGCCTATGTAAGGTCGGGGTAAACTCTCTTGACCAGAACATAATTGCGTTGGGATTTTGTGATCCATGCCCAATCAAAGTACAAAAAATTCTATTTGATAGTTCTCAGGAAAAAAAAAAATTACCATTTGATGTTTGGGCATATTCTGGCTATCCAAACATGCAGCCCCAAATAGTTAATCTGTAGCTCATAAAATGAGATCATGAGGGCATCTTTGATACAGAAAGTCAGTCTGCATATCTATATATTTTTTCAAATCATTCATCTAGCGAATGCCTTGTTGAAGATTCTAATTTCTTTTCAACTGTTGACCACTACACGATAAATCTCCAAACGTTCGGTTTGTGGTATAAGCTGCAGTCATTTGGTAACAATGATGCTCATTAATGACAATGGCGATTTCCTCTATCTTAGATGATCTTCTCTTTGACGATCTTGAGATTCTTGACTGACGTGGTGCCCCACACTGGAATAACCGGTTGGCATGTAGGAGTAGGTTAATGCGTAGATGTTATATGAATAGATACAGAAATTTTCCAGATGGATACAGCTAATACATTAACTTTTCTGCCATGCAGTTGGTCCCTGGTGGTTCGCCCGATCCTGAATGAATGAGCAACCTTTTTCTGTGTGTGTGCACGTCTGAAGCAATCAGGAGACTGATATCATTGTCTTATTTTCTAACCCTAGTGTATAAAATTACATTGGATATCGCCTGAAAACTAGCGTTAGAGTTCATCCATTTGGAGGTGGCAGTCCACCATTTCTTGTGCTGAAACCTGAGCTTCTCTAATTATGTTGCTAGTCTCATTTTAAACCACCATGTGGATATAGTTATTTCGTTGCAGTTGATTGATTTTCTATTCTATTCAAGTTAATCTGCTATTATAATCTCCCCACAACAAAAATGAGACAGCTACTATCGGTTGATTGTTACATGTTCAGAATCAGCTAGACATTCTGACTTTACTATTCCACAGACAAAAGTTGTAGCGCTTGGCATGTGTTGGCATGCCCTACTGTGCTTACTGATCAAGTATGCATGGCATCGCAGTGTCAAGACTTGATAATACCAAAATATCTCGGCTTATTTAGAGAGCGAAAACTTGCTCCTATGGGTTGAGGCTGTTGCGGGGGATGTGAAGACTGACATCTGATGGCTAAATGGCACAGGACGTGCAAGGTGCGATCATGTCTTGTTATCTTGTTATGTGCTTTCAGACTCGCCAAGTTATCTGATTGCATAGCTAATATGTGCAGGACTTGTTATCTTGTTATGTGCTTTCAGACTCGCCAAGTTATCTGATTGCATAGCTAATATGTGCAGGACGAGTGAATTTGGTATGTTTTTCGTGGATGGTTACCCAAGCATCTGTCATTTTGTAGGGAGGCGAATACTGGCCTAGGATAATTCAATTCTGGACGACTTTAATAGCCTTTAGACCTTTACAAGCAATTTTTTTTTTTTAATTTTTTCTTAAGACCAACTGAAACCAAAAACAAAAAACCCCACAAAGAAGTGGCTACATGCGATACTTCACTCTCGATGAGAGAGAAAAGGTTTGCTGCCTGCAGAGCATGTATACAGCCCCTAACACCAACAGCAACCATTCGTATTTGCAAGCAATCTCATAAATATACATAATTACCATTTAGTTTCAGAATCTTTGAATTATAGAGATTGCATGCGGGTCAGTATATATTTCCTTGAGATGGATTATGAAAAGATCTGCCTAATAACAAAGTTGCAATATGGAAGCAAATACGACAAATATCCAACAGCAACAGATGACCAACTTATTGGACTAGAGCTGCAAGTGGGCCGGCTGGGTGTATTAGGCTTGAGATGCAATCGGGCCGGGTCGGGTGGGTTCAACCTGAAACTCCACTCCAGTCTGTCGGGCTCAATCCCAGCCGTCCACGCTATCGATCCACGACGACCTAGACTGGTCAATCACAACACACCTTCCCTCTCTATATACCCTCCGAAACCCCAAGTTGCTTCAAAGCCCTCTTCTTTCCGTTTCTCTCTATTTTCTGCTCCCAATTTCTTCTCCTTTTTTTTTTTATTAGATCGGGGATGAGCTCTGCAGCGTCGACTAAGGGCGGCCGGGGGAAGCCCAAGAGCTCGCAGTCGGTGTCGCGGTCGAGTAAGGCGGGGCTCCAGTTCCCCGTTGGCAGGATCGCCAGGTTCCTCAAGGCCGGCAAGTACGCCGAGAGGGTTGGCGCCGGTGCTCCGGTGTACCTCTCAGCGGTGCTCGAGTATCTTGCCGCCGAGGTAATTCATCCGATCAATACCATTTAGGGTTAGGGTTTTGTCTCGGCCGTCAGGTTTTGGCTATGGGGTCTAATTGACGGTTTTTTTTTTTTTTTTTTTGTGATTGAGAGTGTATATATATATTTTTTAATTGATCTGGATTGTTAAAGTCTAGGATTTTGATTGTTTTGGATCGTTTAGTTTGTCTGAATTGAATTTTTGTTTTTAGATTACTGAATTAACTGGGGATTAGAGTTAGGATTGATGTTTTGTGTTGGTAACTTAATGTAGGTCATCTGATCGTAAGTGTGCGGTTTAGGGCAATTATAAATTTTTTAATTTTGTTTCTTTTCTCTTTTTTTCTTTTCTTTTTCTTTCTTTCTTTGTTTTTATGCTGTTAGATCATCATTATGTTGGTTCTAATTAACAACTAGAATGTAACTTTTATCAATCTAATGTAGGTAATGTGATTAGGTAATGTGATCAGGTAATGTGATCATAGGTGTTCGGTTTAGGGCAATTATAAGTTTTTAATCCTTTTTTTTTTAATTTTTTAAAAAATTTTGTTTTGTTTTTTTGGCTGTTAGATCATCATTATGTTGGTTTTAATTCACAACTAAAATGTAACTTTTGTGAGTGATCTTCTGATTTAAAATATTTTTTTTTTTGTTTGTCTTTTAATTAAGTTCTCTCTTTTGTCGCTTCAGTATTTGTTGAAATCTGCAATCAAAATTCAATTTTTGTAAGCAAGTTGGTTTTTAGTATTATTAGGGTTTACCTCTTTCTAAATTTTTAGGGTGTTGGCATGATGCAGGTTTTGGAGTTGGCTGGTAATGCAGCTAGGGACAACAAGAAGAACAGGATTGTGCCGAGGCACATTCAGCTTGCAGTGAGGAATGATGAGGAACTGAGCAAGCTTCTTGGGACTGTCACCATCGCCAATGGAGGAGTGTTGCCCAACATTCATCAGACTCTTTTGCCCAAGAAGCAAGGGAAGGGGAAGGGGGACATTGGGTCCGCATCTCAGGAGTTTTAGGTCTGCTATGTGTTTTTGTTCGGATGGTTTATTCAATGAGGGAGGATAGATAACAATGGTGTCCCTATTGGTAGGGCCTTCTATAGGTTGGGTAGTTTGAACTGCTGTAATATCAATTTGGTTATGGAACTGATACAGTCTTCTTATAATGACATGCAATAGAATCAATGAGACTATGGTGATGGTTTTGATCTGTAATTTTTTGATCCAATTTTAAAGGTATCTTGCCTGGGATGATTTGATACTGATATTTAAATTGTTTGTCTACTTTTCTGAAAGGATTATATATAACTTATTTGTAAGTAATTAGTGAGCTTATGATTCTAGCTTGGAATTGAAGTTTACTTGTATTCGTTGATGTTAAGACATGTTTTGGTGTGAAACAGAATGGAATTGGCTGTATTGAGTAATTGACTTGTTACAAATGCTGGGGACAAATTTGCATATTGTTACAAAATCATTCTATTTTTTCGTATTTTGTTGTATTCCTTATTGCTCTCTTTGGGTGACTAAGTGATTACTTTGTGCTCTCTGGGTATGTTTTACAGATTCTAAGTGAGAAAAGGTTGGTATGTTTCTCCTATATGTAAAACATTTGGTTCTTCTGGAAGTGGTTTGCTATTACCATGATTACTATCTTCATGTCAGGCAGAGGATACTGAAAGTCAAATGTGTCCAGTCTACTGAACCAACTGCAAAATCTGTTGACCCTGCTGGTGGGATGTTGTAAATCATTGGATGAGTTGATGATGAGCTGAAGATGGGAAATGAGAGGTGAGCGTTATCTATTGTCAACGAATTGCAGGAAAAGCCTGGATGTCTGAGGTGCTTTGGTGCAGCAAGGCAGGTAAGTAACTATGGCTTAATGCTGCTTAAATTCAAACTTTGTTGCATTTATTTCTTCTCTAATTTACTGTTGATTATTGCACTTTCACGTGTTTTTGTGACGACTTAGTATAAACTTTGTCAAACATATGTGAACTTGTTAATTTACATCTTTAACAGATTTTACTGAAATTGTTTTGGTTGTTGATGTACAATAATCAAACTATTCCAATTTAAAATTTTATATCTGCAAGCTTAGAGTTGCAATTCAATTTAATGTGGAGTTTTCCAAATTGAGACGGTTTTTATACATGGTTCTGGTGTATACTATTGCATGCCGTGTCAATAATAAATGGGATGTTCTAATGCAATGATCTAGATTAGATTCACTGTGCAGCTTTTAAGAGATTGATATTAACCCAACTAAATTACAGGACAGTATTGGTTTTGTTTGATGGTGTATTCTGGTTTGAATGTGCATAGGTGTGTGCTAACCCTTTATGATCCCCCCTTTCTGCGCCAACCATTTTACACCATTAGTCTGCATACTTGCTTACTTTTGATGAATGTCCTTGCTTTTGCATTAGATCTTTGATGAGGAGCTTGAAATAGTAGTAATTACTAATTAGTAACTAAATGAGTTTAAAGAATTATCGTGGAGGTGTTATTGTTATTACCTTCTTATTTATGCTATTATTGCTCTTGAGGGATTGCTCTCAGGTCTTGTTTGTTTTCCAATTCAGTGAAAGTTGCTAAGGGCAAATTTACAAGCCTCCAAGTTTCTTCCCGGTGCATAATGGTTAGTGTAGACATCATTCTAATTAGCAATTGAGTTAGTTGGGGGCACTAAATAGAGGATGGTAAGTTGTTATGTTCGTGTTATCCTAGGACTTCCTGGTTCTGTAGGTTGGTTATGACTAATTGGCTTACTATTATGTCAATCTTAGAAGGGTTTATGGTGTTAATTGCTGACATACCTTTTATGGCTGGAATAAAGGTCCTTTCTTTTATCGACATTGGATGAAGTCCTGCAGACCATTTAGCCGCTAAGAGGAATGTACCAGTGAAATGAGGTAACTTTTTTGTCTGTTAATATGTAGAACTCCAGAGCAGGTTCACCTATTAGTGTGTCAAGTTGAGGGTATGGCATAGCAGGTGCTAGATTTCAGAGTATACAGTGGACATTAGAACACGATAACTTCCACGTCATTCCTTTGGGTTTGTGAAAAATTTTAGCTTCATGAAGCGGGGATTTTTGGTACTTAAGAGTGCTAAACCCATCACAGAGCTAATTTTTTTCTCTTTAGCTGGGTTTTCTGTTCAGGGCTTGATCTACCTCGTATGGAGTCCCCTAAGGTCCTTGGACCAAATAAAGCCATGAAGTTGAAAAGAGCCAACATGTATGAATCCAGTGCCCCTCCCATCCTCGGATAGCTCTTAGAATCTCTAACAAGGAACTATTTCCGGTTTGATCGGCCTTTACAGGTCTGATAACCTATGACTGCATTGATATTTATTATGTACAGTTTCTGTGTCATTCAAGCTTGCTGCCCTTCAGGACTTTGATTATACAGGCTGAAATATTCCAGCTTTGCTGGTGAGCCACATCTCAGACAACACTGCCTGATAAAACATTGAACAAACTGAATATTTAAACTGCATTTTTGTCCTGGTTAGCAGTTAGCTCCAGTTTGTATGTTCGCTACAAGTAGCCACTCTCCTCTTGATAGGTTGTATGCTATACGATCTTTTCCTAAATAAATGTGTTCATGACAAAAATTTATCATGAAAGTCTATGGTCACAAAAGTTTATTATTACTTTATTTTTTTTACAAAAATAAAATTAGTTCTGTATTCTTGTTTCCCTTCCCTTTGAAGGATAGAACATTACAGAAGTCGAGTACTTTTCGCTCAAAGACCTCGACTCGCTTAACTTCTTCCTTGTTCGATGCCCTGTGCCATCGGTCTCTTTCTTTCTCAAACATACTGTATCCGGGAGATACTAGATCTTACGGAAATGGGATCAACAGAGCTTGTTTCCACACCAATGGCTTTAAAGGATTTGCTCAAGCTGCAAAATCGGACCCAAGCCAACGGATGCAACCCAAAACCATCAAGCTATTGGCACGCTCCAATATCTTTTCTTGATCCGGCCCGATATTTCTTACATAGTAGACCACTTGGCTCAATATGTGCAATCACCCTTACAATTATAGTGGCAGGTTATTAAGTGATTATTGAGGTATTTGAAAGAAACCATCCATCATAGTTTTCTATTGCATCGTAAAAATTAGTTTTTCCTTTGTGTCTACTTGAATGTTTGACTTGACCGGTAACTCTAATGCCTAAAGCTCCACTTTAGCATTTATCTTTTTTTAGAGTATCAGATAGTGACAGTCCATTGCCCCTACAAGGGAGTACTGTGATCTTGCCACTACTACTTTTGAACTGTTTTGGGTCCATGCCCATCCTAATAAACTGCCAAGTATCTCAGTTTAAGCTTGAATTATTTTGCAACAATATTGCAACTAAGCCTTATTATAGTTTGTCATTCTTGAAGGAAACACATCGTACTTGATCCATACTTTATCTGTTATATTGTTAAAAAGGTATACTTAATATTTTACATGCAAGTATTATTGATCAGCTAGCAGATCTCTTAACTAAACCAGTGTCTTACTAATATTGTCATTGCTGACAGAGCAACAATCTTACAGGGCATGTTAAGGTAATAAAATACTCTCCATCAATACTTGATCTTTCAAATCCAAATGATCTCACAAATAAATCTTATTTTCCTTTTTCTTTAAATTTTATTTTATTAGCTTGTAAAATGCCCTATATATATATATATATACATATATATATAACAATTGTATCAATGAAAAATAATGATGAAAATATTTACCAAATATCCTACCTTTCATAAAATTGACCTACATGGAAAATAATTCCCAATCACGAATGACACGGACTTAGCAAGTCTAGATTTGGTATTTTTTCGATGAATCCGAACTTTCCATATTTGGATTCATCTGAATATTAAATCCGGACTTGGAATTTGGTATTTTGATGAATCTGAACTAGGCATATCCGAATTCATCTAAATACTAAGTACGGAATTTGAAGTCTGGATTTATTGATTCATTATTCTAATACATAAATTATTAATTTTATAAAAAATATTAATTACTCTATAATCTAACTTCATTATTAATAGAATACATCATTAATCCATTCTTTCTCATACTTTTAGTTGTTAATGATATAAAATCAGCAAGTAAATAAACTATGATTATTTATTTCAAAATATTTTTTTTACTGAAATAAAATTTAACATAAATAATTTTTTTAAACTTTTTTGCATATAAATTAATTATCATCGTTGAGTATATTAATCAGAGAATATTATTTTCCTTCTTCAAGAAATTTTATAATTTTTATTTTTTAATTAAATTATTTATTTTCACCTTTTTTGTGAAAAAAATATTTCTACTAGTCATCTTCCTATACTTAATTGTCACGGGTATACATTAATCAAGGAGCATAGAAAAAAATGTAATAATTAATAGGGGTTTTTACATATCTATCCATTACATCTTTAAAAATTAGAATTTAGTTTCCAAATCTTCATATTTATAATTTAGTCTCCCAAATCCTTAAAGTTAACTTTAGTACCCAAGGCATATTTTTTGCTCGAATTTTCCGTTATACCCTTGAGTTACTTCAATTTAGTTATGCCTTCCCTATTCCTTCTCTGTTCATTTTCTTAATGGGTTCTCTTTTTCATTCTTTTCCTCTCTATCCCTTCTTCTTATTGGGTTCTTCTAAGTCATTTCACTTTAGAGATTAATTGGGAGGGAAGAAAGAGAAGAAAAAAAGGAGAGGAGAATCCAAAAAGAAGAGGAAGAGTGGAGAAGAAGGAAGGGAGAATTAAAGTGAAATAACTTAGGGGTATAATGGAAAATTCGGGTCAAAAATATGACTGGGGGACTAAAATGAGGTAATTTAAAGGATTTGGAAAACTAAATTATAAATACGAAGATTTGGAGGACTAAATTCTAATTTTTAAAGATATTTAAAGAACAAATATATAAAAAACCCTAATTAATAATAGAGAATATGATTGATAATATTAAATTATCAATCCAAAAAATTACTAAATAAAATGAGTATATATAGAAAAAGAGAAACTAGAAATTTGAATCTGCTATGTCCGGATTTATTACCTGGATAATAAATCTGAACTTGCTAAGTCCTGATTGATTTATGTATTTTTTTAAAAAAAATTATATACCTATTTTGGAAAATTGCTCAACTTATATAAATTTATGTACTTATATGTTCTTCTCAATAAACATGAATTTGTGAAAAAGAAATTGATTAATATATCAAAATGCTCATAATTTATGTTGGTTCTTCACACGCCAAGTGGGATTCTCTCAGCCTCTCTACAATTTCCCAAAATTAACAAATTGTCATTTTACACGGCTCTTTCTCTTTTAATCATTTTCTTAAAAAAATAAAATAAAATTATGAAGAGGAAAAAAAAAAAAAAAAAGTTGTCCCTTCCTCTCTCTCATGCGTCTATATATCTCGCCACGTTGCGTTACAAACAAACCAAAAGCTGAAGCTAGCGAAACATCGTAACTGTCTCCTAAGCGTTTCTCTCTCCTCTCTCTCTCACAAATCAATCTCTCTCATCAATGGCACCTACAACTCAAGTAATCAAACAATTCTCAATTTTTTTTTTTGTTTTGTGTTGTTTTGTTTTGTTTTTAATGTCTTTCTTCTTTTCTACAAATAGATCGCGATAGCGGGCGAAGACACTCCCGCAGTCTACACCGGCGGCAAGGTTCGGGTGGCGCAATGCAACCCGAACCTGTGGAGGGACAGGCTCTCCATAAGGGGAGTAGTCGGAGAGCTGCTCGCGTCCGCCAATCCCGAGAAGGAGGTGATATCCCTGGCCATTGGGGACGCGTCGTCCTACCCTTGCTTCGCCGACGGGAAGAAGGCCTTCACCGAGGCTCTCGTCTCGGCCGTGTCGCTGGCCGAGCACGACAGCTACGCCCACTCCTTCGGCTTGGCCCCCGCCCGCCGGTGAGTTCGATCGGTCCCTCACATTGTTGCTATGTATGTTTTTTTATTGTGTTTTCTGAGCAAATGTCGTAGCCTGGTCTTCAACCCAAGCATAGAATGTGTACAGCCTTATCTTTTAGCGAACAAGAGAATCGTGAGGTGCAAGCTAAAATGTCTGGTAAGGGTTTGGCTCATGAGAGTTACTAGATGAGCCCATGTTTTTCTTAGTGTGTCAAGAGACTCACTGAAAAAACATGGGCGCATCTAGAGATGGTAATGGACACGTCTACGAGTCAAATTTTGACCATTTCTATACAAAATTTTAAATTAATTTTTTTTTAAATTCAAAATTTTGAATAGGAAGAAGTAAAATTTAGCCCGTCGTAGACGCATCCATTATCTATCTAGACGCATTTAGTAACTCTCTTGGCTCATGGGTTGCTGTCCACTAGAAATCAAGGTTAGCTAGAGCCATCCATTGCTTGGATTTGATAAATAGTTGACAATTAGGATCCATCTAATATCTTTTTGTTCTTGCTTACTAATTATCGTGTAATACACGCAAATTTTGATTAGTTCTGGATCAAAATTTTAATCATTTCAAACTAAGGATCAGAATGCACAAGATCTAACTCTTAGCCCGTGTTGGTCAAAATTTTGAATTAAAAAGAAGAATTTCAAAATGCTAACAACGAAAGATGAAAGATGATGGGAGTACCCATTGTTTATACAAAAAAAATAAAATAACAGAAGATAGAAGAATGACATAATGAACGGTTCTTTTTTATTTTGAATTTTTATAAAAGATTGTAGTCTGATTTTAAACCTAAAAGTGTGGTATGTAAAATAATTATAACATAGTTATGAATGTTTTACTATGTATATAATTCGAAGGTGGTTCTTTTCGTATTTATCGTATTTGTCGGGACTTGTGCGAAGGTTCTTATGCTTGGTAAATTACAATAATGGTTTTTAAAATGTTTTAGAAATTATGCTATTTATAAAAGTAACTATTTGAAATAATAGGCCAAAAAGATTTTCTAAGCAAAGAGTTTTTTTTTATTATTAAATATACTAGTATAATATGAGTAATTTTCTAAAATAGTTATCAAAAATAAAAAAATTCTATAAATTGATCCTGAGTTAAAATAATTTCGAATAACGAGCAATCTGTACTTGATAAGTCTAGAATTGGTCTGGCTTAAATGTTAAATTCCCAGTTACCAAGTTTCGTATTTATTACATAGTAAGTACGGATTTCTATAAATAGAGATTATACTAATAATGAATTAATGAATTTCTATCTTTCACTATTGATGTGTTGCCCTTTTTGATCATTTATTGTATCCTCTCTCTCTCTCTGTCTCTCTCTCTCTCTCTCTCGATTTTAATTTTGTTAATCTTATCTATATTTAAATTTAAGTATAGGAATAGTTATCTTATTTATTCAAATAATATATCGTACTTATCTTTACCTAAATTTGGATACATAGCTAATTACTTTCATATACAGTATAGGAATCTATAATTTAGCTGTCTTTTCAAAATTTTCTTATTAGAGAAAAATATGTACATAACATTAATACATTATGAGATCGTATGAAATACAAATATATATATATATATATATATATATATATATATATATATATATATATATATATATATATATATATATATATATATGAGAATAATGGAAATGAACTGACAACTCATGTAAGTTATCTGAACTATAGTCCATATCTATTATTTCCAATATTTTTTTTCTTCAAATTGTTTTAGGGGGATTATTATTTCAACTCTCTAGAATTCACTCATATCTAATTTCTTAAGTTTTAATTTTGATTTGGCCTTCTATCAATTAGATATAAAATTAATGATTTTCAATTAATACAACATTTTTATCTATTTGATAGAATGGCAAATGAGCTTCAAATTCCATAAAATTTAAATCCTAAAATTCGGCTATAGAGATCATTATCCAAAAAAAAAATTAATATTATTACTACTTTTTGGCCGCTAGCTCGAGTGAGGCGGCGATTCACACCACTATTTTTTGTCATTAGATCAGGTGAGGCGGCGGTTCATTTCCATCACACACACATGCATGCACCCTCCCCTCTCAACCACGCATGTAGATATCATAAGCAGTGAGTATACTCCTCTCACGTTCTATTAATTAAATCCACTCCCAACCTTGATATCTAAGCACTAGACAGAGTAGGTGGTTGGATGGAACACTTGGGTACTCAAAACAGATGCTAAGTCGGGGGTTGCGGTCCCTATTCTATTGTGGATGCATCAGAGAAGGTATTAATTCTACAAATCTTATTATTTCTTTCGATCCACACATTTCAATTTTGGAGTATTCCTGATCCTTCTAGAGTTCTGAACCATTTTGATTCTCCATGTGAGCATGACTAAGATGGTATATTCCTCTTTAAGCCTCAACAGGACCCAATATGTGTGTCTTCTACATGCTCATCAACATACGATTCAATATCAGCCTCTAGCCAGGAGGTGGGTAGGTTTTCTAGTTTTTGTGGTTATTTCTAGTATTTGCAATTATTTCTTTAAAAAAAAAAAAATGAAAATAACGGTTCTGACTTGTATTTGTAGTTATTTCTAGTTCCTTCTTATGTATTTGTGGTCCATTTATTAGCGAGAGATTTAGATATGTACTTGCTATATAATTGTTCTGTTTCGTTAAATTTCCAAAGGACTGATTCCCACTGTTTATGCTCAAAAAAGGAAAAAGAAATATGTTTTCTTTCTTAATTTTTCATTTTTTATTTTTTGTTTGGGAGATTCTAAATGCACCCAATTTTTTTTCTATGTACCCCCGTTGAAAAGTTCCCTACTGTCACTAGTTTGCCAATATAAATTTTGGACTAAACTATCCTCATCTTCTTAGTCGAACTCGGTTCTGATTTAGAGCCATGGAGGAATGAAAGCTTGAACATTATTCGGTATTAAGACATGAACAAGTCGTAAACTCGTTCGGGTATTAAAACACGAATGAGTCAAAAAAACCATTCGGGCATTAAGACCCAAACGAAGTGGGTGAACGTGATAGAGAGAAGAGAGAAAAGAAGAAACAGGGATAAAATGAAAATATTGGGGGATGTACTTAAAAAAACCATTGTCTTGAACTTTAAAGTGGGTATACTTAGAAAGTAGTGGTACTTGAAGACTCACAAAACCACAACAATGATATCCAAAATATATGCATAGAGAACTCAATTCGTACAATTTTGGGTGATATAATCTTGGCCTCCGAGCTTTCCATTTAAAGGAAATGGTTAATTACAGTTAGACCCCCTGTAGTATTGGGAGTGCATAACTTAATACCCCTGAAGTTTGAAACTCTAAAAAAACTACCTGAACTTAGTTATTTTCATTCTCTTTTTTTACTAAAGTGCACTCTTGTCCCTCAAATTCCTATTCTATCCCTATCCTTCCTTTTAACCAGCACACTCATTAAAGGGAGGGATGAGTATAGAATAGGAATTTAAGAGACAAGAGTGCACTTTAGTAAAAAAAAAAAAGAGTGAAAATAACTAAATTTAGAGGGTTTTTTGAGAGTTTCAAACTTCAGGGGTGTTAAGTTAAACATCCCAATACTACAGGGGGTCTAACTGTAATTAACCCTAAAGGAAAATATCTTCATAAGTTGTAATATCACTCACATGTGGCAGTCTTTCTCTAAGAATTCATGTGTACAGCATCATCCGATTAATCACTTTCATCTGATAAGATATTGCCAATTAATTTTGACCCATATATTGCAAGGTTAGGAACATACACACACGAAACTAGAGTTAGTTACCCACAAGCAATGATAACTCAAGTAGAGTTTATCGTATCGTCGAGCTATAGCACAAGATTGATTGTTGGTTCAAATCTCTCCATCTCTATATGTCTAGATATCGACTTGATGTACGTTTGGATGAGTTAGAGTCGGAAGATTGACGTTTCACTAACGGTCTATCTCATTTTCTTTTTTAAGCTCAAGGGCGAAGTCATCCTTCCCCTCTGAAAATTGCTAAATTAATATATTCTAGGATCAATTTTAGCGAGATTTCTAGTTGTGTAGGCATTAGAATTTACCAAGTAATTGAGAGCTAGTAAGCCTATGAGCTTTGTTTTACATTTCATGAGTTTATGCTATCGACTAGCTGCCTGACTTCATCTCTTCCACTTGTATATGGGGATTTTGGACCGTGAGGGAGCTTTTGGGGGAGACATCGCCTAACGTGAAACCACCCCCACCCCCCCACCCCAACCCCCCACACCCCAACCAAAGGACCAACCCCACCCACCCACACTCACAATCACACAAACACAAAAACAAATTGTGGGGATCAACAGTGAGGAACCACACCCTTTTGTATACATCAGGAGTCCATTGATGAAAAGAAGTTGGGAAAAGCTTGAATCAATTCCTAAGTGGTGAATATAAGCGCAATTGAAATACCTAGGGAGTTATACATTTGTATATTGATAAGACCATTCACTATTTCTTGAAGCTCGATCTCCCCTCAGATGAACCATATAGCTAAGAGAAACTATAAACCAAAATAGAAGAGCTTGCCCCATCCATGAGTAAATATTTCATAGTAGCATCATTAGACAGTATATCTCTCTTGGTATATCCAGATAATAGGTAGGAACACAAACTGAAACATTTTGAGGCTACAAAAGAGAGCCGAGGGGAAGATGTGACCTCAAGATGAAAAAAATTCAATCATAGTTTGTTATATTATGATTTATTAATAAAATATGAAATTTGCCTTGTAGTGAGTGCAGACTTAATGGAAAGAGGTGATGCATGTTCAATAAAGATTGAGATAAGAATTTAATTTCACACTCTAGAACACATTGATTCATATGTGATATAGAATTTGAAAAAAATATTGGTAAGAGATATTACGGCTACTACTGAATCTACTCACACCTTCTTCTTCTATCAAAACCAGTGCAGTTGCAGAGTACCTATCCAAGGGCGCTGCCCACAAACTCCGAGAGCCCGACGTGTTCCTGACCTCCGGCGCTAATCAAGCACTTCATGTCTGCATGACAGTGCTCGCAACGCCCGGCTGCAACATATTGCTTCCTCGCCCAGGATTCCCCTTGTACGAGTCTGCATGTGACATGCTAGGCATTGAGCCCCGATACTATGACTTGCAGCCAAAGCGGTCGTGGGAGATCGACCTTGGCCAGGTGAAGTCTCTGGTGGATGCAAAGACGGTCGGCTGGGTAGTCATCAACCCCAACAATCCATGCGGAACCGTTTACTCGCCACAGCACCTGCACCAGGTGAGGTGTTTCAGAACTGTTTGATGAATTATCCTTCAACCTTCGAATAATTTGAAACTGTTTGATGAAATGCCACAGATCATCTTTTTGACAACTTTCATATTGGTTATGTAGATTGCTGAAACAGCGGGATGCCTGAACATTCCCCTTATTGCTGATGAAGTTTACGCACATATGGCCTTTGGAGGCAGCAAGTTCGTTCCCATGGTCTCTTTTGCTAACTTGGCACCTATCATCAATATTGGATCTCTGTCGAAGCGCTTTATGGTTCCTGGCTGGCGTCTGGGATGGATAGGCATATGTGATTCTCGTGGCTCTCTTAAACAAGTAAGTCTAGCAAAAATCTTCATAAATTTACCCATTTCAAGTTTAGCTGATTATGGTTCAACTGAAATGCTAAATTATTCTATAAGCATGTTATTCGCTTGCATATGTCTTATGCACGGGCATGCACAAATGCACGAAAAAGGAACAAGACTCCCATCAAACCCCAAATAAAATTTCTCTCAAATCCAATATCATCGATATTCTGACATTTTCAAATTAATTTGATGTCTTGTGCGCGAGCATGCACACATGCACGAAAAAGGAACTAGGCTCCCATCACACCCCAAAGAGAATTTCTCTCAAATCCAATATCATCGATATTCATACAGTTTCAAATTAATTTGATGTTTTGTGCACAAGCATGCACACATGCACGAAAAAGGAATTAGGCTCCCATCACAGCCCAAAGAAAATTTCTCGCAAATCTAATATCATCGCTATTCTGACAGTGTCAAATTAATTTGAGGATGTCAACGTTTTACTTACAGGTGAGGAACGCAATAGAAATGCTTATGAATGTAACATCAGGCCCTGCTTCTGTAATTCAAGTATCAACTCAAACCTTTTTGTAGCCTTTTTTCTGAAAGAACATTCATTCTATCATATCGAAAGCTTAATTCTGCTAAATTTACAACAGGCCGCAGTTCCTACCATTCTTTCAGATTCCCATGAAGAATTTCATAAGAATGTCATCAGAACACTGGAGTTCTCAGCAAATTGTCTCTATGAGAGAATAAATCAGATAGAAGGGCTGACTTGTCCCTCGAGGCCACAGGGATCTATGTTCTTAATGGTAAGAACTTATCGATATTTTCTAAAGTTTGGTTATTTATGAAATCATTTATTATGTGTGATGATGTTCTTTATTTTTGCTGACAGGTTGAGGTAGATACAAACCATCTCCCAGGAATTAAAAATGACATGGAGTTTGCGAAGGAATTGATGAGAGAAGAGTCTGTTTTGGTCTTGCCAGGTTAGAACAAGAATCCATAACTGAACAAGTCAATATGCACGCGGGTTTCATTAGTAATAACCATCATGCAAATTTTTTTCTGAACTCATTGAAAAGTTCTCGTTAATCAGTCATTTGGTAATCTTCAGAATTTTCACTCATGTTGCAGTTCTAAATTTCTAGATTTCAAAATGTCTTTTTTTTTTTCAAGGTACTGTGCTTGGTTTGGAGAATTGGATCCGGTTATTCTTCGGAGCTCCTGATAATCTCTTGGCAGGAGCTTGTGATCGGATCAAATCATTCTGCAAGAGGAGACGGACAGCAAAGTTGCTCTGTTAAGTTGACAAAATTACTTGACAGCAAAGTTGCTCTGTTAAATTGACAAAATTACTACACAAGTTATCGACAAAGTATCTGTTTACTAGATCAAACAATCACCCAAGTTAGAATTATATGCATGTAATTGGATTTTTATCCTGAAAGGGAAATATTTACACACACCCAGAAATCTAGTGTTGTGCTTCTCTCTTACTCCCTCCCTTGTCATCTTTAATCGACATGATTGGTTTTGTGAGCTTGAATGAACTAAATTTACAACTTTGCTTGGATAAAGGGACTAGTTAAGAAGTTCATATGTTAAGAATAATCTCACATCACATAGAACAAGAAAAGTTCATATTTTTAACCTTTATCTATCTGTTTTGGTTAGATTAAGTTTTTTAATTAGATTTTGATTAGATTGATTTTTGATTTTGTATTTGGAGCTCATCATAATGATCCAGAAGATAACTCTCACATTGTTGGGGATTAATGATTTAAAAATTAATATTCAAATATGAAATTTATTAGAGAGCATATATCCAAAAAATCCATATATATTTATATTAAATATTTATAGGGGCAAGGAGCCATACATAAGCTGCAGTACACAAACAGAATTAGAGCTGGAATCAACTTAGAATTCGAAGTACTCCTATAAATCTTTCTTTTGGATTCCAAAACTAAAATAAATAAATAAAATTCCAGGTACAATCTCCAACTCGCATAATCACCTAACCTTGATCAAATTATCCAAAATCACAAACTCATGCAGCTCTCAAACTTAATATGAGTTCAAGTATTGTTTGGATTTGATTGTTTTATGTAACTTATACTTCTAATAGAAAAATCAATTATAGTCGATGTTTTAGAATCTTATTCTGATATTTGAATTTCTATATAATAAGGATTCCAATATCCTTTCAATTCCAACTCTTTTCCAAATTCAAGTTCCATCTCCAACCCCCTTCATCCTATAAATTAACCTCCTACTCCAAACTCTTCACCTCCTTCAACCTGCTCAAAGCCTCCAGCAATGGCGATATCGGCTGCTGCACGAGCTCGACTCAAGGCACTGCTGCCGCTGTTCTCTGTCAAGGTTTTCGTCTCCGACCTCCTAGAGGCGCTTCAACTACTATCCATGGCCGTAGTCTTCATGTTCTGCGACTTGATGGATTTCCTTGACGAGTTACAGCCCTCAGAGAGGCTACAGTCCTCCCTGCTCCGCATCGAGCACACCGTTGTAGCTTTCGTTGACAAATCTTACGAAGCAGCGACGAGATTCCTCGAAGCCCATCTCGACGCAACTCGTGGACCGCTGAAGAGGCGATTCAGCGTCGTAGCCATCTACGATGCCCTACACCTGAGCTACTACCTAACGGTCTTGATCGCCGCTGCGTTTCTAGGTCTCAGCTTCGTCCGGCTCCTTGTGTCCATTGCTGTCCCGTGCTTTGTGAAGGGTTTTTCGGAGGAACCCTGCGTCTGGGCTTGGTTGGAGAGCAACGGCATGATCGTGTGGCTGGAGGAGGAGGAGGAGGAGGAGGACGATGCAGCGGGAAGGTTCCTTCTGCTGTTCCTCAACTCCAACATTGAAGAATTCGAGTCGAGAGCCTACGGAGCGATGAAGGGGGTGTGCACGGTGGCCGTTTACCGTACTCCCAACTTGGGCATATGTGCTCTGTTGGCCGTTCTTGGTCGAGCTTTCGGGTTCGGCCTCCCGCGCTATTTATATCTTGCGACCGTGTGGTGTTGCTATCTGGGATTCTTGAGGGAAGTTAAACGGACAGGTACGAACAACGGCCGCAATAACGACGGAGGAGGCAATGACGGAGAGAGCAGCGAGGGCGGACGAATAGGTGGCGATTGTGGCGAAGAGAGCAGCGAGAATGGACGGATGCGTGAAGACTGCATCGACGGACAAGAAGAAGAAGAAGAAGAAGAAGGAAGCAATGGAGACATGACGACGAGTATTGATCTTGACATCAATGGCGAGAGATCGGAAGAGGAGTGGTGTGTGGTTTAATTTTGCATTATTAATAATAGATATTAGAGTTTTGAGGAATTTTAGTCTTGTTATAGAATTTTTATTTTACTTCCTAAATAATGTTTTTCCCCTTATACTTTGTTTTTTAATAATGTAATCTGCATTTTGCAGTAGTATATGGTGAATTTTAAGTGTCTCTAATCACACACATATAGAGAGAAAAATGGAAATGAGCTGATAACTTATATACGTTATCTGAACTACAATTCATTTCCACTATCTCCAATATTTAAAAATAAAAAATCTTTCGGATTATGATCTCAACCCTCTACGGTTCACTCATATCCAATTTCTTGAGTTCTAGTTTTGATTTAGTTATACTATCTCAAATATTTTTTAAAAACAAAAATTTCTTTTGGATTATGATCTCAACCCCTTAGGGTTCACTCATATCTAATTTCTTGAGTTCTAGTTTTGATTTAGTCATTAATGAAGTTAATACAAAATTAATGATTTTCGATGAATAGAACATTTATTATCTATTTGATGAAAATAGAATATTTATTATCTATTTGATGAAAAGGTACTTCATTAAATTTAACCATAAAGAAATCATTAAATTTAATCATAAAGAAATCAAGAAAATCAAGGAGATACAAATCCTAATTCCAAAAAAAATTGAAATTTTTTTTATAAAATTACTATACTTTTACCGGTGGCTTCCAGCTCACCCATAGTAATCCCATATAATCTAAATCAGGGAATTAGAAATACTTAAATTTCATACTTCATTTTAGTTGAAACCTAAAGATAGTAGTCTTTATAGATGTATGTCCGTAATTATTCCATTGGAAATAAATCCCATATTTTGCCTATACATATTACATATGTACCAAGGTTTTAATTATAGATCAATGCTAATATATATATCACGAGTATTATATTCGTCAGATTTTTAGGTGTTTGATGAGTTACAGACCTTATAATATCGACGGGGTACTATTGATATTTTACCAAGATATCTAATATATCTTGGTACTGCCATTATGCTATGTCCAATATTGCTGATTTCATTAGCATAGACTTCAGAATGGCCGATACTGATTCCAAAATTTTAAACCTTGGCTTGGCATTTACATACCAGAAAAAGATATAAACATACTATAGATCTTGCATATGGCATCAACAGCTACAAAAATATTCTACCATAAAATATTACTATTATTGGCAACAAGAATGGAAAAAATATATATATATACTATGAAAGTTCAAGGTAGTTTATTGAAATTAAGCCATTAGTGTTCTGTAACATTACAATATGTCCTCTTCGGTTCAAAAACAAAGACACATGCAATTGAAAGAAAACTATTTATGAACGGAGATTGTGTGCATTAGTACAGAATGAAAGCCATGAATTTTTATCTCAGTATCCAGGGAAAATTGAGATTGCATAAATAAAACATGAAGAACATTCATACGAATGCAATAAAACATGAAGAACATTCATACGAATAGCAAGCAATCGACAAGCAATAATTAGCTCTTTCTTCTGTCATAAGAACAAATGAAAGCTAATAGTACCATGTTACATGCCTGCGTTAAGATTGCGTTCAACTGTAAGAAATTTCGAGGCCCATCCCACCAACTTTGGCTTTCAAGCATTGAAATTCGTTTGACTCGAGTTCAGCAATGACCTTATCTGCAACCGTGCTCGATAACACTGATTATAACATGTCACGGTGTTACTCAATGCAAAAATTAATAGAGAATCATCGTAAATGAGAAATATAGAAGACAACACATGAAAGCAACAGTAAATTTAAAGCTCTTGTAATTCTAGAGATGATAGGATCATTGAAGGTGTGCTGCATGTAATTCAAATTTAAAAAAACATGGAAAATATAAAAAAAAGTGTATTAGTTCCAGATATGATGGTACCAAGTATAACTTTATATTAATTTGTTACGAAGAGAAAGAGATATATGCAATTCCCGTGCATTAATATTTTATAAAGGCGTATCACTAAAAAATTTATGTTGACAGACTTATCGTGGATAAACTTTGTCTGAAAAAACCTATAACAATCTCTAGATTTCTAGTACTGCAACTAAAAGGTTATTACCGTGCCTTCACATTCAGTGCATCTGCAGTTAACACATACTGATGATATGAAAAAATATTTAACATTCTCACTAGTGGTAAACTTGCCTATTTAGTAACTCAAAGTTCCTAATAACATCGCAATCCTGATTATGTAATGTGTGCTTATTCAGGACATGGTGTAACGGCTAAGCGTATTTGCTACAGCAACATATAGTCATTGTCTAGTCATTAAGCAACATAAAAAATCCAAACAGTGGAAAAATATATGTAGGACAAATTTCTTAAGTATATGAATTATCCCAAATCGAGTTATAATGAAGAAGTTACGGTGGTTTCTCTCAGCCTATGTTACTGCTGAATCGACAGACCTGGCACCTCCAACCTCAACTTCCAGACTGAATCATAATGGCATTTCTATACAAGCTGTATTGTGCACTTCAACAAGGCAACACCTAAAAAACTCCAAATGCAGACAGCTATTATCTGCGTTTTGGAGTAATAAAAGACCAAATAAACTAGTCCTAATCAAATTTTGTCCCCTTAAATCCTACTAATAAAATTATTTCAATATACTTGCGCATCACAAGCACCCCAATTTACCAATTGTCTTCTATTTCTATCTGTCAGTTAACAACTACACCCTAAACCTTAAGTTGATGGATTGAAAGTCAACAATGTATCCAAAGCAATCTTAAAACTTAAGACTCCTACTCAAGACTCAAGTGCGCCTTGGCCATGTGTAAACACCTCTTACAGTCCGGCTTGGAAAGAGAGAATAAATGGAGATGAATAAATAAAATGAATTAATTTCCAGTTAGAGATATTTAAACCCTGGGACTGCTTGAAGCACTACCATGTTAAATGACCACAAAGCAAAAGCTTAAGATCATTTGTAGTGAGTTGATAACGCATCAAGTATTATTAACACCATATATTTGACTATTGTCCCTTATGACCTCTTAATAAGTGCCATCCGTATTATGCAAGCATATCAGTTAGATTTTATGATACAAGATATACCACTAGCAACCTCGGCAATGGAATTGATGTTTTCTTCATTTTTTCATATCAATATCAACATCTTCACAAGACTAATTATCATTAACAGTAGTTTCCATATATCACATGAGCTATCATACATCTCTTCCCATTGGAAGGTAGTTAGAAGTGTTGACGCCAATTGACACTAGTATGATAGAGAACTTTCTAGAGTTCTGTTTGTTCTACAAATTACTGTTCCTAGATTAATAAAAATAGTTCAACTGAACTGTTGAAGAGAATGTTAGTTATGAGCCACTAAAACATTGAACAATAAGATGTGGAATGACTGGCTACATTCTTTAAGCTTATTTTATTATGTCGGATCTTGTTGTTGCACTGGTGATGTTATTTCTTCTGTAAGTACTAATTTGTCCTCACATTCTTTTGTTTAATTTTATTATATTATTCGAATTACAGCAAATAAATCATTTGTAAAGAATAATAATTGTATTTGGCTATGAAGTATTTGGCAAAGAATGATAAATTTGTTAACTGTTTTATTATAGCCAAGAACCATAACTACATAAATTCGTATATCTTAGGGGAACATGACTTTAATAAGGCTTAAACAAGCAAATTATAGGAAGATGACCGATGAAAGAGATTAATTGAGATGGAAACTTAAACAAATTTGAGGGAAGAGAACTAATGAGTACATTTAAAAGAGTACAACCATATACGATATAATTAAACTAATAATGAAGTGCGTGCATGTGTATGTGTCGAGGAAAAGCATTATGTTGACTCTTGGCTTTTAGAGATGGCACTTCTCCATTAGAAAATTTATCATCTCTTTTCCCTTCTTCTAGATGTTTTCCGGGGTCTAAGAGAATTTGGAGGTTGTCAGCTCGCATTTTATGATTGTGGCAAGTCCCCCTCATCTATAATTTCCCAGGCCAGGAAACTGGCACTAATTATAGAGGCTTAATGTACAGCCGGTGGTAAAACTTTGTAAAATCCTTCAAAGATGTGATAAAGGAACACATATTGAAATGAAGTTCACCGCTAAGGTTCTAATATAGAGGAAGTCCATTGCATAGTTAGTGGCAGAATGGAAAAAAGGCAATTCACACTAAGGAGAAAAGTGTATAGAAAGGATACGTGTTGGCAGCAAAGTCAGAACACAGCCTCCACCACCTGCCCCAGTCAACTTGGAAGCTAATTTATACTTCAGGGTTGTACGAAGCACGGTTTCTATGGAAGCATGGCTAACTCCCATGCACTGAAGTAAGCCTTGGTTCATTTCCATCAGCTCCTCTATCTTCTCCTCCTTAGCAGTAACAGAGAGGTCATCCAGAGCAGGTGACTCAATTATGGTTGCCATCTCCTTGCTAATATAATCAACTGCTGCAAACACAGATGACATAGCATCTGGATGCCGAGAAGCTCTTTCAGATACACCAGCAACCAGTGCCTTTGTGTTCCTACCGACCTTCGTATTAGTTATAAGCATCTTGAGAGGTGTGCTAGATTTTATTCTGGTCAACTCACCCGATCTGAACATGAGCATGCTTCCTATTTCATAAAATAAAACAAAATCAAATCTATCGTCTAAACAACAATCAGCTTGATAAAAGAATAGATATTGAAATGAAATGTGCAGGAAAATGTAAGTTCAAGAGCTGAGAACAGGAATACAGTGCAAGACTGTCTTGGCTCCTCCATAAGACCAGACCAAAATAAAGCAAGTGTGTTCAGTGATTGGTTTTCAAAATAGAGAGTAGATAAACCAAAGAGCATATTAGGTGGAAACTCAAATTAAAATGCAATGGCTAGCTAGCCAAATTGAAAAAAGAACAGCAATGACAACTTCAACAGCTACCTCTTTCGATGAAAAGTAGCAAATGTGAAAAATACTCAAATTAAAGTTGCAATTCCTGGTTGTAATTGTTGGTTTGAAACTGATGTTAGAATAATATATTGGCCATCTACAGTTCTACACTTCAAAAGAAAATACATAGATTAATGTATTGGTACTAAATTGTGATCAGTGAGAATATTCATGTCATATATGGCAAATTAATTTCCACTTCACATCTAAAAATATTTTTGAGTATAACTACACAACAACTGGGCAATTTATCACTTCTTTCTGACATGCTATTTTCTTGTATTGCATCCAACACTCATTTAGGCTTTGAAATTAAATTAAACTACATTAGGATGTAAAGCATTCAAAACACAAACAGAAAAACGTATTCATGGGCAAGAGGTAAACTTATATAGAAAAGTAGAACTGGTAGATACTTGCCACAGAATGTAATAGAACACTTTCTATGCATTCATGCTAAATAGAGGAATGAAACATATTTTAAACAGAGAATGAATCCGCCGGTTAGCAATTAGTGATGAGAAAAAGCCTCTAGTAACGCACATTGATGTGTACAATGTTCGAAAGGAACATAAGCTTTTATTCAGACAATGCATAAGTTGATCAAGGTATGTAATTTCACTTTTCCAGTAGACAGGATAATTATATTAAAATAATACTTCTTTGACAGGAAGAGACTATTTATACTAGAATCAAAATAATACAAATAAAACTTTGAAATTATACATACCAAATGTGCTCACTGTATTGTCAATACCAGAAGGCTTCCCATGAATAATCTTTTCACCCTCGTATGCCCATCTGTTTACAAGCTCAAGTTCACTCTCCCCTAAAGTTAACCATCCAGATTCCTTATTCTCCATACTAACTGCATCAGAAAGTGCAAGAAAAGCCGCTGAAAGTGAGACGCAGAATGAAGCAGATGATCCTAAACCTGAGCCCAAAGGAAGATCTGAAGTGACAACCACCTTGGCTGGCTTAAACCTATAAAAAAGGGAGCTCAGTGTTAACCTATAAAAAAAGAAGAATATTCAAATGTACATGCTACGCATAAAGTTGGCTACAATCTGAAGGAAGAGGGAAAATCTTCTACAGAGAAATTTTACGAGGGAGCACAAGAAATCAGAAATCCCCAATATTAACCTTGATTTTTTCCCCAGAAAAATGATTCTTCAAAGTACCATCTTTACTTGGCATCTAGAGCCTAAAATTCAAACAGCTTCGGAATAGAATGCAGGATAAAAGAGATGTGACTTCAAAACTTCTAAGTCAGCATATTTCCCTTTTTCTCTCTCTCACTTCTATATTTCTTCTCAAAAAGTATTGAGCTTGAAATCATATTTAATAAAGTTTGGACAGTTTTGGCATCTATATACTTCTCCAAGCAAAATTTGAATTCATGTACAATCTTTAAAAATAAATACATCGTTAGTTTTAAGACTTTAGTGTGTCAAATGAATCAAAGATACAGAAAATTCCTCACATAGGTGAATCGTACATTGAATACATTTACAGCTGATTTAATATGATTATATATTCTAACAAGGTTATATATTTACTTCCTTTGTGGAAAAGGACCAGATCTGTTTCAAGCAAACATATTTTATAGCTTTCAGATCAGGGAAACAAAAAAACTAGACACTTGTAAAGGCTTATCACGCAGATGCCAAAAATCTTGAAAAATGCAGGATACAGGTATACCATAGACACAGTTAACAAGAACGGCAAATGTTCCTGTGCATGCATGCATGCAGGATATAAATAATATAGCACAAGCAAGAACATGCTATTTCATAATATGATTATTTCAGGTGTAACAAATATTAACATCCCATACATGTGCATTTAACTTTTAGTTACTTTCATCTTTCCATTGAGGTCTTAAGGGCTTTCTCAGGTCCTCAGACCTCGTAAGAAGTAATCAATATACCCATGTGCCAGGAAAGTTGATTTTTCTGCCTGCTCTCCCCAAGAAAACAGAGTGTGAAGCATAAACCAGCCACTGTCCTAACACACCCATGAAGGTGAGCATGCCATTTTAATACTTGACATTCATATTCAAAGACATGTTGAACCATTATCTAAGAACGGTCGGAAGGCGTCTTCTATGTAGCATGGACACTTCTAAAATTAGTCATATCAGCACCAAACATATGTCAGACGCCAACACTTCACAAACACTCCTTAGACATGTGTTTCATACTTATTAACCGTGCCTTCAATTTTACAATATAGTTTTAAGCAGAAAAAAAAAACTATAATATAGTTTTAAATACACACTTCTTGGATACATGCATTTCTCATACAATTTTCGTTTATTATGGAAGTTTCAATGATATGAAAAACTTAATAAAGCAGTTGTAGTAAAAGAAAGGATTAAGAAGAGGAGATGGTTACCCATGGATTGAGGTGTAAAGATAAAGGAAGGCAGAGACACCAGAAAATAACCAGATCTTAGCTTCCGGAATATTCTGTGCCTCCACTAGGGTGTCAATCACTTTATTGTGTTCTGGTGAACAAGACCGAGGAGCTAACGAATGAAAAGTATTCACAGTACGCAACATTAATTCTAGATTAACGATTGGCCATGAAAAAAGCAAATCCATATCTTTGAGCTCCAGTTCTATTGACCCATCACCTTTATCTGAAAATAAAAATAAAGAATAAAAATTAAGAGTTATAGCATGCAAATTGCATTTGGTTTAATTAAAGTTAGATAAATAATGCTCATAATCTACTTGGTGTACGAGAAAGTATGCAAAAGTAAAACAACGAGACTCAACCATTTCCGTTGCTTATAACTTAAAGAAAGAAATAAGTGGATGACTAATTTCTTTGAGCTCTCATCAACTTTCCTTTGTCCTGATTTATAGTTTTCCAAGCTTCATTTGTCTCTTTTATGAGTACAAGTTTCTACGGAACCTTGCAGCCCAGTTCTTGACATATGTTAGAATAATTTCATATTTAAAAGAACAACTAGAAAATAAAATTGAAAATTTCATCCTTAAAATAGAACTTCCCTAAAGTGATGATTAAATTTTCCAAAAAAAAAGTATACCTTTTCTTATTGCTTATTTCCTACTATTGCAACAAATTCTCAATTTTTCAATCTTATACCCACTCAACAAAGAAAATGCCCAAAAAAAGGACTTTTTGACACAAAACCTTAGAAATCAAAGAATCCAAGATTTCATTAGATAACGTGGAGTTTGCATTTAAACACTTCTTGCTTTTTTAGGGTAATTCAGTTCCACATTTCTATATTACGAGTCCCTATTTCCATAAAAATTAAGGATTCTTCACAAATTAAGTTCCTTTTCCCATTTTCAAAAGTGTTAATTCTTTCAGCTCAAATTCGCCTCTCTCCATTTCAATTTTGAGTAAAGTTCCCATCTTTCTCTCTCAAAATGTTTTCTTATCTCGCATTTTTTTTTCACCTACTCGTAAATCCAATATCTAGAATTTCCCGGTTTCTTCGCATCCCAGACAATAACATTTCTTTATTTTTAAATTAAAAAAACCATTTTTAACAGCATAAAAGGAAGAAAAAAAATCCAAATTTTCAGCTCAAAAAGAAAAGAGAGAGAGACCTGAAGGGGGGAGGAGCTGAAAGTGAACGTGGGTGTAGAGATCGATGGCGGCGGCAACGGCGGCGGAGCCGTGGACGACGGCGTGCTCGCCGGCGAGTATGATCTTGCCCGGCGCACGTGATCGGACTTCCATCGCCTTCGTCATTTTGATTTGATTTTGGATCCCTAAATCTTAGTCTCTCGAGTTCGAATCCCTAATCGCTGTGTCATCGCTTATGAAGCCGAGCTGAACGCAGCGGTCCCTCTTTGTTTTTGTTTTTTTTTTTTTTTTTATTTACAGATCTGTCCTTAAACCTTTGTAAATTATAATTTAGTCCCCCATATCTTCATATTTAAATTTAGTCCCCCAAATCTTTTAAATTATTACAATTTAGTCCTCAGTTTATATTTTGGCCCGATTTTTCCGTTTTACCCCTGATTTCCTTCAGTTAATTCTCCTTATCTCATCCCCTCTCTTCTTAGTTTTTATTGAGTTCTCCCCTTCTTCTTCTCTTCTCTCTCTATTCACTTATTGGGTTCTCCCTCTCTATATTGAAACAAAATGTATTATTCTCTACTAAATGTATTAAATCTAGAAATAAATTTATCCAATATAGAGAGGGAGAACCCAATAAATAAATTTATATTGAGACTTAAATGTTTAATATATTTAGTGGAGAATAATACATTTGGTTTCAATATAAAGAGAGACCCAATAAATGAATATAGAGAGAGAAGAGAAGAACAATTGGGAACTCAATAAGAACTAAGAAGAGAGTGGGAAGAGCTAAGGGAATAAACTGAAGGAAATCAAAAGTAAAACGAAAAAATCGGACCAACATATAAAACTGGGATTAAATTGTCGTAACTTAAAGGATTTGAAAACTAAATTCTAAATATGAAGATTTAAGAGACTAAATTATAATTTATAAAGATTTAAGGGACATATATGTAAATACACTTCTTCTTTTTTTCTCTCCAAGAGCACGCGAAATGTGCCCTTTTCTCGATGATAGTTTAATGCACATGTCGTGTTGCACGTGGACTGTTTTAATAATAATTTTGTTTTTCAGTCGTATTTGGAATTAGCAGTGGTAATAGATATAAAATTTTAAATTAAAAATAAAAAATTTATTTTTTTAATTTAAAATTTTATATTTAAAAATCTAAAATTTAAGCTAGACACGTTTATTATCATCTCAATTTTAAAATACTGTTATTTTATCATGTATATAAGAATTTAGTTTTTGATTTACCATGAAATTTCCAAATCCACCAAATTCTTGATTTACTTTCAGGATCTAGTCCTTCGTCTTTTGGGCTAAGAATTTAGCCCCTAAATAGAATTTTCGCAATTTGTGGGAAGTCAGGCCAATTAATTTATATACAACGGGTGATCTCTTTCAAATAATATCTGATAATTATTACCACCAAATTTCTATGATTGCTTTTCCATAAAACAATATATAGAAATTAAGAAAATATTATCCATCTTATCAAATCCTTTTTTTTTTATGTTTTGCATGGAACAAAATAAACGATGGAAAAGCATATATTTAGTGAGCAATATTCATTTTCCTTTTGAAACGTAGAAAGTATCCTTTGCGTTGTTCATTATCCTTATCATCAAAATTCTCAAAATCCTAATTTTGTGTCGAGGATTTGATCTTGAATTGTTGTTGGCATTGAGCCCTGGATTTGGCCCCACAAATTGGGAGTTTGGCACACCATTTTTTCTAGTGAGCCTAGTTTTCCTAGTGAGCACATCTAATGAACACAGCTAAAATTTCAAAAATTACCCTTCTCTATTTTTCTTTCAACATTACAGAAATTTCGGACTAGACAACTCGGATCCTCTATGGTGAATCCGGGCTTACAGTTCCGGATCCACCTTATCGGATCCGAATTGTTTAGTCCGGATCAAGAAAACATAAGATATCAAAATCTCCTCATAATCAATTCCAACAACTTAAACAAAAACCAAAATTTTATTTAAAAAAAAAATCAAAATCCAAAAGATGGGTCTCGTCTCCTTTCTTCTGGACGCCACCATCGTCCTCTTCTCCGCAATCCTCGTCGTTGCCATTTCTTTAATCGACTTCCAAACCATCGTCCCTCTGCATCTCCACCCATAGGCCCTCGTCAAGCTCAAGCAATAGTACGACGACTATCTGATGAAGGAAAAACTTTATTTCTTCGTTGGGCTCCTCTAGGTCGAGTGTTCTTTTGGAAAGGGTAATGGCGGTAGAGGAGATTAGATAGAAAGAGAGGTTGAAAATGAAGGCATTTTTGTCCTAAAATTTTAATAGCAAAATTGTAAATAAAAGCAAATTTTTTAGTGGGCTCACTAAGAAAAAAGGTGTGCTCCTTTGGAAATTCCCTACAAATTCAATGCATTTTCTGGAAATATTGGGTTAAGTTCATGATTTGACTCTTTTTTTTTTTTTTTGGTTAATTAGTAGATGAAAGAATTTTTTTACTATCCTATTAATATTTGACTTAAATGCGTAATGATTTTTCATGATTCTTTTTAATGAAATGAAAAAAAAGGGAAAAATAAAGATTTGGTGAGCACTTTTGCTAGTAAAACTCATACAAACAAATATATATATATTTTTTACATTATGCAAATTGAGTCTCGATTGAAAATCGAACTCGAAACCTCTTACAAATTGGAGGGGGTACTACCACAAGAGATAAAGCTCATTGGCATCATCCTCGAACTTATACTCATTCACCAAACTATTGCTGTCTAATGATGGAATTTTGGATTGAAAATTTCAGTGTCATTCATTCAACTTGAGTATATCAATATTTACAATGGTATCCATAAAGATAACATCAAATAATGTTTAGTTACAATAAACATCTCAATAACAACTCTCAATAACTCAAACTAATAAAATAAATATAATCCTAACAATTGAAATCTTAACAACTCATAATATCTGAATATGAGATAATATCTGATTTGTTATGTTTTATTTTCTCAACACTCTCGCTCAAGATAGAAAGTTGATAGAACAAACTAACTTACAGATAAGTTTCTGAAATAGTTATGCTGGCAGTTTATTCTTTGTAAATAAGCTTCTGAAGTATGGAATACAAATTGTTTTTATTGATGGAGAAGCAAAATGAAGAAGTCATCTATGTATGAAACCAAAGAGGTGATATGAAAAATAGAGATTTACATTGTGAATAATTACGTGCAAAGAATAAAAATCGCCATACATATCGATTATAAAAAGTGAATGAGGATTTGATCATAGAAAAATTGATCATGCTCGGAGATGGCCGAAAGCCAAGAATCATTTCACACACGTGTTGTTGAAAGTGATTACGCCATAAGAAGGACAACATGATTACAAAAAAAATAGCAGCGTGAGAAAAATATTGATTGCCAAAAAATTGATAGAATATCAACGGGAGACATAATACCATTGAAAAAGAGTATAATTGGAAAATTTGTGATGCAATGGAATACGAATTACAATTATTGGATAATGAAACCAGTTGATTGAGACATGGACATAACCATACCAGAATGGACGATCTTAATGATTGTATTTGAAGAGATCTAGACGAAAACTAGATTGAATATGGTGCTGGAGACTTACAATTTTGCTAGAGAACACCATAAAATAATTACTTCAAAAATGACTTTTGAATAAAAGCATGCTCGAGTCAGAATCGAGACTAAAAATTGTAAATCTAGATCGAATCGAGATGGAGGTGATCGATTGTGGCGAGATTATTTGAGAAGAGTGTTTTGGGATTTCTTTTACAATAGAATAACAGAGGAAGAAGATGGCTAGCTGGGCATGCATGGAGGCGGCCCAGCGCCAACGGGTGGTTTTTTTTTTTTTTTTTTTTTATGACCCCTAGAAGGTTGATCGCTCTGATACCATGATAAAATTTTTGAATTGAAAATTTTTCATTCAACTTGAGTATATCAATAGTTACAATCATATTCGGATAAAAACAAGTAATATTTAGTTACAATAATTTTCTCAACAATAACTCTCAACAACTCAAACTAATAAAATAAATAAAATCCTACCAACTGAAATCCTAACAATTCATAATATCTGAATATGAGATAATATATATTTGATTTGCTGTGTTTTATTTTCTCAACATCTAATCAGTTGTAACTTTGCATGTGATACTTTAAATAGATATAGAATGTATTCATGCCAATGTTTTTATTTGAATAAAGACATGAGATGTTCTTATGTCTGCTTACTAAGTATGAACATTCTTCCTTACTTGATGTATTTTATTCTTGATTTTATAGATTAAGCATATTCTAGATTTATTTGTTACATTCTATTCGTGTTTGTGCACACCCTATATTGCAATCAACTACTCAAGATATTGAACCATCTCTTCAAACTTCAGACATTCTATATTTCAAGCTTAGCCTTTCCTAAGGTTTTTTTTTTTTATTTTAATTACAAGGTAAAAAAACCAGTCTCCATTAGAGAGCTTATAAAAAAATTATGCATCGGTAGGCAAGTATATGACCACTAATAGTTTTAGTTGAAAATAGGCATGAACGTACAATGGTGATCCAAATAGACATGAAAATGAATGAGTCCAAATGCCAACATTTGTTTGTCATACTAAAAAAAATTGAATTAGAAAAAATAAAAAATTCTTTTTGATTCTATTTTTTAAATTGGGCTATCTAAATGTTGACTTAAACCTACTCATTCTCGTCCTTAGAGTCATAACAATTCGAGAAAAACCAAAAGTACTACAAACTCAAAATACCATGGTACTGCCAATGCGGCACGGCTTAAGTTGCATAATTCCTCTCCAATTTGCGAGAGATTCTAAGTTTGACTCCTGACGAGAATTCAATTTGAGTAATGTTACAAAAAAAATATGTGTGTGGGTTTGACTAAAAAAAAAGGAAAGAAAAATACCATGGCGCAAAAAAGAAAAGGAAAAAAAGAAAAATCAAAACCATTTCTCAAAAATAAGTTATCTATCCGTTTAAGGGTGTGTTTGTTTGCATGGAATTAGAATATAGGTAGTGGAAATAAGGCTATTTTCATTACTTCAAGTGTTTGTTTGGTCAGAAATTAAGTTAGAAGTTACTTCTCATATTCTGAGGTAGTATCTATGTGCCACTTTACTTCTAAAATTTGCTTCCTCTCATTTTGATTTACGAAGTAGAAGATCAAGACAACATTTTTTTTTACTTGCATGCCGTCATTAACATTTTAAAATTGTACTTTTATATATGGAAAATAAATACAATAATATAAATATATTTTATTTAATCAATTAAATAATAATTACATCTCACTGCTTAATAGACTTTTTTCTTCCAAAAGTAGGCACACAAGCAAAAATAAATAAATAAATAAATCTTCTTCTACTTTCATCTTGAAAGTTACTTCTTAATTTATTTCTTACCTCCACTACTTCGTGCATTACATGCATGAGTCTCTCGCTCTCCTGAAATAAAGATTATTTTCCTAAATTGTAGTTTTTTTTACCGTAATTGATGGGATAAATTTTTCATATGCTTTATTAATAAGAAACTAACAAATTCTCAAATTGTGGTAAAAAGAAAAAAGTAAATTGAAAAAGTCAAATTTTCTTTTTTATGAAAATGGTTGCAAGTATGTCTCTTTTTTTATTAGGAAAAAGGGAAAAAAAAAAAAAGTTTCTCGTTTTGACTTCTAATAATTATTTTGATACTATTATTGTTTGTTTTCCATACGAACACGCAATATATGTTATTCTAGTTTCCAATCTATTTTTCTAAACATTAGTACCAATGTTTAAAATAGCGATAACGGTAATGTAACGTTTTGCATATGTTAGGTTATGTCGCATGCATATAGTGTAACGTATAATATAGCTTATGCAAATTTCTATTTATTTAATAAAAATAAATATAAAACTATTTTTTTTTATAAATTGATAAATAAATTTAAATATCTAAAAAATGAATATAAAATTATTTTGTAATAAATAATCTATTTTAATTTTATATTAAGTTTTACAATATTTTTCATATTTATCTTCATAAATTATATTAAGTCTACAACCGTAATTACAATCATTATTTAAACATGAAAACAAGATTTCAATTTTTTATTTTAATTTTAGTTATTATCATTGTTATAATTTATATTTTGTAATGTTAAATTTATTTTATTTATAATTGTTGATTTTAGTTGAGTTAAAAATTTAATAGAATCAATAAATGATATTTTAGCAACCGGATTGGAATTACAACAAGCGAACAAAAAAACAATCATAAATTAATAAGTTGAAAATTTCACAAATAATCAAATAAATCAACAACTAATTAAGTAAGAAAATTAGAGCAAGTCGCGAATAATTAAAATAATAATTAATAATAATATTTAAATTACTAAAAAAATAATTGTAAATAGCGTATCATAACGTAATTTAACGTAACGTTATGTAATATAAACGTAAAATAATATAAAAAACGTACTGTTACGGTGCACTTAGATTACGTAGCGTTGGGGTTCTATTAGGTTACGTAACGCAATATAACTGATTTCATAATGTGTTATTTTCAACGTTGATTAGTAATGACCCAATTTTCCTTTAACAAAACATTTTTAGTACATGGCATATTTTATATACTAGTGATGTATGCAATTTTCAATTTGATCAAGTTTACATTTTTCACGTTTCCTTCTGAAAACTCTTAATATAGTATTTGCATTAATTAAAATTTAGTTATAACGTAATAAACATAAAGATAGAGGGGGAAAGTGAGAAAAGCCTCGATCCCGGCGACCCATCCAGGCCCTCCCCAGCCGCTGTTCTCAGCCGTCCAATCCAAAACAACAATTTCAAATCTCAACCGTCCAAAATCCGCCACGCTGGCGATCCGCGTCAACCCCCAAAACTCCCATCTCTCTATATAAACTCCCCCTCGTTCTTCTTTCTCGACAGACTCTCACATTCTCTCTCTCTCTCTCTCTCTCTGAAATTCTTTGACTTTCTCTCTCTGAAACCAAAACCAGAGGCGACGATGAGCTCCACCACCGCAGCGAAGGGAGGGCGAGGTGCGGCGGCGAAGGCCCGCTCGAAGGCGGTGTCGCGGTCGCAGAAGGCGGGCCTCCAGTTCCCGGTGGGCCGCATCGCCCGTTTCCTCAAGGCCGGCCGCTACGCCCAGCGCGTCGGCTCCGGCGCCCCAGTCTACCTCTCTGCCGTCCTCGAGTACCTCGCTGCTGAGGTAAAATAATCAAAGTCCAACCTTTCTCATCAAAATCTGTTCAAAATTGCATCTTTTGATTTGGGTCGTGATCAAAATTTGATTTTTGGTTAGGTTTTGGAGTTGGCTGGGAACGCGGCGAGGGACAACAAGAAGAATAGGATCATCCCGAGGCACATCCAGCTGGCGGTGAGGAACGATGAGGAGCTCGGCAAGCTGCTGGCTGGGATCACAATCTCGAATGGCGGGGTGCTGCCCAACATCCATCAGGTGCTGCTTCCCAAGAAGCCGGGGAAAGGGAAGGCTGGAGAGGTTGGATCGGCGTCGCAGGAGTTCTAGAGATCGTAAAAGCTTTTGATTTTTGGGTTTCTTTTGGGTTTTTTTTTTTTTTTTTTTTTTAAGGTTTTGGATGTAATTATTAGTAGTGGGTGAAGTTATGATCTAATGAGAAATTGACTTGGAGTTTTAATTTCTTCGTCTTCAATGTTTCGGAGTTTTAATTACTTTGAGTATTGCGTTTGATTACTGAGTTGAATTCTCTGTGATTTTTTTTGGGTGGGTGTTTTTTTGAAATTTTTTGAGAGGTGTTTTGGAAATTGGAATCCATGTTTTGGATTTTTGTGGTTCTGGTAATAGGCGGGAATTTCGAAATTCTTTATGGCGCCTTGGAATTTGATGAGTGGGTTGATTGACAGGGGTCGGAAAGGGGAGTTTCTAGAGGGGGCCACTATTTTTCCCTATGTAGTACGTGAGGCTCACTAGTAACATGTGGTGCGCATTTAGAATTTCCCGGTGAAAAGCCTTAAGTCTTAATCGGGGAATTTCTAAATGGGCACAGCTTTTTTTTCCTAGTGAGCCCATTAGGAACCACTTTTCCTAGTGCACACACTTTTCCTTTTAAAAAATTATGGTTTTTTCTAGTGAGCACATCTACATATCCGAATTATTCTCACCATCTCCTCCTATCTAAACCCCTTTGTTTTTTCTAATGAGCACACCTATATATCCGAATTACCCTCGCCATCTCTTCCTCTCTAAATCCTTTTTGCTCTAAATCCCTTTCTTCCTCTCTCCCCTCTGTCGTCCTCCTCCACCTCCTGTGCCACCCGTCCATCTTCCCCTCCACCAAGCTCTCCCTCTTTTTCCATGCCACCCGTCCATCTTCCCTTCCACCAAGCTCTCCCTCTTTTTCCATGCCACGTCACTATTTTCTTCCTCCCCCCTCCCCTCCTCAGCTCCCTTCGTCCTTCTCCGATCACTTGCTCGCTTCAACTACATTGACCATCTCCTCCCTGCCCTTTGCCTCGCCATCCCCTCCCTCTTCCTCGACCCCACCACATTCGCCGCCGTCCTCAACTCCCTCCTCCGCCACTCCCGCTTCGACGACGCCCTCGCCGCCCTTAACATTGCGCAGCAAAATTCCGACGCTTCTCACTCCTCAAACCTACAGTTCCGTCGTCCTCGCGCTCATCGACAAGCCCCAGCTCCCCCTCACCCTCTCCATATTTATGAAAACACTCCAGTCGTCGACGCATCACCACCCGGACGTTGCCACCTGCACCCGCCTGCTCGTCGCACTCTGCAGAGCCGGCATGCAGGAGGACTTCCGCGACCTGTTCGACGAATTGTCCAAGAGAAACTTTCGATTTGATCGCCGCGGTTACAACATGCTGATACATGCGTTTGGGTGCTTGGGGATACTGGGCGCTGCACTAGGACTGTTTCGGACGCTGATCCAGGGGTGTGCCAAAACGTACTTGGTGGAGGAAGCGAGCCGGGTGTTTCGGGAGATAGAGTATAATGGTGTTCGGGCTGATACCGTGATCTATAACAATTTGCTGGATGGGTTTCTGAAGGTTAGGAAGCTGAGTGAAGCTTGCCAGCTCTTTGAGAAGATGGTTTCGGATGGTGTTCGAGCGTCTTGCAATTTTTTTTGTCTCATCTCGTTGCTGGTGGATCAAAGAGCTGGCATTGATACACCATTAAAGAAGGACAAAAATATCCATTGGTCTTCTTTCCTTCTTTATTATTATTTTTTTGTTTTGTTTTCTTTTCTTCTCCATGTCTGTGTTGTTAGCAGTGCTTTGTGCGCGGGCATGTTTATACCATTATATCCAGAAATAAAAATTACATGTTTTTCGTTCTCTTCCATATTTATTTGTCTTTCTTACTTTCATTTTGAAGAAACAAATACCTAAATTTGATTTCTTTCGGGAACTTGGATTACAGCTATTGTTTCTTCATCTTTGCTTTTCTATTAAAGGTAAATAAAATTTTGAGAAAAAAATCTTCAAAGAATTATGAATGAGAATTTTGACACTTTGGCTCGGGATAAATAGATAGCAATGACACTTCTGTCATTAAGCTTTGTCCATGTTAGATAAGTGCTGGATGCAAACTTCTTTGACAATTCGTAATTACTTTCAAAATTTGGGCACTTCTCGGGCTCTTATTGGACATATGTCATATATTTTTTATTCACTTCTTTGTTTAATACATGTTTGAGATTTTTGTTTAATTTCATTTCTGCATCAGAGAGTATACTCTAGTGGGAAAAGGCAATAACAAGCAATGGTGATAAAAGAGAAGAAATAAAAATTGCACATCTAGGGAATCAGATGGTATTATGATAACCACTACACCAGATGCGCATGTTATGACATGGGAGTTTAATCTTTTTTACTTATTCTCGCTCATCTTCTGATCCGGGCCGGAGCTGCTAGCCCGGATGAGAAGGTTTAATCCGGACTGGCTGATCCGGACAGTCCGGATTAGGGTTCCAAATTTCTGGCTCCCTGATTCGGGCTAGCTAGTCCGAATCTTATTGGTTGATCCGGGCTATCAGCCCCGAATCAACCAAACTGATCCGGGTTGGCTAGCCCGGATCAGGAAGCCAGAGATTCTATTTTCTAGGGCATTTTTGACCAAAAAAATAATGGCAAATTGGTAAATAAAACTATCTTTTAAGTGGGCTCACTAGGAAATATGCTGTGCCCATCTAGAAACTCCCCTTAATCGGGGTTGCTGGGCTGGGTCGCATTTGGGCCGTCGTTCTAAAAGCTTAGTCTCATTACAAATGGGAAATCAATGCGATGCTTCGAAATATTTAGAAATATTTAGAGGAGGTGTTTATTTTTAGAAAAATTAGAGTGACATTTGTGTTTTTAATGAAAGTCATATCATTTTCAATGAAGTCTTCTTTTTTACTATTGTAAGTGGTATTTGATTGTGGTTGTAAGTGGTAGCATTTGATCCTTTGATTGCTGTTGTAAGTATTCATATAATTTCATAGCAAACTTTTGTCTTTCTTTATAGCTCTGCCCATGAGAGTTGGGTCGCGCGAACACATTTTATTTTATTTTTTTAAAATCAAATGGAAATTCTAAATCTAAAACATGTAAAAGGAAAATTTGAAATGTGTGCCATTTTTTTTCTTAGTGAGCACTATCTGCTTAGAGAGTACTATATAACTTTGAAAATGATGCTTTTTTGTTAAAAAGCATTACATATCTTTCTATTTTAACTAACATTTTTTTTTAAGTGAGCATCAGCACTAACTCTTATTCTCCTCTTGCCTTCACCTAGTCGTTCTCTTTCTCTCGCCTCTCGCCATTTTTCCCATTATTACCCATTATTACGTGAGAAGTGTTGTTGCTTGCTCCCTTCTTTTCTCTTCTCATAGTTTGAGGCATAAAGAAAAAGGGATCATAGTGCTCATTAAGAAATTGGGAGAACAAACGATCAGAGGTGGAGGCCGGAGAATTCGAAAGAGGCAAAATTCCAATTGTCTTGTTCGTCGGAATCCAACCGATCTCCGATTGTCTCCGGATCGATTATATGCGATCGTATCTGATGGAATCGGTCGGAGTTTTGAGGGAAAGACAGAAAGGGAGAGAGAGGGAGAGGTAGAAAGAGAGGGAGAGATAAGGGAGCAGGTCAGCGCAGCTACGAGTCCAAAGAAAGCAAAAGCTTTTCTCCAGCTCTCCTCCTCATCCCCTCTAGCTATAGTTCCAAGAAAGCAAAACCCTTCGTATTTTCACCAGAGAGAGTCTCCACGGTAACAGCAGCAACAAGCAACGAAGCACGCAAGAAAGCAGAATGGCTCTATATCTTGTCTACTGACAGCATTAATTAAAGCAGTAGACCCCGGGACAAGCCCAAGTGGAATTTCTAGATGGGCACAGTTTTTTTCCTAGTGAGCACACCATTTCTTTTAAAAAGAGAGGGTTTTCCTAGTGAGCACACAAAAATTCCTAAACTATCCTCCTCTCTCTCTCTCCGATTGATTTCTTCTTCTTCTTCTTCTTCATCGTCTTCTTCTTTTTCTTCTCAATTTCACTCTCTCTATCTTTGAGAAAAAACAGAAATTTCTAGAACCTTCCCGACGACATCGCCGCCCCGCCTCCCCCCTCTCCCTCCCCCTCTCTCTCCCTGATCAGATTCAGCCATCTGGGACTGTTAGTCCGGATGGATTGGCCTGATCCGGACTAACCAGTCCGGATCAGCCCAATCCATCCGGGCTAACAGCCCCGGATGGATGGGAGGAAGAAAGAGGGGGTGAAGGAGGGATAGTTTTGATCAAGAATTTTAATGACAAAATAATAAATAAAGGAAAGATTTTAAGTGGGCTCACTAAGGAAAAAAGCTGTGCTCATCTAGAAATTCCCAGCCCAAGCCGAGACCCACAATTTTTTTTTTTATTTTTGGAAAAGATTAAAAAAAAGAAAGCTCTAGCATCAACTAGAGTACCCATAAAAAGAAAGAAAGACAGTAGACAAATAAAAGAGCCCTCACCTCCGACAGCAACAACAACAGCGAGCTAGTGCTGCAACACTGAGCTAGTGCTGGTACCAATGGAAGATCCCTAGAGATCTGCCGTCACTCAAACTCGTATTGCATACTCGTCGGATGGTCAAAATCCAATCGACTCCCACGATTTTTTAACCGCAGATTGCATACTTGTTCGGATGGTCAAAATCCAATCGACTCCAACGATTTTTTAACTGCAGATTGCATACTTGTCGGATGGTCAAAATCCAATCAATTCCAACAATTTTTTGACCGCAGATTGCATACTTGTCGGATAGTCAAAATCCAATCGACTCCGACGATTTTTTAACCACTTCTGATCGCTTGTTATTTTAGTTATACAATTCTGAACTTTTTCCTAAACTCCGATCAAATTCGAAAGAATTGGATTGGAGCCAAACGGAGTGGAAGTCTGTATTCATTCCTACTAAAAAAACGGGTGAAGGCCATTGTGCTCACTAAGAAAAGGGTGGAGGTTATTTTTGTTTAAAAAATAATAGTAAACTTATAATTCTTTTAAAGTTAGCCTATGATGCGCACTAAGAAAAAATGGTGCGCATTTAGAATTTTCCCCTGTAAAATGTTGTTTAATTTAATTTTGAGCTCTTCAAGCTCGTGCTTTTACAAGTTTTTTAGTTCGCATACTATTATTTTTAGTGCTAAATAGTAAAGAAATTATTGACCTTCTAATGTTGCAGTTATTAGGAATAATATTGGATCAATAATTCTTTTTATAATTAATAGTTTATCTAAAATAAACTGTTTTAATCCCAAAAAATGGAAAAAAAAAAAATGCTTATCGGCACTAGCATCGAACGTGCTCAAATTTCTATTTTGCAAGAGTGGGAGTAAAATAGCAAGTACTTGGTACATAATTTTCATGAAACTTATTTTCCTGCAGTTATGAGCCACTCTTGGATTCTTGGTTCTAACTATGACAAGCAATTGAATGACCGAAATTTGAGAAATTCCTTCAATTGCAATTTTAATTTGAAATTACATTAAATAAAAGAAAAATTATAACTATAAATCGAGTTATACGAAATAAAAAAGAGAGACCGCTCAATTCCCTTTTTAATTTTATAGGATTCTAACAACAATGGAACATTATTTCCAAATTCCGTTGACGATCCAAAGAGAGACTCTTTTTGGACCCTGCACTTCTCTAGACTTCTCTCTATCTTCGTCTATTCTCCGAACTCTGTTCTCTGCCAAATTCTTTTTTTCCCTCCTTATGGATTGAGGGAACAGAACATAACAGTTCCCTCAGAATCTCTCTGTTGTCATCAATAGATCGTGGGCAAAACTCACGTAACAACTCGAGAAATATATGTAAACAAGTAGAGTAGAGAATGCTAGCACAATAAACCAAGAAGTAACCAGATAGATAATTAATACTATGATCTTACAGTCTGATAGTTTTCTTAAATTGGCACCAGAACACCAAAAAGAAAAAGAAATAACAAGCGCTAGAAAATTCTGAAAAAGTTTTTCTTTGATAACGCAAGTTTAACAGTAGACGTAGATGACGAAACCAACAGAAATAGATCGCTGAGGGAGCTGAGGTGAGAGAACATACAAGAGGTTCCGGTGGTTCTTTAATGATGCTGGTCATCTTGCTCAGCTAAATGTCAAAACTTTCTCCTGTTCATGGTGTATATATATAGCTAATTCTCGGCATCAAGACATCTTCACCAAAAATATGCACAACAAATGTCGCAATAACAAAATACCTGCTTATTTAGCTTTGGGGACAAGTAAGCCACGCTTCTCGAAGCTCTTGTATCGATCTCTTACGAGAGTGGGGCACCCCTTTAACATGTATAAAACAAGAGTGTCAGTTTCTCGAGTCTAACCAAGGGCTGTTACTGAATGTCTATCATACTAAGAGAAAATGTGTAGTAACCTTCAGCTTTCGAAGAGACCCAGAAATTTCTTCAGTCAATAGAACTTGAAGTGGAGCTGGTTTAAATCTGAAAGCACAGGAAAAAGCAAAGAAAATCAAGAAAAAATAAAATAAAATAACAGGCAATACAATTTCTATTCGGTAGAAGTGCGCAATAGAGAGAGGATTAGAAACTCACTTGTGCTTTCCCAAGCGAGGCGGCCCAGCTTTGAGTTTTTCCTGCTTAGCTACTACCCGTCTTAGATGTCTTAGCTCCTTCTCTTTATCTTCTTTTGCTATTTCTTTCACTATGTCTGGTAAACTGATATGGAGTATTTCCAAGTTAAAGCTGCTCAAGGTACCAAGAGCCGACGAGGTTCAAGGGCAGAGGGAAGAATACCTATCAAGTTCTTCTGATAAACTCTCCAGCTTTTTGACCTCTGCTTCAGCTTTCAGCAACTCCTTGCGCCTGGCTCTTCGGTTTTGCTCCACTCGAGTAATTCTCCTTTCTTTTCTCTTCCTGCAATTGGAGAGAATAGTTGTAGAATAACAACAAAACATTTCGGACTAGGAATTATAGCAAGAAGCCAAAAACATAGCTTATGGCAACTAACAAAAACAGTTTTCCACATTAGAAGATGTATTGCCAACAAATATATATTAGCATGTTAAAAGGAAATTGACTCTTCAAAGACATCTGCTTATTTGCTACTTAAATTTATGAGAGAGCTCATCACGTACTGTTTCTAATGAACAAATCAAGCCTGAGAGAAGTTCACAAAACAGTATAAAGGAGTGCAACAGACCTTTCTGCAAGTAGCCCATCACCATCATTGCCTAAATCCTCTTCCCGATCACTCTCGACTCCACCATCTGCATCCAGGAAAAATTTCTGAAAGGAAAAGGATAATGGATGGATCAGCATAATTATCTATCTAAATAGCAGTGCAAAATAATAAAATAACAAGAACTAATAACGTAACCGGTTAACGAACCATTACATACAAACAAAAGCAAACGAAAAGGAAGGAAAAATGCAGGGAAAAAAGGAACTAGAAAAATGAAAGAGACATGATGGTTTTAAGAGAAAAAAATATCAGCACACGGCGAGCGTGTCACTCCCAAATCCAAATTTGAACAAATAAATCCCAGTGGAACCTTTTAACACCATCCTCAAGGTTTCTATTATACAAATGTATCTATAAAAAAAAAATGAAAAAGAAATATTTCCAACAAATGGTGACACAGCATAAAGATGATCAGTAATGTTCATTAAACATCATAATATTGACCACCCGAGGGCAAAAAGGGTAGCTTTTCACTTGGTAGAAAACAAATTTTTACTTAAATTATTTGGCTTCTACCCAACCAAGGCCCATAAACCACTGGTTTTAACTTGTAAGAAAGGACTCAGGTTTACACTCCAAGCTACAGAACGATGTTTGTCATTGTTAGGACTGCAATGCCAACCAGATGAGCCTGACATTTAAATCCAGTCAACAGGATGGTTCAGCTCGAAATTACAGATATGGTTAGTTTGCATTCTGCTTCTGCTTAAGCTCTATCAAAGACCATGAATTTCATGTCCCAGTTACTGGAAGAAAGCTAAACTTGATCAATTTATACATCTTAAGTACCACCACATTTAAAGTTATGAAGTTCCAAGGAAATCAATGCTATCATAACTTGCGAATTTCATACTAATGCAATGATACTACTGTGTCATTGCAATAGATGGATAGCTATGTTGATGACATAAAAAAATGGAAGTCAGGACTAAGGAGAAGTTTACAGTTGAGCTGGCGGGCAGCCTTTTCTTTTCCTATGCATAGGTGCTTGAAAGACTTATCCTGATGAATATAGCCATTAAGAAAACTATAAGAGGAGGTAATCAATCCACCATCACCCGCCCCCTACAAAACACCCACCCACCATCCATGCCCCCCAAAAAACCCTGCATTCATGCATGTGCACGCAACAAACAAAGGGAAGCAGAAGAGGAAAAAGAGAGTGCGTCTTCCTCCATAGTAGAATTTGTTCCCCATTGTCTACTCTGGCAACAACCCGAAACAACCAAATTCTCGATTCTGTGAGGCCATTGTACTTCAATGGCTTAAACATAATCTAGCAAGGGTCTAATGAGAAAATAGACATAAGCTAGCAGTCGCCCCTAAGTATGTTAAATGCTATTGTATAGTATAACCAACCGTACCAGACTGCCTAATTCGCCATGGCCCATGAGGCATAGTATGCAGATTTTGTCGAGTTGCAAAGAACGCTAACGGTACTTAATCAAACAGCATACAGATTACAAACTTACATGAAAGCACTTCAAATTTTAGCAAGAACCAGGTACATATGTCAAGAATACAGACTCTACTTATAACACCATCACATCAATTGAATTGTTTTGAAGAATTAAAACCAAAACGATAAACTTGTAACTCACATCTTCTTCATCAATTACTTGGCCAGGAACTATAAGCGGAACTGGTTGAGGGGCCAACTCTTTTCGATAAATTTTTTGCATCTCATCAGCAACAGCTTGGGCCAATGAATCCTACCAGTATCAGCAAAGAATGCAAACAATCAGCAATTAAAGACAAAGAAGGAGCATGCTGCTTGCCCACACCAAAACAAGAAGAATTACAATGGACCTTGTAGCTTATAGGGAAAAAAGTGAACAAAAAGAAAAAAACCTACATACCTGATGTGCTTCAAATGGAGGATTAAAGGAACATCCAAGTGGCTCCACTTCTACGGCAGGAATGACAGAAATGGGCCTCTGTAAAGAGTCAAGACCAGTAAAGATTATTGATTAATTGCATTTTCATAATACCATCTCAAATTCAGCCAAGACAGCGTGGTCTGTTTCACCATTTCGCTATGCAATAGTGCAGTGGACCAACAATGCTTAAGCCGTTCTTGTGCAACTCGAATATAGGATTGAATGAAAAGATGTCATTAGAATCCAGTTTTTATTCCATTTTACTATACCTACTTTGTAATAAATAAATCATTATCTTTGCATTAGACACAGATAACATAGTCCAAATCCTGTTTAAAACATCATCCAATTCACATTTGTTTTAGCAGAACTCTCCAAGCTCTAACTAATAGTTTGTTGCAAGTGACTAAATAAACTTCCAGACAGACTATATGTTAATCACAACATTGTGGGCATCTACAGACTTAAATTAGCACAAAAAATATATCAACTCACCTTCTTTGCTTTCACATTTGCTCCGCCTGCAAAGAGATGGAAAAAGATATTGAATACAGTTTGGCATTTATTAAGAGCAAATTTGATATTCAGTCAGAGCAGAACCTTCATTCCATACATCAACAACAGCAGGAGCTATATCCTCATCCTGGAAGATTTCAACATTAGACTGAATAATTAAAATAAAGGGGTATTTACAGATTTGTCCCTTAAATCTTTATAAATTATAATTTAGTCCCCAAAATCTTCATATTTAGGATTTAGTCCCCCAAATCCTCTAAATTACTACAATTTAGTCCCCTCCCTAACTTCCGTTAGCCAAGTTTATTTTTTGACCTGATTTTTCCATTTTACCCCTTCTTAATTCCTTCTTCCCTCTTCCTCCTCTCTTCGCCTTCCTTCTTCCTTCACTCTTCTCCTTTTCTTCCCTCTTCCTCCTCTCTTCTTCTTCTCTCTTCCTCCTCTCTTCTCATTTTCTTCATTGGATTCATTGGCTTCCCCCCTTCTTCTTCTCTTCTATCTCTCTATTCTCCCCCCCCCCCCTCTTTATAGGAATATTTAAGTCATTTCATTATTTTAAAAAAGTAAAAATTAAATTCTGCCATTTATTTGGACGGAAAAGCTAACGGAGGAACGAAATTGTAGTAACTTAGAAGATTTAGGGGACTAAATCCTAAATATGAAGATTTGGGGGACTAAATTATAATTTATAAAGATTTAAGGGACAAACCTGTAAATACCCCTAAAATAAAATGAACGTTCAGCAAAAAATGCTATTGATTCCATACATTAGAAGTAATTTGGGACTGGTTTATTGATTTTGGAATATTCTTCCTCTTTTTGCATTTTTTTAAAGTCGAAGATGGGACAGGCTTAACAAAAGCATTCTTTTGCAATAAGCTCTCATGGTGGAGGATTCTCTCCCTATTCTTTTCAATCTTCCGTTTGACAGGAATATCTGCAATAGGAGTGATAAACCTCAATAAGTTTCTAACCAAAAAAATTAAGGAAATGAAATTGGAAAAAAAAAAAAAGCATGATGAGAATCATTCGTCAAGTCCTTTAAGGATCAAACATTCAAACTACAAATAGCCTTTAGGCAACTAAATAAATTTCATTGGTAGATCATCATAAAGCCATCACAAACCCAAAACTTAAGCTCCACCAACTAGTTTGTTCAACAGAGCCTGAAGATATGTAATCATAAGCTGCATTCCAAACAAGAATGGAACATGTTTGAGTCAACATATTTATACACTACAGATAGAACTATAGAAGGCAGGAGACCTTCAGAACATGACCTGTGAGTTTGAGACCATCTCTAGTGTAATAACCATTTTCTCCCATTATCTTTCATAAAAGATGATGAAACAAATGCTTTTAATGTGCATAAACATCCTGAACTTGTTTGCATACCTAAGAAAAACTAGATAATAGATCCTAGATAACTATTTGGCCATGACCAGCTTTTGTTAAATTCCCAAAGTAGACTACGATTATTAACTTATTACAATATAAGATAACTTCACATTAGTACTACGATGCATAGACACCGGTACAGATACACACAAGTACGGAAGTAGCAAATTTGTAAAATATAAGATACAAGGATACTACTAAACAATGTAGACACACATACAAAAAGAAAAACAAGTGACATCTAATACTACAAACTTAGAATGCAAATCTTGATGAGATCATCATTGTTTTTTTTTTTTTTTTTTTTTCACCCAATTCTTATCCAGGTTATCCCACTAGAATAAATAGCCTTTGATAAAGAAATGAGATAAAAAAAAAATAAACAGGCCACTGATACAAAAACATATGGCCTCTATTTATTTCAAGGTAAAGCAAGGGAGAAACATATTTTGCCTTTCCTTGGGGATTCAGAGATTTGTAGAGAGCTTACTATTTTTAGTTTATTATTTGCACAGTTTAAAACTGTTAATTGAAGACATCTTCATGCAAAAAGCCTTTTCCTACATATTCCAGACATAGAGAATATTCTGTGGGGCTGCACCATAGTTTGCCTGGCCAGTTTTGCAAGTCTTCTCTACTCATACCACTAATAAAAATGAACAAGAACATAAAAAATAAATAAGAACAACTTACTAAACATATATATAGGGAATACCTAAGGTGTCCCCCCATGCAGTTATCTATAAAGGACCCCTGAATCTCAAACATAGAGGGTCTATATGGTTAACCCGAACTTTTAGTTATGATCTCCAAGTCCAAAAATGGTGTACAAAATTCATGCATTTTTTAATATTTTGCCGATACATATCTTTTGAATATAAATGTAAGAAGTTTGGTAAGTGGATTGCCTGATAAAAACAAAGAGAAAGCTGACCAGTTTTATTTCCCATTTAGATCTTTCTACAGCTACAGCCGGACATGGCATTTCAAGACAAGGTGAACAAAAAATCCTTATCTTGATACAATGTAGCCAAAATGCTATTGGCATATACAATAAATAGTGTAGTATGTGAGAGAGCATTTGCAATTTCACGTCCTCCTGGCTCACATAACTTCAAGCATGTGCATAGAAGAAAAAGAGGGAGCATGAGCAATTTTGAAAATTCTCATCGTTCTACTGTCACCAGTAAATTTAGTGTAATTGTTAATCCTCTGATATCCCAAAAGAAAAAGTGAAGTGTATTTTGTTATTGTTTCTATATACTCTTATATCCCAAATGAGAGGGAAAAAAAAAACATGACATAAATGCTACCACAAGGAGTTAATAGGAACTAGAAGAATATCAACAAAAAGTCTCACAAGTCCAAACATGCTTGTCTTCCTGAAAAACTTCAGCCTTGTTGGAGGGCGCAAAGAGGCATCATATAATGACATGCTCAAAAGGTGATTAAGTAGACGGCTGTGTATTACACCATGATTCATGACACAGACATGGACACAGATGCCGTATTCGACAAAATCACAGGATGTCAAACATGGCAACTCTTCAACGTAGAGGCAAGAGGACACAACTATAAAATGTTCTTTAGAAAACTATATGCATATTTCACTTCTAATGTACGTTTACGTGTTATGATTCAGATTTCAATATATGGAAGTCTAAATAGTAAAAAAATAAATAGCGATGCATTACTTTTTTTTTTTGCCAAATAGGTGGAATAACATGTTTTATGTATACATATTTTTTTAGGTGAATAAAAGTATCCACATTTGCATACTGACGGACATGGATGTCGTGTTCGATATGGCTGAAAATGCCAAAGTTTGTTTGAAAATTCTTACGCATCAGTACCCTAATTCTTTTCAGGGTTTTTATTAAGCGCCATTGACTGACAAACAATGGGTAGGTGAACACCATCCAGCACCAAGCGATCACAACACCTTATCAAGATACAAGGCAAAGACTAATACCTCTAGTAAGATAGAAGAGGTGGTTGAGCCCAAGTATGATGTGCACAAAGTAAAAGAACTAACATATAACCCTTATTCTAATCTGGAACACATATTCTATTTTTTCGGTCCCTAAATGGGCTGTCTACAGTAAAGTACATCCAATCTACAATCCACTGGGGTACTATTGTCAAGCCTTCTTACAAAGTATATACACAACACATATACATAATATGTGGGATGGGGAGACATGAATCTGTTCTTTAGCGTTAAAAATCCCACGATACTACAGCAACTTAAACAGGGAAGCAATAAAGTCCACTGACCAACCAAAGAGATGGATGGGTAACATTGAGTTTTTAAGCCATAAGAGCATGTAAACAGGCTGACTATAATTAGATTTTTAAAAGAGTGAAGTGAAGACATAAATTAGACGACAAGTTTCCTGTTGTTATTACTCTAAACCTGGTCATCAAATTCTCTATTACTCTCTTTAGTGTTTTTTTATGAAGGACACTTCACCAGTTAAAAAATTGGCATGACTAGCCATGTTAGATAGCCGTGTTTGACAAGATAGCTCTGTGTCCATGTATCCAACACTTAAAATTGTAGAAATCCTTATTTATAAAAATATTCTCAAGATAGAGGATGTTATGCCACCATTTTGACAAGAACTAAGTATGATATTGTCTTTTTCACTATTCTAGATCCTTTCATATATATATATATATATATATATATATATATATATATATATATATATATATATATGCGTGCACACACTGTGTTTGTATGAGTAAACAAGGGCTAGATTGTCACTCTAGCCAAGACAACAAGACATTAACTATTCCACACTTTTTTGTTCCATTGAATCCTACTATGTCGATCTATCCCTTAAGATTTACTCATAGAAAAAATCATAAATTATATGGCTGATCTGGCCATCAATGATTAGATGCAAAATATTATATTTTCGAAAAACCATTAATTTTGTACTTGCATAATCAAGGCCTGACTTTATTATATCTTCATGATTTTTGGTATTGAGTGAATGATAAGGGAGGAGATAATATGGGATGGTTTGATAGAAAAAAGTGTGGGATGGTAAGGATTGTGCTGTCTTCCGTTTCCTATATATATAGCGGTGTCATGGTGTTTAGAAACTGGAGGGTTGCCATGCAATATCCGGTAACGATGTTGGAGGACGACACCTGTGTTTGTATCTTCATATCATACGTTTTTCTTTTCACCTCAAATGCTTCTATCTCTCCCTTCCCCACTTCTTTTCTCAATTGTTCCCTATTTCCTTTCTTTGTGTGCATTCACTTGTGCCAATTATTGTTGTTGTTGTTGAATTCCTTAACATTAAATCTTGCAGAAAAATTAATGAAGGAGTTTCAAGCTCACGTTACTCTTTAAATCTTGGCAGGAAATTGTCCCTTACATATTCATTCGTCCCGTTAAGGCAGATTAAAGACAGTGTAATCTATTTATATGCATGAGTACCAACTTTTCAACACCCAAATTCAGTAGCAAAAACCATAAAACAAAGATTTACAAAAAAATTGCTTTCCTATGGCATGTGAATGCTAACAATTTACATTTCCATTAAAATTAGAATCTGAATTTCCAATCAACCAAAACCAACCAAAAGTAACATAGAACTATTAGTTAGTCTTAGTCCTGAATTCCTGGATATCATGAGTCAAATCATTCCATTGAATGCCACTCGAGCAAGCCTCTGTTATATCTTAAACTGACACATGCGAGACTAAAGATATTGTAACCCAAACTAGTACACTATAGAGCCAAATTCTCAGTTCTTAGTAAAATACCAAAAATTGGTCATTACAAGGCAATGATAAAAGACAACCATCCTGAATTGCTCGATGTGTTTTTACAAGGATCAACTTCTCTCAAAATTTATACTGACAAAGAAATTGATTTAGAAACAAACCTAAACCCAGAATACCAACTAATCAAACCTCTGAATTTCACTCTTACCTCTTTATATTAATCATCTTAGGCTTAGGTATTAGTTAAGCATCTCGGTCCCCCTACTTCTCTCGTTTGCCACATCGCTCTGATTCCAGCGGCATTGTATATGGCCTTAATCAATATTAAATCAAAATTAAAGCATATAGTTAATGCTACCACACGAAAAAACCTCCCAATTCAATTTCCACGTAACAAATACAGCCCAATAAGTAACACTTGCAACTAATTTACAAAAAAAATTGCATCTTTTTCGTTTCCACCAATTCCCAACCATAAACAGACCAATTTGTACTGCCAAAATCTACATCTATTAACAAAATTCACATCAAATTCAAACCATAGCATACTCTATAACCTTCATCATGACAAATCAAATTGAGCTCACCGGTTGATTTATCGACGTAGAAGAGCGAATCGCTGGGGATCGCGTCGAGATTCGACGCCCCGCTGAGCGCATCTTTGGTCGCCTTCACGAAATATTCGTCGATGTCGTCGGTCTTAATATTCGCCCTCCACGCTTTTTTCCCCTTTCGCGAAGTTTTCGCCTTTTTCCCCATTCCGTTGTTGCTTTCACTTTCTTCTTTCTTCGAATACGAGCTCGAAGGGCGGCCAAGAGAGAGAAAAAGAGCAAGGAAAAACGAAGAAATTTGTAGGTAGGAGACGCTAGGGTTTTGGGGGAACTCCTAAAGGGGCACAAGATTTTTCCTAGTGAGCCCACATTTCCTGGTGAGCCCAGTTTAAGTTAAGAAAAGGAGAGAATTTCTTAGTGAGGCCATATTTATTCCCAAAATACCCTTCACCTATATCTCTCATCTCACTCTCTCTCCTCACTTCATCTCCACCGTCCTCTCCCTGCTCTCCTCTCTTCTCCTTCCCAAACCCCCCCTCGCCGCTCTCTTCTCCTTCCCAACCCCCCCTCCGCCCTTCCCAACCCCCCGCCGCCGCCCTTCCCAACCCCCCCCGTCGCCGCCGCCGCCCTTCAAAACTCGCCGCCGCCCTTCCTAACCCCCTCCGCTGTCATACCCTCCACTCGCCGCTGTCTCATTCCCTCTCCTTTGGTCTCAGATTTCTCACTGTAAGTCTCCTTTAATTTAATTTTAATTTTGTTATATTTAGTTTATTCTTATTTGCTCTGTAACTGCTCTGAAAACTGAGAATTTCTTATTTGGTCTGATAATATTTTAGAATGAGGAAATTCTAAATGAGTACATTTTTTTGTTAATTATGATTTATAATATTTAGATTATAATTATGAAGAAAATATAATATTGTAATCGTAGTTGTAAAATATGCGAAAATATAGTTTTATTCTAATTAAAGATGTTAATATTAAAATGTATTAATTAATTTAGAATTTTAATAGTATTGTCCTAATTGTTGATTAAGTAACAAAGAACGGTTTCAGTGTCTTTAAATTTTAATATTACACTATCTTTTAGATAAAAAATCTGATATTTGTAGCAAATTATATTTTGTTAATACTTATTTACACATAGAAAATTTACTATTTTTATGTGAATCAATTATTGTAAGAAATATCTTTGTATTGCATAGATGGATCAGGCAGAATCTTCTCGCATTCGACCAACTACTTCGTTAAGGAGGAAGAAAGCAGCATCTCGACCACAAATCCAACGCCCGATACGAGAGATATATCGAAGTGGCCGTAGATACTGAATTAAATATAGAAACTCCGAATTTGATCAGATATGATAGTGCAAGACTAGAAGAAGAGAATACTGATGCAGGAGGCTCTCAAGATGATCTTCATGAGTTAAATTACCGAGGTCCAGTTGATTTATCAGTACTGAAGAGTTTCAAGACGCACGTTGCTTTCCTGATGCACCCAATTAGATTATATTAGTTGTTTTTTTCAAACAAGGAGACAGTAATTAGATTATATTAGTTGTGTATTGATATGGATGTTGTAAGGAATTTCAAGTGACCGGTGTAATTGTTTTTTTCAAACATTTTGAAGAATTTGTAGAATATATGGTTTTTGTTTGTAATGAACCCTATTATTTGCTTTTTGTTCGAGGAATATATACACTACGTTTGTTTTTTATCTTATTTCTTTAATTTGTACGAGATCTTGTTTGTTTTATACGTAGGGGACCTTATTTATAATCTTCACTATATTATTGTATCGGTTATTGTATCATTGTATCGGTGTATCAATGTATCATTGTATCGTTGTATCGGTGTATCAGGAGTATCATTGCATTTGTATATCAGAAATATCATTGTATCGGTGTATCAGTGTATCATTGAATCGGTATATTGATGTATCAGTGTATCGGTATATCGGTGTAGTAGTGTATCATTGTATCAGCGTATCAATGAATCAGTTTATCCATATATCATTGTATTAGTGAATCATTGTATCGGTGTGTCGGTGTATCATTGTATCATTTTGTTTCATCACTATATTTTTGTAATAATGTATAATTAGTTGTTAATATAAGTCAGTATAGTGACGTTGAATTGGATAAACTAATGATATATCAGTTTATTATATAAATAGAGTGGGTGAGGTGTACGGAATAGCAGATCGAATCAAGCCCCTGTCCGGACTGACAGTCCGAACAGGAGAGACCTGTTCGGACTGTGAGTTCGAACAGGACTGGTCTGTTCGGACTGACAGTCCGAACAGGGCCTTTCCTGTTCGGACTGAGAGTCCGAACGGTCCTAACCCGTTCGGACTCTCAGTCCGAACAGGGAAGGCCCCTTTCGGACTGTCAGTCCGAACGGGAAGCACGAGCGTGAGCGGGAGCGGAGCCCTGGAGCGGGAGAAGGAGGAAGGGCAAAATGGAAAAGTTTTTTAGAAGGTAAACTTGTTATTTTTTTAGAGTTATTAACTGGGCTCACTAGGGAAAAAGTTGTGCCCCTTTAGAAGTTCCCGGTTTTGGGACTCCTTTATCGGATTTGGGTCGCCGACCCGAATGTATTTTCTTGTTGGGGATTTTTACATATCTGTCCCTTACATATTTAAAAATTAGAATTTAGTCCCCAAATTTTTATATTTATAATTTAGTCCCTAAATCTTTTAAATTACCACGATTTAGTTCATAATCATATTTTTGGCCCAAATTTCCTGTTATACTCTGAGTTACTTCACTTTAGTCCCCTTTCCTCTTCCTCCTCTTTCCCTCTTCTTATTGGCTTCCCCTCTCCATTCTTTTACTCTCTCTTTCCTTCTAGTTAATCTCTAAAGTGAAATAACTCAGGAGAATCCAATAATAAGAGGGAATAGAGATGAATAGAGATGAGAACCCAATAAAAAGATAAAAGGAGGAGAAAGAGGGAAAGATGACTAAAGTAAAGTAATTCAGGACTATAACAGGAAATTCGGATCAAAAATATTGCTGGGACTAAATTGCTGTAACTTAAAGAATTTATGGACTAAATTATAAATATAAAGATTTGATGATTAAATTCTAATTTTTAATCAAGGAACAGATATGTGAAAAGACCTTTTTTGTTTTACCTTTTTGTCATGACACGTGGCATCCAGATAGAGGTGCTGCATCTTAAATAATGGAAGTTTGGACCTTTCGGCGGACCTTTTCCCCTCTCTTCTCTCACCAACCCCCCACTTCACGAACTCTTTTGCTCTGTCCTCAACATCCAATCGAGGGCGACGAAACCCTAATCTGCGCTCCATTTTTTAAGGTAACTCCAAAACTGGAGCCATTTGAATCTCTCTCCTTTATCTTCAATTTGATCACAAATTTTATCTCAAATTAGTATAAACTTCGTCGCAAACAAGCTAAATTTTTTCGGATTGCATTGAAATTTGGTCAAATTCGATTAGTTTACTGAACTCTTGCTGCCGATGTTAGAATCACCAGGAAGTTTGTAATGAAATTTTTTGTTTTTTTAGATTTTTAATGGTAGAATTTTATTGGAATAATATAATACCCAAATTGATTTTCTTTTGTATTTGTAAAAGCGTGTTTATTCCATGAAAATGCCTGCCTGATAATTTCTTTCAGAAAAAAGAAGAAGAAGAATTTTTCTTTTTTTTTATTTAAATTATCTGTTTATCTTTGTACAGGAAAATCATATTAAATTTGATTATTGGAAGGGGTTTTGAGCTTTAGATTCTTGGTGCTGCAGGATCCAAGAACTGTTTGAATTGAATATATAGATTCTGAATGCAAAGTGATAAATGATTGCTGGGACTTAAAATGGCTGAAAATAAGCGAACGGCATTGAAGAGGAAGATCAGGCGCACTGGATCTGTTAGTATACCGATTGAAAAGGAAGAAATGTTGGAATTTTCCCATCTTACTAAGCTCAGATCAGAACCCTGCGAGAAGATGCGCAGGGGCATGCGGAATGGTCGGAAGCTGCCTATAGCGACAGCTAAGATGATAGCCGGAAGGGAGGCTAACTGTTCTGGAAGGGGTAGGTTTTCTTCAGCTGACTGCGCTCATGTCTTCGGACGGTATCTTCCTGTCAACGTTCCTTGGTGTGTAGATGACATGGATAGCAATGCATATGTGTCCCAGTTCTCCGTAGATGGTTCCGTTCTTGTTGCAGGGTTTCAGGTATGATGTCTTTTCGAACATGTGAAAGAATGACAATTAGAATGGGTCAAATTATTAGGATTAACTAAACTAGCTTCCTCATTAGGATTCCCATTATTTTAGTCCCATTTACTAAGTAAAACGGTACATATATTAACTCTAAGAACTATCCATGTCAACTTATGATTGTCATATTCTTAAACATCTCAGTTTGCTTGCATGGTTATTAGTCTGAAACTGTTCTTGGCAACGAGTTTTATAGGCTTATAGTTGAGTAGTTACGAAATGACCTTGACGTGAAAGTACTTAGGTTTAAAAGATGCGTTTATTGATGTAGAGACCGTTGCGAGTAGGTAAGCTTATTTCCTTCTTTTAACGGTATAGCGTCTGTGTCTTCATTGCAAGAGGATGGACTTTTGTGTTTGTTGCTTTTGTTTATATACCCATTCTTTTTACTAGTTGCAATGTTCTTTTCTTCAGTATAAGTGCAAGGGAGCTAGAGGTGCTAAAAGGACTAACCTAAATTTTCTTGGAATTCACATTTATTTAGTGAAAGAATTAATCTTGACAATTATATTCTCAACAAATTATTGAGTTGTTTATTTTCTAATTTATTTTTGTCAATCATTTAAACAGGGAAGCCGTATCAAAATATACAACGTTGATAATGGTTGGAAGGTGCAAAAGGATATTATTGCTAAAAGTTTGCAGTGGACAATCACCGATACATCACTTTCACCTGATCAACGGTTTCTGGTAATTTCTTGAGCGTACTAGTCAGTCTAGCTTTATTCTTACTTTATGGATGTTAATCATAATTAACAGGAACATCTTATTGCTTATGTTAATTATACTTAATAGGAACATGTAAGCATGCTTAGCTTTAAGGATATATGAAATTTGTCACAATTGTTTGGTAATTGAAGATCAGAGGTGTGGACGAACTTAGATGCCAGCTTGGATGGAGACAATTAAGATGGATATACCTTTTTGGGAACATCATTTAAGGAGGTATTTAAGGAGGTTATGATAGTGTGTTAACATAGGTGAAGGGAAGGTGATCCCTTACACGTACCCATCCCCAAGAAATTGGGATGAAGGTTTTTTTGTGGTTGTTATTTGATGAGGATAATGATGATTCGCAAATTGAGGATCATTTGTTATCTCTTCAATGTGTCTATCCTCTGCACATGCTGTGAGATATGAAAGCTAATTCCTGTCATAACCACAAGTAGATTGGGTATGGCACTGCTTGATGTGGACCAAGATTCCCCGGGATCATACTATCATGAATGTTATACAATTAGAAAGGTTATGGCAAGCCTCCCACTGGCTTTGGGCATACATAGTAACTACAGACTGACTCAGCAGTAACTAAAAGAATATAATAGAATTTTTAAAAACTATAATATCTTTTTTGTTAGACATCTTGCAAAGGAGAAGTTTGGCCTCATGGATTTGGCTTTTTTAGCTGCACAGCCATCATGGTTGTATATGTATGTTTCCAAATGAAGTGTCCTTTTTGCCATAATTTCAAACTACAGCATGTTTTTTTTCTTTTTTCTTCTCCTTTTCTTTCTCCCCCCTTCATTCCATTCTTCACCTTTAGATGTTAATGTGAAAGCTCACTTTGTAATTAACTAGAAACGTTAAATTTGATTTGAGTGCTATTACTTCAACAATATGGCATGCCATACCTGGATAATGAATTTATTTATAATAAGACAAGTGATGAAATTGTGTGAGGATCTGATAAGGCTAATTGGGAGAGATATAGAGCTAGAAGCTTCACATAATGGAAGGCTATACAACATAATTGAGGGTTTTCTATACATAATTTAGCTTTATACAGGCATGTGGAACAAAGCTGACATACGGGAAAAAATATGACTTTATTTTTCTTATCATAATAGGGATTGTATTGTGAGCCACTATCATGGTACAAATCAGAGTATGTCATGAACTGAATCACGCATAGGTTGATAGCTATATGGCTAGATTATTGTTATCAAACTAGGGATTATATCCTAAATTGTCATATTCTTCAAATCTGGTCATATCTTGAACTGGATCATGGATTTAGAGATCCTTGTCTTGCTATTAAAATAAATGATGTGACTTGTTTTGTGGTTCGTGAAAGTACTGTTTGCCACTTCATTCAAGCAACAACATTCAACCTATATGGTGTCGTGCTTTGGGTTGAAATAAAGTATTGTTTACCGCATTGTTTTGCATGTGAAGGATGCAATTTAATTGGATTGCAGCGTGTTAGAGAGCTAATCACACTGGTTGGCTTAGGTTGAAGAAAAGCCCACGTCCAGTTCGAATTTGAGGGGTGCAAATCCATTGGAGATCATGGTTTAACGAAAGAGTGGCGGAAAGACTGATTAAATCTCATGAGTGATTGTTAACCTAACATCAAAAGCAATAGAGGGGCTCCTCATAAATCCTATGATCGGATTGTGAGATAAGGGAATCTATCCATCTTGGTGTTGGGTGTTGCGCAACTATGCGGCAACCCTCTAAAATTCTTCTTCCATCAATCATTTTTTCCTAAACAAGCTAAGAGATGAGCAACAGATAGACATATGCCCTTTTAAGATCCTAATTTATTTACTTGTTTTATTTTTTGAAAAACTGTCCTAAATTCTGTTTATTCAGCACTTTTATCTTTTGTAGATCCTTCTTGTTGCCATTTAAGTAAAAAAAAACTTTTTAGCACAGTTGATATTCTTTGTACTTTTTGTTACCACACTGGGTTTTTAATTTTTGAGAAATACAAAAGCTATAAGCATGGAATAAGAAGTTGTCTATGCTAGTCCCTCGGGTGTAAACGGATCTGATGCGGATCGGATATGGGTATTTCTATATTTATATTTATTTTTTTTACGGATACGAACACGAATATGGATATTTTACATATGGTAAATTTAATATCTATATTTGTTAAAAAGCGGATATGCATACAGATACTGTAAAAATCATATTTGATGTTAATGGATACAGATGCAATTTGGTGCAAATATAAATATGATATGTGATCGTATTAAACATTTTAGATAGGAATAAAAGGTTCAAATTGTGAAATACATATCTTTATAGATATATTTTGATATATTTTGTAAATATTTACATACTAAGGAATAAATATATATCGTCATATAGATAATATAACATGAAAGGATATATATTACATGCATATGAGATATATGTACTTATATAGTAAATGATATATACAACTATATATATTTAACTATGAGGTATGAGAGATTCGATTATCCAAATCCAATTTGAAAATTGGAATCCGAATTCATATCTGGATCCGACCTAAATAAGGATTTGCTATTGGAATCCGGATTCAAATTCGATTCAAATATTAAATTTGTATACAAATCCAATTTTAAATGAATTCGGATTGGATTATTTGAATCCATTTAAACCCCTATTAGTCCCTAAAAAAGGAAGTTGTGGTGGATACAATTAGAAGTTGCCCTAAATCACTTGCGTAAATTGATGAAAGAAAAGAGAGTTTTTGTGCCTTTGCGATGTGCAACACATGAAGTGGAATACTGTAAACTTCTTGATAGAGCTTTATCATTAGGTTTTGCTAGTGCTGCTGTTTAATGTTTGATGCGGACAAGATTATAAATGCAAGATAGGCGCGTTCATGGTTGAGTTGGGGGGTGTTTCTGGTAGGAATTGGCCTAAAGCCTATACCTGCAAGTTGCAGTTATTGAGAATGTTTAAATGTCTTAAGGTTCTTGGTCGAGAATTTATGTTTATTTTAATTGTCATGACTCAAGTTGTTTCTAGATATTGGTGCTAATGGCTTATTCTGCATTTTTATGCTTTATTGACCACATGTTTAATTGATTTTGCTTTTCCTTCTAGCAGGCCTACTCGAGTATGTCATCTGTTGTTCATATTGTCAATGTGGAAACTGCTGGAACATTGTCACATGCTAATATCACTGTATGTTATCTCACCATTTTATCTTAATATGCTAAGGAAAAAAATTGTTTTATTATCCACGCTTACGAATTCTTGTCTTACATAAATTGTGTCAGACATGGAGCAGCAACTAACTCAGTAGAAGTGATTAAAAAATTTACAAGTTTTGTCCAATTTGATGACTAGCATGTAGCATGACAATGACAGCACCTAAGTTCTGACCACGACAACTGTTACATGAGAGTTTTGTCATAAACTAGAAGACTAGTTTGTGGTCAGGGGAAATACCTTATTCATTATTAATTTAAGCTCAACAAGAGAAGGATTCCATCCAAATTTTCATAAGTCCTAATTGGAAATGAGATTTGCTAACGCTCTTAAGCCCTGAGATACATCAAGAGAAGGATGATTAATGAAAACAAGTGTGAAGTTATTCTTCAGGGTTTTATGGATAGCTAGGTGCAGTAACTGCATTTTTTTGGACCCGAACTTATTGAGGTCCCCAGGTAGACCTTATAATTTTATAAATAAGAAGAACCTTTTATGTTTTTTTGGTTTGGGGGGACGTGAATGAAACCTTATCCTTCTACGGGGACAATTTGAAATAAAACAAGAAATACTTTTCTAAAAATTACATTAAAGACAAGGAAAGAATTGAGTTTACTTTACTCTGTCTTGTGGATTACCAACTTGATCGCTTAAAAACCTTTACGACTTCTGGACATGAGCTGAGATAGTCTTCAGAAATTCTGGTCTGAATAGATTCATCTGCCAATTTAGTAGGCACATTGTTGCATTCACCATAAATATGAAATATTTCAACATGCAGTAACTGCATAAAGCAGTGGATTTTATCAAAATTTTACAAAATATGCACATGTTTTGTGGATCTTGATTTTGGGTCAATTTAATGATGATAGGGCATTACAGTTTCTAACTGATTTTTTTTAGCCTATAAGTCAAATATCTGCATGATTTAGTTTGATAATTGTTTGCTTTGTTAATCAGTTTACATGTTACTACGGACACCTCCCATGTCACAACTAATCATGTGTGAACATGTTGCGCAGCTTTTTGGTCTATGACATCCCAGCCTCAAACCTTTTTTCCCTTTTCTATATCCTACTTCTACTAAGCTCAGAGGGCTTCGAAATGGAATTACATTTAGACCCTGAATTTAACATGTATCTGCTAAGAACGCGGCTTGCTTAGATAATTGTGGAAAAATGGAAAAGAAAAGAAATCCCCCTCTGTTTTCTGCAATTGCAAAGTTGCCTGATTCCTGTCAACTTGTAATTGTCCCTCTTCTCCATGCGAATCATAACTGTCAAGCGCCAGCCATTCTTACTCACTTGAGTGGCCTTGATTTTTATACTTTAGTAGCTTTTGGTATGTGCATAGTGATGGCAGGAGAATTATAATATCTGCTTTTTTACTAGATTATTTCGATCTTAAAAAGCAGAGCTTACAATTTGATTATGCTCCGCCAAAACTATAGAGCAGTAGTAAAGGTTACGAGCTATTCTCCAGTTGTAAAGTTGGGCAGTCGTGTGCATTCATATATCCATGTAAAGCTCAATCATCCAACTCCACTATTTTTAATCTCTAGAGTGTCATTGCTCACTATGTGTAGTCGTTGGTAATGTGCTTTAGTGACAGCAAGAGAAAAAAACAAAAAACTTCAGAGGTGCAAAAAATCAAAATGAAGCTTAGGGTGCTAAAGACAAGTTCAAGTGGTTATGTAAACGGAGAGATGAGCGATCATATTGTGTACCAACTTGATAGTGAAATAGACTGAAGAATCTTCTAGAAATGAGGACCAAGACACTTCTCAATAGTCAGTCCGACTTTAGAGAATTAGAGGGAGATGGAGTGGGTAGGAAAATTAAGGAATTGAAAAATAAATGCTTTGCATCTACAAATAAGTCATAATTTGAATATATCCACATGATAAAAGCTTATGCCAATCAAATCCTTCAGAAGAGATGATCACAGGGGAAAACCATTCAATTTGCTGTTGATGTTATGCCACTGAAATTGAATTATATTAATCTCATTTACCTTAGCTTATTTTATAAATAATTCAAATTTCATAGAGTTGCATACTATTATTTATATTGAAAATTTTGGTGGGCCAAAGGGCTCACTCACAGTGTTTTAAATATTGGTGACATACCGGTCAACAAAATTACATATCGGATAACGGATACCGGGCAGGATATCGCGATACGACTGTAAATACCGGAGTGTCATACCTGTTAAAGAATAATCATATAAATGGCTATATAGAGTATATTAAAACACATAAATGAAGTTTATGATACTTACCTTGGCTTATTTGCATTAAACTTACGAATTTGTAGATACCGTTTAGAACGTCTGCATATGCACAAAGTGACAGATAATCATAAAATTAAGAAAAATAATGATGAAGTTTCATCGGACTACTTCACCTTCAAATGTCCTACTTCTCAATCAATAAAAATTTTAAACTACATATTACTTCAACAAATCCTACAATTAAAATGTCCTACATATTAATTCAATAAAAAAAATTTACTACATATTACTTCAACACTCTAATTACTCATTACTCGATAAATTCTCAAATCTTAATCAAATTCACTTCAAAATCCTAATATACTCATTAACTTCACCTCAAAATCCTAATAAATTTCATTGTTCATCCACTGATCCATTGAATCAGTGGGCCGAAGTCCATGATTAAGCAAAAATTGCACAAAAAAATTAAAAATTTCAACACAAAACGCAATTAATTTCAGTTAACTATTATATTTGTAAGACAAATTGAAGAAAATTGTAACTCTAATTAAAATTAACATGAAATTAACAAAAAATTACTTACCAGTGGATTGAATCGGCCAGCAAAAGTGAAGGTTGGTGGAGGAATTGGCCGGCGAAGCTCCTGTTGAAGTCGGACGGCCGGTGAGCTCCTGTTGGAAGATCAGAGGGTGGGAGAAGAGTCGGCAACTCGTCGGATGGGGATCGATCGTTTGCGGGGAGAAGAGTTGGCGACTGGTTAGGGTTGGGCTCGATCGCTCAATCTCTTTTTCTCGATCGTTTGCAAGGAGAGAGAGAAAGAGAGTCAGAGAGTGGGAGAGAGTTTCAGAGAGTGGGAGAGAGAGTTTTGGAGAGCGGGAGAGAGATGGGGAATCGGTTGATTTGGGAATCTAGTGTTAGGGTTCGCTCGTTCCCTCGATTTTGCGGGGAAGAGAAAAGAGAGTGAGAGAGAATGATCAAGTATTCAGCGATTTTTTTCATCCCTCCCGACCCATTAAGTGGGTTTTATTTCCTAAGGGGTCGGATTTTTAACGGGGTTAACCCGCAACCAAAACTCATTACCATCAAAACCAATATTGAGTAATACCGGCCGATATTTTTTATCTCGTTATCGGCCGATATATCGCCACAAGGCCGATACATCGGCCTATATCGGTTCAAAATGAAAAACGGTAAAAAATTCACCTTACCGTCTCGTTTGTTTGTATTTTCTGATATACCGGCTGGTATTTAAAACACTGCTCACTCAAGATTGCATTCATCAGTTTGTTAAATTTGATTCGTGGCAAGTCATGAGTCATGGTAGTCTGAGTAAATGGTACAAGTCAGTAGATGAAGGACATCCAATGAACTTAATCTTGGAAGAAATCCGTGAACTTTGTTCCGCCAGCTTTTCAATTGTAGTTAATAGCTCAATCAAACATGAAATATGTACACAAGTGAATGAGATGAAGATAGTTCATTGCTGTTGAAACTGGTTCGCATTATTCTTTTCCATGTGCTTGGTTTAGTGAGCTTCTACTTCATGTGAAGAATCTTCTTAGTTTGGCGAATTTTTATGCGTATTTAGCAAATTTATAGTATAACTTTCAAACAATTCATTTATAGAATATGAAACTTGCTAGTGTATGCGTTCACTAAATTGGGCTTATCCCACAAATTTCATAACTATTGAAGTTTTATAAACCAATTTTCTTATTTTGACATATTTTTATATATATTTAGCAAATTTCTAGTTCATTAATTCAATATGAAAATTGTCACGTATATACACTCAATTTTCATAACTTTAGAAGTCCTATAAAAAAGATTGTTTTTAAATTTTAGCATATTTTTAAATGTATTTAGCAAATTCTATCTTATCTTCCGAACCATTCATTAATAAAATATGAAACTTTGCCATGTGTATATACTCACTAAATGGGGTATAACGCTAAATTTTGAAAACTATAGGAGTTCTATAGAGTATTTTTCCTATTTTGGCATATTGTACATGTATTTAGTAAATTTCTACGTAACTTCCAAACCTTTTATTAGTAAGGTATGAAATTTTATCACATGTATATACTCACTAAATGGGGCTTACATGCCAATTTTCATAACCATAAGTCGTATAAAGTTTTTTCATTTTTGCAAATTTTTACACATATTTAGTAATGCTCAAGTGTAACTTCTGAACCATTTGTTATTAAAATATGACGCTTTGCCACCCATATAAACTTACTAAATGGGGCTTAACATTCAAATTCCATTGCAATAGAAAGTTCTATTAGTCGCTTTTCTTGTTTTGGCATGTTTTGATGCATATTTAGCAAATTTCTTCCGTAACTTTCAAATTATTCATTGATAAAAGGGTTAATTATAGAAACTCCCATATGTGTATCACTAATACTCCCTTGTAGAAAATTTTCCCAGAAAGATCCCTGATGGGGGTGTAAGTGCAACAAAATTTGTTGTTTTCATATTGCACCTATAACCCCTATCAGGGGGTCTCTCTGTAAAAAAATTCTTAATGGGGTATTAGTTATACAGTCTACTAGTACATAGGTAGTTGTTGCAATTAATCCTTAATAAAATATGAAATATTGCTATGTAAATATACTCACTAAGTGGTGCTTATTAGTGATGTCGAGATGTGTTGGCAAATGGGTAGGTTCCTAAGGCCATCATTGATAGTCTTGATAAGGAGTTCCATTGATTCTTGGGGGTTAAGTGTTGCGAGGTATGCTGTTGGTTACTTGGAGTTGGGTTTGCATGTCGCACAAAGAGGGAGAATTTAGTATCCAGCTACTGGATATTGTGCGAGGAGCATGTATCATGATGCACTTTGTGAAATGCTCGATGGCTCTTACTCTGTGATGAGGTGGTTGTGATTCAAATATAAAATTTCTGTGTCAGTTTGGGATTTAACAAGCTACACGTGTCTTTGTAGGCTTGGCGTGTTATCTTGGATTGTGTGGCGACTTTGAAAGGTTGTTGGTGACTAGTGTTCAGTCCATTAGAGCACTTGATGGCCATGGTTTTCTGAGGTGTCTATTTAAGAATGCTATACTTTTTAATGCTACTGCAGTTAGCCAGGATTTTACTGTCAATTAGTTTGTTTTGCCGAATAGTGTGTGGGACAGAGCAATTGCTTGAGCATTTTTTTCACGTAGTGCTAGCGGAGGAATTATCTCTATTTTGTTCACTCAACAACTCAAGGAGGATATGGCTGTGGAATATCCGTACTTTAGTTATTTAGAAGTTTCTTACTCAGCATGAGTCATCTACCAATCTGCACTGGGTGTGGAAGGAGATAGTAAATCCTCATATTCGAAGCTGGACTTGGAAAATTGTGCAGGGATATATGTCTACAAGGACTTCACTTTCCTTTATAACTGTGGTATGCCAATTGTCACTGTATGTCCATGATATAGGTAGGCGGAGGAGTCCTTGGATAATTTAGTGCTGCTTTGCGCACACTCTGCAAAGGTTTGGGCTCGAGTTAGTGGAGAATTGAATTGATGATTTATCGGGATACTTTTGGGATGATTAGATGCCCACTCTTTTGGGAGGCGGGTGTGGGTGTGCTGAAGCTAAGAAAGTTTGTGATTGGTTATCATGTATACGAGCTGGAAAATTTGGAAGGGCAGGAATATGCTATTGTTTGAAAATGTTCAATTTTCATCTAGAGAGGGTGTCCTAGACAGCAGTAGCTGAGGTCAAGGAGATTTGGATCTCGAAGATCACGATACCCTCGTCCATTGCAGAACTTTGGAGTTCGTGGGGACTTACTAACTTAATGCCTGAATCCAAGGAGCTGAGATAGGTGTCATGGGAACTCTCGCCCAGGGATTGGTATAAGCTTAACTTCAATGGTCGGTGTAGTGCAATGTAGCAGGAGCTGGTTTTGTTGCGAGGAATGACATCGAGGTGTTGATTGGTGCAGGTAGTGTCCCTATTGGTAGTGTGTCAGTGCCGGAAGCTAAAACTAGGGGCTTGTAGGAGGCATTTGTTTAGACTGTGGATAGATGTCACACTCGCATCCCAATGTGCTTGACAATGTATTGAAAACAAATATGCCAAGCCGAAAAGTACAATAAATAAAGAAAACTGCCACATCATCAAATAGACACATATAATGAAAAGAAAGTATGAAGTTAATTGAACAATTTGTTTGAATAAAATTCTTTTCAAATTCAAGTATACGAGAGGATCCAAAAAGTAATCCTTATTACAAGTTTTGAAAATTAACTGAATACAAGAATAAAAGAGAATATTGCTTCTTCCTTATTAAACAGATAATGGATAAACTAAATCCTTTTATAACACTCTCGCAGCAGAAGCACCTATTGAGTCTTTAAAACGGTTTAGCAAGTACAAGAAAAGAAGGAGAGAAGCATGCAGCTATGCATGTGTCATGGTAACTCAAAATAAATGAACAATATATGGTATGTGAGAACATGTGATGAGTGGAAGTAGCAATCAAATCTTGATCATGTCAAGGATAATAGAATAAATCACGTCATGTAAAGGGATATAATATAAAGAAATCACTTTTATGTCTTTATAACCTAGTTTGGAACTGCTAGGAGGAAATAATTCACATGTTTTACAAGCACTCCGTGCATATTCGGGATCACGACCAAGGTTTCTAGTGTTGCCCAGGACATGCCATTAGGTGCTCAGTCATGAACTTTTATGAGCAAAAGCTCGACGCATGCCCCTATAAAATAATGATGGTGATGTAGTAATTACCCTGAACCTCTATAGTCAGATTCCTAGGTTTTGGTTATACAACCTATGAATGAAAACCCCAAAATATGTGTACCAAATCCTCCTTTCTGTCCCCCCCTTAACCCCATTCGTTATTGTTATTAAGAATATATCTGATTAAGTTGGCATCAAAACAACAACATATATAAGAATTTACATCCAATTAATTAAGTTGGCTATATTATCCAAGTGGGTAAAATCAAGAAAAGTGATTAGGGATAAAATTCAAACAAGTCATAGAAAAGGGAAAATTTAAGGGGAAAAGCTCTTACCTTAAATAGATACCAAAGAGATCTTCACCTAAAAGCACAGCCATGGACAAAAATCTCCTTCCTCTTCTCTATTCTCTGCTGTACACCACTTTTTGTCTTCTGTTTTCGTTTTTTTTTTTTTTTTTTTTGTACCTGAACAGAAAATGGGAAAGATGGGATAAGGGTAGTAGTATAATAGGGTTTGTTTAGTGCATTGAGGTTGCTGGGAGATTTTGAAATTCAATCCCAATTTATTTATCATTATAGAAAAATCAAGTTTAATGATAAGATGCATATAGAGTTGTTATTATCTCTAATAGATAAGGTACCATATATTAAAGCAACTTAAAAAAAAATAATAATGAAAAGATATTTTGTGGGTATAGTGAGTTAGGGCATTACAATAGAATCCATGGCTATCACATTGTATTTGAGAGTGACGAATAGGGTATTCTTACATTGTCCATGAACCCTGGCAGGTCATCCACTACTTTGTGATGCTCAAATGTAGGCGAGTTACATTTTTAAAATTTATGTCCAACATATTAGAGAGAGAGGATAATATGTGCACTGATTATGTTGCATCCGAAAGCACCAGGCTGGGCACAAAGGTAATTTGGCAAGGAGCCTTTGCTCAAAAGATATTAGAGATTACTGTAAAGGATATATCCGGAGTTCAATATGAGAGAATGGAGATGTTGAGGTTCTATTTTAGCCAAAAAAAGGGTCTCAATCCTCACTATTCATAAGTGAATGAGTCCTATAAATAACTTTCCTTATTTTGGCATATCTTTTATACATAGTTAGCAAATTTCTAGTATTAAATAATAACCATTTATTAATAAAACATGAAACTTTGCCACGTGTATATACTCATTAAATGAGGTTTAATCCTCAATTTTCATAACTATAGAAGCCTAATGAATAATTTTCTAATTTGACATAATTTTACACGAATACACGTATTTATCAAATTTCTAGCTAACTTCCAAATTACTCATTAATAGTATGAAAATTTACAAAGTTTATAAAATGGGGCTTAACACTCCATTTTCATTATTATAATAGTCCTATAGAGTATAGACTGCTTTTCTGATTATAACATATTTTTCTTATAGGTGTTTAGAAAGTTCTAGTATAACTTTCAAAATGTTCATTAATAAAGTTTGAAACTTTGCCATGTATGTACATTTACTAAATGGGGTTAACCCTCAACTTTCATAACTATAGATTCTGATAACTCATTTTTCTTATTTTCGCATATTTTTACCTATACTTAGCAAATTTCAACATAACTTTGAAACCGTTATTGATAATATATGAAACTTACCACATCCATACACTTACTAAATGGGGCTTAACCCTTAATTTTTCATAACTATTGGACTTTTGTAGATTTTTTTTTTTTGGCCTTTTTTTGTATGTTTTTAGTAAATTTCTTGTGTACATTCCAAGCCATTCATTAATAGAATATAAAACATTACCACGCGTATACACTCACTAAATGAAGATTAACCCTCAAGTTTCATAATTATAGGAGGTCCTAATGACGATTTTCTTGTTTGCATATTTTTACATACATTTAGCAAATTATTAGCTTATTTTCCAGAACATTCATTAATAAAATATGAAGCTGTGCAATGTGTATATACTCATGAAATAGGGTTTAGTACAAAATTTTCACAACTCTAAGTGGGCAGTCATTAGTAATATTTTTACACAACTCTAAGAGGCCTATCATTAGTAATATACACAATTTGCATATTTTTACGTGACTTTTTATTTTGATATATTTTAAAACGTATTTAGCAAATTTCTGGAGCTTCCAAACTTATCATTACTAATAAATTAAACTTTGCCGCACATATACACTCACTAAATGTGACTTAACTATAAATTTTCATAACTATGATAGTCATATAGATCACTTTTCTAATTTTGATATATTTTTAAGCATGTTTTAGCAAATTTCTAGTTTAACTGCCAAACTATTGATTTAATAAGTATCAAACTTTACCACATACACTCTTTAAATGGGACTGTTATATCTATAGCAGTTATATACATCACTTTTCTAATTTTGATATTATTTGTACATGTATTTAATTTATCGCATAACTTCTAGGCCACTGTTCTAATTTTGGCACCTGTATACATTCGCTAATGGGGTTTGACCTTCAATTATCAGAACAATAGGATTATGTTAAACCACTATTTTTATTTTGACGTATTTTATACATATTTAATGTAATCGTAGCTTCCAAACCATTCACTAATGAAGTATGAAACTTTGCTTCATATTTAACTGACTAAATGGGTCTTAGCCCTCAATTTTCATAACTATTAGATGATTGTAGGCCCCTTTATTATTTTGGCATATTTTTATATGTATTTATCCAGTTTTTAGCATAACTTTCATTAATATAATATAAGACATTGCCATGTGTATACACTCAATAAATGGACTTAACCTTCAATTATTATAACTATATGAGTCCTATTGGCCGTTTTTCTTATTTTGGTATATTTTTACACTTATGAGCAAATGTCTATAATAGCTTCCAAGCTATTTATTAATAAAAAATGAAACCTTTGCCATGCATATGCACTCGCTAAGAGTGGCTTAATCCTTAAGTTTACATAACTATAAGAGTCCTATTTTTTATATTTTTTATTAAGGTATATTCTTACACATATTTAATATAATTTTTAAATTATTCATTAATAAAATATGAAACTTTGTCATGTGTGTATGCTCACTATATGTGGCATAACCCTCAATTTTCATAAGTATAGGTGTCTTATAAATTTATTTTCTTATTTTGGCATATTTTTATACATATTTAGTAAAATTCTTAGGGATATTTAGTAAAATTCTTAGGGAATTTCCAAACAATTCATTAATAGAATATGAAATATTGCCATGCGTATAAGTTCACAAAATGGTGCTTAATCCTCATTTTTTATAATTAGAGGAATCCTATATATTGCTTTTATTTTTTTAATATGCATATTTAGCTTATGTCTAGTGTAATTGTCAAACCCTTTATTAATAAATTATGAAACTTCTCCTCGTGTATACACTTATTAAATTGGATTTAACACTTAATTTTTATAACTGCAAATCCCTATATGGCGCTTTTCTTACTTTGGCCTATTTTTACACGTATTAACAAATTTCTATCATAACTTCCATACTATTAATTAATAAAGTATGAAACTTTGTCACGTGTATACACTCTCTAAATATGGTTTAACCCTCAATTTTCATAATTATAAAAGGTCTATAGGTCGCTTTTCTTATTTTAGTATATTTTTATACGTATTAAAAAAATTTCTAGCTTAACTTCCAATTGATCCATTAATAGAATATGAAAATTAGCATGCTTATGCGCTCACTAAATGGGACTTAACCCTTAACTTTTATAACTATAGCATTCCTATAAACTGCTTTTCTTATTTTGGCATATATCTACACGTATTTAGCAAATTTCTAACGTGACTTTCAAACCATTGATTTATAAAATAAGAAACTTTTGTCATATGTATGTACTCATTAAATGGGACTTAACTCTTAAGTCTTAATTTTTATGACTATAGGAGTCTTGTAGACCCCTTTTCATATTTTGGCATTCTTTCTCGCTTATTTAGCAAATTTCTACATAAGTTCCAGGCCATTCATTAATACAATATGAAACTTTTCCATGTGTATACGCTAACTAAAGGTGGCTTAATCTTCAAATTTCATAATTATTAGAGTCGTATAAGCCTCTTTTCTTATTTTGACTTATTTTTATATATATTTAATAAATTCTTAACGTAACTTCCAGACTATTCATTTATAATATATGAAAATTTCAATGTGTATACACTCACTAAATGGGGCTCATTTTTCATAATTAGAGGTGTCGTATAGACCCGTTTATTATTTTTGTATATTTCTACACGTACTAAGCAAATTTCTAGCATGACTTCAAAACCATTTATTAATAAAATATGAAACTTTATCGTGAGTAGGCACTCACTAAGTGAGCCTCAACTCTTAATTTTTATAACTATAGAAGTTCTCTAGATCGTCTTTATTATTTTTGGTTTCTATGATGTAGGATATTCATGATGGATTAGACTTTTCTGAACATGAGGATGCAGATTACTCTTTTGGGATATTTTCTGTGAAATTTTCAAATGATGGCAGAGAGCTTCTTGCTGGAAGCAATGATTACGGAATATATATTTACAATCTGGAGACAAAAGGAGTTTCATCACGCTTTGAAGCGCATACGGTATTGTTTTGTTTTACATTTTTCCTTTGTTTTATGGCATACCTTTATGAAAATATGAAAAATCGTTACTCTTCTTTATTTTATGTTAGTTATTTTCCTTTTCTTTTAATTTTTTCTGGGAATAGATGCAGACTGTTCTGCTTCTGCTTCTTTTATGCCTCTCAACCAAGATCCAAAAGGGACTGCCTTCACCTGAACGAGACCTTATAAAATCCTCAACGAATCTCTTCTGCACATCCTATTTTTCTATACGAGTTGATATGCATGTCATAGATTCTATTTTTCAATTCAAACAAAGGGTGCAAAACTACTGCAATGTAATCATGTGATGGATGTCCAATCTTGACATCCAAATTAGGTCTTAAACTTGTATAGATATATGCTAAAGAGAGATGTATTGTGTATAATAAAAGGGACTAAAAAGATGCATATCATAGTCAAATATGAGCAAGGTTGGGATAAATGATGATCCTTGGACCATGACATCTTTCATATTAGAACATGAGGGATTGTTCTGAAAGAGGCGATTAAAGAGACAGTAAACAGAGAGGATTCATAGATTTACAGGAACTTCGGGGACTGCCTCATTTGCAAATTCTGCAGATTTCTACCTGAACTATGAGAAAATATTGTTGAATGGTCTAATGTACTTGAGTTTATTAATAGTGGGATCTAGTAAATGGATTTAAATTTTCCATGTTAGTCTCTTAAGTCCATCAAAGCTATACTGATAAAAATCCTTTATCAGCAAAATCCTCTTGATAGTTGGTTCGCTCCGTGTGAACCTTTCTACATGATTTCACCTTGAATAAATCATTTCTCATTATAGTTTGACTTGTAGCATGTGAAAGCTAAAATCCTTGAGAGAATTGAGGACTCGCTATCGGACTTTAAAACTCTTATACTGAGTAGAGTTATTACTTGTTACACTGGCTTAAATCATTGAGATAGTTAAGGGAGTCATTGCTTAGACTTATAGCATCTTTCCAGCGGCGGCTTGCCAGCATTATATATTTCAGCTGCCGTATATTCTTATTGGTATAATAAATTATTATTTACTCATATTCAGAAGTTTTTATTCTTGTGTTGCTTGTGCAAACAATAGTAGTTAACTGATCTGGTTCAAGGATTATATTAAATAGTCAATCTCGCTTGGCATTAAACTTCTTTAAGTGCTTAGTAACTGAGGGCTTTTAGTACTGTTTAATAATGATGATTTTGAAGGTTGAAGGGTTACTCTTTATCAGATTTCTTGTGATGAATCATATAAGAGGAGGATCCTTTGAATTTTCAAAACAATGCACTTCAGAAAGTTGGTAATTATGTCCATAAGCTATATTATTGACTGATTTGCATACTCTAGACATGTAAATCCATCCTGGTAACTGAAACAGAGATGAATTATTCAATAGTTCACCATGAGGCTTTTATTAATTTCCAGTGACAATTGTGCAATCACACACATCAAATGAGAATAATTCTTGAATTCTTTGCTAATAGATGCAAACCATGGTAAAAAATATTAGAATAGGTATGAGTACTGGTCCATGCCAATCATTTATAGTATAAAATCGGCAATAGCAGGCATATCATAGTATTGGCCATATCAGAAATGTCGGCAGTATCAAACTTATATTTGATGGTATATCATATATTAGATACCTCAAAATCCGATACAATATCTGCAATATGTATTGGTATTAGCCGATAAGAATATTGATACAAACTAAGAAAAAAGAAATGCATACTTCCCATATAATATGAAAATTATATTTACGTATGATACCTGAATCTTATTTGAGAAGCTTGGCACTTTGAGAAAAATAATCCAATGCTATGAATTAGTCCATCGATAATCCATCAGCACACTACCAGTTTGGAACTTTTTTCCCTCTATTCTTCTGATTGGACTTGATTATATTCAAACTTGCTTTTTATGCTGGTTTTCTAATTGGAATGAGTATTTGTATACTTGCATCTAATTTCATCTACGTCTTGCTGCTTTCCAGTCTGATGTTAATACAGTGACTTTTGCTGATGAAACTGGGAATGTTATATATTCTGGAAGTGATGACGCTTTGTGTAAGGTAATATATCCTAGTTTCTCTTGGTTTTTTAGACAGGAGGGTTTCTTCAACATTAAAACTAAGTTAGTGAAAGCATTTATCTATTAGAAATTTGAGCAATTGTTGATTATGGTGCTGCTTGTAAGGGAGAAATGATTGAATAACTAGGTTTTGCTCCTCGAAGCAAATATTATACCTATGTGAATATTTTTTCATCTTAATTCAAAAGCATTATATTTTTTACAATTAATCATCATGTTTCGTATGTTAGTGGACCCTTATCATATAGTTCTAAGCTCTAACTGAACTAAATGACATCAAATTAACCAATATATTTATTGGCAAACTTGTATACTTTAGATCTTCCTTTTAATTGCTTTGAAGCAAAGTTCAGTGTTTGTGATGATCTGAGTATATGCTTTGCTGTAATCTTCGAGTGATATAGCTCATTCTTTCAGGACCAGAAAGCATGCCTTTGCAGTTGCTCCATATGTTGAGCTTGTTTTCTTCTTATGATGTATATTCTCTTCGATTGGATGCCAAATTACCTGTGTGTGTATGTAATATACATACATACATATGGATATACACAAGCACATAGTTATATGCATACATACATATACATATCTGTATACATATGTGTGTGTGTATATGGGTTGAACTATAAACTTTAAGTTAAATCTAAAAGTTAGATTTAGCCATTTTTTCCTCTGCATATTCACTAGTGACCCACCATTACTTTGTTCCCTCTCTACTATTACCTTTCTAAAGTTTGACTAATATACATCTCAAATCAAATTTTTGAACAGCACACATCTCAAATGCTCAATCTAATTTCTTATGCTTCCCGTTCTAACCGCATTTTGTGGTTAATTGATGGTCATTGTATTAGTTAGACATGACAGATGCATAGATGATGGGAAAGAGCTATATATGTTTTCTACTCAGGTCCCTGCCGTTGGAATTTTTTTTTCCTTATAATATTTAATGTCACAAGCTAACTGGATATTGTTTGAAACAAACAATAATAAAGGTTATATTGAGGGCCATTGCCCTCTCTTGCTTTTGTAAATATATGTAGCATGAATATGGATACTGACATAGATATGAAATGAAATAGAGGAAACCTTCATTTCTGATTTTGAAGGGAGGAGCGACACGACAAATCCTTAAAAATCAAGGCATGGGCGCATGACTGTGTGTGGATTTACATTAATACACACATAATGCCCTGTAGCATTAGGATGTGTTTTTATATTAATACACATAAAGCCCGTACGCACTAGAACATGTTTTGTTTGAAGTAGAATGGGAAAAAAAAACATTAATGATTTAAACAAGAGATTATAATTGAGTGACCGTGTTTTAAGAAAGAAAATTGGAAGTTCAATCCAATACCTTACATAGTACAAGTATGTGGAGCCTCTCATATGTTTGCAATGCATATATGGTCAATTAGCTTGAATCCCTCTTTATGTCAAAAGAAAAAAAAAAGCTTTATAATTCGGTATCCTCATGGTGTTTTCATCTACTTGTAGTGATTTGTCTTATTGCAAATGTTCACATCACATATATATTTTATTCTTTTATCTCCCGACCCTAATGTAATGAGGAATTTGACATGTACTTTGTTCAGATTTGGGATAGGCGCTGCTTGGGTACCATGGGGAAACCAGCAGGGGTCCTGTCTGGACATGTGGAAGGCATTACATTTATCGATAGTCGCAGAGATGGTCGTTATTTTATTTCAAACAGCAAAGACCAGAGTATCAAACTTTGGGACATCCGGAGGATGTCTGCCAATTCCACTGAGTAGGTCTTATGTTCCATTTTACACCTTGTACTGTTACTAAGTCGATGAGCATTTTGGAGGAAAATGGCATGTGAGGACTGATTTTAATTTCATGATAAACTGTGATTGCTACTATAGCAATCACTAAATTGTGGTAAGGCTGCTTTCAAAAGGTATTAGGTCAAATGCATCTGTGTTTTAACAATTTAGTCTACCGTCAGGTTGAGAATCTCGCTAATCCTTGTAATCATGATGAAAAAAGATACTTAGGAAATTTGTTAAAGTTGCAGTAAGCTCTCAGCATAACCATTTCTGTTTTAATCACTGAGCTTCTGTGGCCAAACTACTTGAGTAAAAAACCAATTTTAGTACATACCCATAAAAATGCTAAAACCGTTTTTCTTTTCCCACAAAACTTAAACCCTCCAAATGCAGTGTTGAGTTTGTTTTCACCTTTAGTGATATACATACTAATTTAAGTAAACATTACGGAAGAAATATTGGAAGGGATATCTTGTTGCAAAATTTTTGGTTTCCATTGACCTTTCGGCAGCATCTTACTTTTAGTATTAAAGTTGAATCTGTGCCTTTGGACTAAGCAATCTCCTGATAACTAGTAGACGCTCTCCCAATAAGGAGTACAATTTCTAGAATTTACAGTTTCCCGAGAGGAATTCATGTGCACCTTTCTGTTTTTATTGACGTATATTTCGGTAAATCAACTCAGCAGACAGTACCCCTGACCTGCATGTACGTCCATATCTTGAGTTCATCAGAATCCCTCAATTAAAGAGGGTTGCATCCTACTGTCCAAGCCAATATAATCATTGTGGATTGCTTTTATTCTTTTTCTTATTAGTTTCATCAATGTTAATCCTTGCCATTATAATGCATTTTATTAACTGTTGATGCAGTTTCCGTTTTAACTTGTGCAGTTCCAGACCTAGAACCTCTGCATGGGATTACAGGTGGATGGCATACCCACGCGAGGATAGATATTTGAGACATCCGAATGATCAATCTTTAGCTAGTTATAAAGGCCATTCTGTCTTGCGTACTCTAATACGCTGCTATTTCTCCCCTGAACATATGTAAGTCATATTTTTGCTTCTCTTTTTCCCCCTTTACATGGTTTCTGCAACAGTCTCAATTTCAGATGCTCTGTTTAATGCAGCACTTTTGGTGATAGGACAGTTGTGACTCTTCCTGAACTGTAATGATAGTGATGCTCTGACAATGGGCTATAAATTTGAGCTTAGAGAGCTTAAAACTTTTGCCGAGTTTCAAGAACCGATTGTCACATTGTTACTATGGGAATCAGGCTGCATGCAAAAAGTGATTCCATTTGAGTCATTGGTTGAGCACCTAGGATGAATCTGATTTCTTACAGCATGTCATCTAACTTTTTTCTTGACCTACCAAAATTGGAAACTTATTCTTTGGTACCATGATTTTAGATAAAATGAGTAATGAGTAAAGGTTGGTCTAATTACCCACCGACTGGCCACCTAGGTTCTTTTCCATGTCCTTTCTTGCTGATAGTTACCTTGGCCAGGAGTTTGTTGTTTCTGGGCATCATGTGTATAATACGTATGTCTACATTTGTACATACACCCATGCAAGCATTTCTCAACCTTTGGGTATTATTATCGTGGAACCCACTTTGATTAGATGATGTTAAGACAAGGAATCAGGCTCTGTTCTGTTTATTATACTTGTGAACCGTTGAAACTTTAGATTGTAAATTTGTGTCATAAAGTTGTCAGTATATTTCCGTGACCATTTAAAAGATGCTGTAGTTCCATTTGAAGGATCTGTTTTAAATTTGAGTAACTTATTTTGTACTTTTCGTAAATTGTTTCAGTACTGGCCAGAGGTACATTTATACGGGATCTCATGACAAGCATGTCCATATTTATGATGTGGTATGTATGTGATCCTTTCCCTTCAGTTTTAGATGATTTCCTTCTGTTTTCCTTTCATAGTCATAGTAACCTTGCGGCAAAGTGAAGTGTAAGATTACATTGCTAGCCTTAGGTCCAAGTTGGAGAAATTACTTACTTTGCCGGTTCATTCAAATAGTTAGCTTTGTAAATAACACCTCCCATAAATCCTGAACGTTTGTTGTGCTTTTTTGGTGTTAAATATTTAGAAGTTATCATTTTGAAGCTTCTGTTTGGTTAGGTTTTCAGATAGTTAAAAGGCATCCGAGGTTGTATTTAGATTGTTATTGTTAAGATGCAAAGTAATCCTTTTCCAATAAGCAGAGACTATGGCATTGATATAACCTTTCTGCACATTTTCATCATGGCACGCGTTCAGGTAACTGGGGCCCGAGTTGCAAGACTTGCCTTTCATAACTCGACAATTAGAGACTGTAGCTGGCATCCTTACTACCCTATGCTTGTGAGCTCCTCTTGGGACTGTCGAATTGCTAGATGGGAATTCTCAGGGAACGATGCACTTCCCGCCCTTGTTAACAACAAACGCCAACGAAGGCAAGCCGACTCGTGAATTATTCCTCCACCTGTTGGATTGCGTAAACAGGACTTCTTATTTAACAATCTAGATTCTCTGTTGAGAAGAAATGCCATCAAAGGGAGATCAAGGAAATAGAGGTTGCTTGTGGCTCCTGGAAATTCCCAGGGAAATGTGCAATTTAAGGAGAAGCTTCAACAACAAGGAGAGATTAGGTGCCTAGTGGAACACACAGGATCTGCAATTGTGTTTTAGCTGATGGGTGTAAAAGTTTTCTGGCCCTGCTGCAAGATATATTCATATATATGTGAAGACTTAGCCTTGGGTGTAAATAGTCGAATGCTAGAGAGATATAAGCCTCGTCAGGTACTAAAACCCAAATAATATAACTATAGAAAGGAAGGGAACACATTTTTGTTTCGCTTCTCTATTATTGAAAACAAATTCTACATCAGTGTTGCATGACTGTAAATACTCTGAAGTTTTTTTTTTTTTTTTTTTTTTTTGTATATATATTCTGAATACTATTGTTCTCATGACTTTACTGAAGACAGTGCACAATATCATACAGTCAATCTATCGACAATTTGCTTTTGGTGCTTACTCCTGGACATGATAAGATTTGGTATTTGTGAAGGATGCTGTCTTTCTTTTCACATTTCATGAGTTCTTTGACACCAGCATCAGGTGTGGCAATGAGTCAATGACGGTCAACTCATCCAACTTTTACTGCTCTTTTGTGGATTAGAAGCATGATTCAGCTTTAACTTTCTACTACTGATCAAGCCTATCCTGATATTTGACCGAAACTTATTTAACTTTAGTAATAGGACTTGCAGAGCAGAATATTTGCTTCATTTTTTAACTAATAAGAGTATCTGGGTTTCTAAATTTTCAGTTATGCGATAGTGCTCTTCTGCCTGATGCTAGGAATAGGAATGAGAATGAGCAAGTCCAAATTCAATTTATAGTCTGTTTTATTCAAAATTTTGAATTAAAATCGAAAATTTGCCCCGGAACGCCCCCAGCATAGTGAAATGCTTTGACAATCTCACATAGCCACCTTGGATTTATTGAAATATTTGTTACTGATCATAGCAAGTGAGCAAACAGTATCACGACTTTATAAATTGTTTGTTACTAGATCATTGCAAGCAAGCAAGCAAGCAATATCAGGACAAATCTATAACAAATGTACTTTTAGAAGCATTATCACACTCTGAATCAAGTGAAGAAAAGAAAATCTGTGATTCAAGAAACTAGACAGATACAGGTACCTTGCATAAGCACAGCAATGTGCAGGCTAATCTCCTTCAAATACTCAACTGAAATACTCTGAGCAAAATCAATGTAGAACCAGTGCAACAACCAAATCAAATTTAGAAGAGAACAACAAAATTGCTTTTTAGTTGGAATATCAAAAAGCATTTGGTTACATCAGACATGATGAGATTTAGTAACAACAGCAAGAAAGTTTAGACAATCCTAAAGTCTCTTCCATTAAACTCTTCAACTCGCTAAAGCACCTACTCTGCAATAGAGGAACAGCCAAACAAGCTAGCGCCCTCCTCTCACAGCATAGGTGAGGGAAATGGCGGCGAGCACAACGGTGGTCGCAGGATACAACCACATCAGCAACTGCGGCATCTTCTTCTTCTTCTTTGAATCCTCCACAGCCTTCTGCATGACCTTGAGCTCCCGATTCATCTCCTCAATCTTTGCGACCCTGTTCTTGAAAGCACCTCTGATGCTCTCCAGCTCCTCTGCAAAGGGGCAGATCTCCTCATCGTCGTCGGCAACTCCATTCTCTTGGGCCTTCTCACCTTCATGCATAGCCTCTGCAGTGCTCTTCAGCAGCAATAGGGCCTTCTCGGAAATAATCTCAGCAGCTCTCATTTTCTTCGACATCACCCCCAAGTCCTCCTTCGTAGCAAAAAGGCTCTTCTCTAGTGATGCCTTTGTCTCTGTTAGTGACTCGATTTGCCTCTTCCCTTCTTCTTTCTCTGAAGCTAGTGCAACCAGTGAAGCATTAAGCTGCTTAATCTCCTTCAGACTCTCGTCCTCACTCTTCTCTAGCACCTCAACTTGTGATCGCAGCCTGCCAGATTCCTCTCTTTGAACACTCAACTCCCTCTCAACTGCATCTTGCTCTTCCTGCAGTTGTATGCTCCCCTTCATATACTCCCTGCACCTCTCCTCAAGCTCCACAACATTCGATCTGACCTTCACCACCTCTTTCTTCAATTCAACAATCTCTGCATCTTGCTGTGCCTTAATGTTCTTGACCTCATCCTTTTCCATTGAAACTTCCTTCACCTTTGCATTCAAACCACCCACCTTCGCCATGAGCTCTCCAACCTTCGCCTCAAACCACTTCTCCTTCTCCGTCACATCCTCCTTCAATGCAACACACTCTTTCTTGAATGCATCCTTCTCCTCTACCAATCTAGCATTTCTCATGCCGTAATCTCCACATGCCACCTCAAGGTTGAAGACATTCCGACGCAGCTGCTCTGCTTCATTCTTCAAATCAAAAATCTCAACTTTTTGCAGAGCCCTCACTTCCTCAACCTCAGCCATCTCCCTCAACATCTCTCCCATACTCTTCCTCAACTCACCCAAGTCTGATACAACCTCGCTAAACTTCCACTCAAACCCCCTTCCCATATCCTCCTTCTCCTTCTCCAACCCAACAATAAACGTCTGCAACCCATGAATCTCTTCTTGTGCCTCGCGATTCTTCCCCTCCAACTCAACAACCTTCGACCTCAACCCTTCCTCTTCACTCTTCAACAAACTGACCTCATCCTTCGAAGCCCTAATCTCACCTTCTAACAACCGCCGTCTCTCCAAAAGCACACGGCCCTCGTCCTCCAAAGCCCGAATCTTTCCAACATTCACTTCGATTTCGGCCCTCATCAATCTAACCTCTTCTTCATGTCTCTCACTCATCTCCTCCCTCTCTTTCTCCGCATCCTCAATCAACTCCTTCAGCGAATCGATCGTCTGCTCCTTCTTCCTCTTAATCCTCTCCATCTCATCTCTCTCGGCCATTGCCTGCCCCAATTTCTCCCTAATCTCGCCATTCTCCCTCTCCAAATCCCTAGTTCTCACCTCCAACCCCAAAATCTCATCTTTTTTCAAACCAATCTCATTTCTAACCAAATCCCTCTCCGAAACAACCCCACTCAACTCCTTCCTTATTTCATTATTCTCCATAGCTAAAAGCTTCAATTTTTCCTGCAAAGATTTCACCTTTTGGGACTCCTCGGCCATGGCCGATGCGAGAACGACGCGGGAGACCTCGCGTTCGAGATCAGACGCCAGAAGCTGCGACTCGGCGAGGTCCTCGACCTGGGCCTTGAGCTGATCGATCTGGAACCGCTTCTCCATGGCCTCTTTGAGCAGGAACTGGTTTAGGGTTTTGAGATTGTCCATCTTGTGGTCGGGGGAGAGGTCGACGGGGCTCTTGGATTGGGGATTGAGGTCGAGATCGCGGCTTTCTTGGGCCCTGGCAGTGGCAATGGCTGAGGATTTCTTTCTCGCCATTGAAAAATCTAGGGTTTTGGATTGAGATTGGGGATAGGATTAGGTTTTCTTGTCTCTTTTTTTTTTATGAGGAGGGAAAAAATTAGGGTTTTTTTGGGGTAGGGTTTTTGTTTTGCTTGTGTTTTTATGGTGATGCGAGGGCTTTGGGATGGAACCGTTGATTGGGACCCACGGGGACTGCTTTGAAAATTTTGAAATCTTCCGGCGGGCGAAACTCGCAAGTGATTCAAGAGTTTTTCTTTGGGAATTTCTAAAGTAGCACACCACTTGTCCTCATGATCACACTTTGCTTATGCTTACAGTGCACATTCTCATTTTTTCAAAATAGAGGGTTTTTAATAGTGAGCACAAACCACTCTTCTTCCTTTGCTCATTCTTCCTCACAGTGAGCACAACAAAACTTCTATTTCCAAACCCTACAATCTCATCGCTCCATCTCATCCGATCTTAGTCCTAGTCCTGACGGTCGTACGTGAGTCCGTGCCAGAGATCATCTTATGGCCCGTGCCTAATGCAATCACAGTCTTTGCACCGATATTATAGAAAATAATATCATTCGAAATCAACTCTGGACCGAAAATAATACTGTTCAGAATCTAGCTCCAGACGGAAAATGATACTTTCTAGCGTTTAAGCTCAGACAGAATTTTTTTTTGGAGAAATGGAGGTCAAAGAGTAAGGGCAATACAAAATTGTAATACAAGGGTCAGTGAAGGGTGCTAACTAATACGAGTGGTGTGCTCTTTTAGATATTTCCTTTTCTTTTGAGAAATTTGCATTTGTATCCTCAGATTTTCTTTATTTGTATTGCTTGTATTTTTTTTTAGCCATATTGCACTAAATGCGGTTGACAATATAAACCTGTACTCAAAGATGATCTGATAGGGGTTTTCCAATATAGGCTCACTGAATTTGGAGCAAGAAATGTCTCTGAAGCAAAATATGAGAGGATGTAACGGAAGAGATATTACAAGTTCTAAGATATAGACAAATACTTCATAAAATAGATATCTCTTGATTACTACAATATTTTTATGAATTCATATTTGGTACAGATATGGTGGCTTAATGTTTATGGTGACTCTCGAGTTCTTGATTAGTTGGTGAGATGAAATACTCTCAAAACTCAATCTATCTAATTTTCCTCAAGTCTCATATTCTTAATCTATCTTAATCTATCTGTCCGCTCCTTCTAAATTCTCTCTATAGTTTACACTTACCAGTGCAGTCTCATCCATTCTTGTTTACATTACTTATGTGAGTGCTTATTTCAAATTTTTATATTGTTATTCTTTCCATTGATTTTAATTGAATAATTCTAATTGGATGATGGAATATATTGAATTATTAAAAGAATGATGTTTGATTATTAATTTGTACGGATTAAATATAAAAAACTTTTTAAATTGAATTAGGATGAATATAAATTGAATGTAATTTGATGTGAGAGCCTATCTTTTTTTTTTTTTTTTAATGTTGTTAATTTGTTCCATTGGCTTTAATTGAATGATCCTATTTGAATGATGTATTATATTGAAAATAATGTGGCCTAAATATATTTTAATTTTATAAGTTGAATATAAAAATTATTTTAGATTTAAATGAATATAAATAAATAAAATTTGAATGATAGAATTATTAAATATAATTTGAATTATATAATTATTGAATATAATTTTAATAACCTAATATTGAATATTAATAGATTATCAATTTTTAGGTTGAATTAGGATTTTTTTATAAATAAATAATTACAATAATTAGATCTTGTTCAAAGTTTTGCCTTAGACATTAATTTTTCACGGTATCACCTTTTCAGTACATATCTTTCGCTTGTGAAAACCAGGTCGCGTCTCTAAACAATAGTTTCTTCACACCATAATTCTAGATTTTTTTTTTTTTTTGCTAGTCAAACTCACACATACACATATTTTCAAAGTTTTGCCTTAGACACTAATTTTTCACGGTATGACCTTTCTAGTACATATCCTTTGCTTGTGAAAACCAGGTCGCGTCTCTAAACAATAGCTTCTTCACACCATAATTCTAGATTTTTTTTTTTTTTTTTGCTAGTCAAACTCACACATACACATATTTTCAAAGTTTTGCCTTAGACACTAATTTTTCACGGTATGACCTTTCTAGTACATATCCTTTGCTTGTGAAAACCAGGTCGCGTCTTTAAACAATAGTTTCTTGGCACCATAATTCTTGTTTGTTTTTTGCTAGTGAAACTCACACACATATATTTTTTGACAATATTATCCAAATTGAGTCCCCATCAGGAGTCGAAATCAGAACCTTTTTCGCGCGTATATATATATATATATATATATATATATATATATATATATATATATATATATATATATATATATATATATATATATATATATATATATATATATATATATATATATATATATATATATATATATATATATATTTGCAAGTTGCAACAGAGAAGCAAGTTGTGTTAAAAAGTTTCACAGATGTGTTTTGTAATAGCAAAAGATAAACACGAAAATAGAGATTTACGTGGTTTACTTCAGATCATACTATCCCCATGACTATTAGACTGTTTTCACTATTTTGAGAAAATTAAGATTATAAGTGCATAATGAGAAAATTATATATATACTTAGACCACAGTCCAGTAACATATAGAAAATACCCTAGTACTCTTCGATTTTTTTTCCCCATTCTCAAGAAAATATGCACTGTGGCCTTTCTTTCGAGAGAGAGAGAGAGAGAGAGAGAGAGTATGTAACAAGAGAAATTATTATTTTGTAGAAACTACAATTCTTTTAGTCTTGTGATGGAAGATTGGATCTTTTAGTATTTTCTTAAATTCAGACTTGATTTGGGCACCTCATACATTTCGAGTGGAAGTTCACATACACAATTCATTTCCACACCATGCCATTGGGAAGTTCATATTAAAAATAAAATGTTTGTTACTTCTTTGCGTACCTTTCTTTGTTTACTGATTAGATAGTATATTTTGTCGTAAATGATCACCAATTTTCTCATACTAGTGGGGTCTAGATGATGACAATTATACAATTACACTCAGTTTGGAATGGGTGGTATAAGAAATAAATTAAAGGTAATTTTTGGTCCATTTCATTCAAATTTATAGCCTGATAAAAAATTTAAACCTAAATAATCACATTTGTGCTTCTAAACTCCAAAATACGAAAACTGGGGACCTAGATTCTAATTTTACTAAGACTTTTTCTATTATATTATTTATTAGTTTCCTACAAAAACTCATAACTGCGTAGATACGTATCATGAGCCATGGTGTCAAAGACAAAATTATGTCGGCTAAAGAAAGATTTACTTTTACACTAAAATGTCTTATTCAATCTTAATATTTATACAACACTAGTAGATGTATGGTTATTCCAATTATCCTTTCCAGACTTTTGTATTGCATGATTCCTCTATATAGACTAGATATAGTGTTGCTTATATCTACGCACATTTCTACTTGTTTAGGTCCTCGTTCATGGGCATGGTATACGGTTGAATGATAATGAAGATATTTGTGAGATCTAGAATTTTTCCATTCTAGACGATGCGTTCGAAGTTATGCAAGATTGAAGAAAATTTTGGTTGAGTTCATCAATGAATCGTCCGAGTTGTAGGGCATTTTGCATGAAGAGAATGAAGCTTGCTTGAATGTGTGATGGATGGATGACTAGAATTTAGATTTTTAATCATTATTTTCCATAAAAAATAGTTTTATGCTACAATCCCTCTTGGTATTCAATTCCTTGATCATCATCTCATTCTAGTTATTTTTTGGTTTGTCTTTCTTAGAAAATGAAAATGAGAGGTTAGTCAACCAATTCCCAATTTCGATATTTCTTTCATTTTATCCTGTACAACCTATAATTTCGATTACTAAGTTTACTTATGAAAGAAACTCTGTTTATAATATAGAAAAATAATCTCAATTAATTGAAGAAATAACCTAGATAAATAGTGTGAATAGGCTAACTTCTATTTACTTTTAAAGTATTTGCTTTTAATCTTGTTGTACCAAGACTGTGATTTTAATTAAAGAGAGATGATTAGTGAAAAATTGCTCCAGCACTTACTCCTAAATCCCAACATGATGATTCAGATGAATGATTAGCTTCTTTTTCAGAATTTGTTTTTGAAAGAAGTTTAGGAGTTGTGATATATTCCAATTTCCTGTCAGTTTTATCGTAAAAATTTGACATTTTTCCTTTTGAAACAAAAGGTTTAAGTAGTGTTCTTTTCTTTTCTTTTTTTTTTTAAAAAGAAGAAGGAAATAACTCTATTTATTATATGGAAGAAACAACCTAGATAAATTGGTAGAAATGCAAGTACTTATTCCAAATGATTTAAAGCAATACCATATATAACATCTCATATTATTCATGGCGATAAAATGCACAGATTTCCAAATTGTGACTTCTCTTTGATAAATCAAGAAAACTATACACATTATTTTAGCAATTTCTAATATATAAAATGTCAACAAATTACAAATTCTGAAGAATATGCTAATTTAACTATGTTTTTATATATAACAAGAATATATATTTACAAGTAAAGTTTGAGCTATTTAGTTGGCTAAGCTCCGAAGTCATTACATTGATGATTGCACTCATTTCGTGTCTTAGAAGACACATAAGATGAATTGAACGTACTCTCGCTGAATTTACGTAGAGTAAAAATACTATCAGCTAAATGCACATTTATGGTAGAAGAACTTTCGTATTTGTGCTCATGGAGCGAACCATGCCTAGCTAATAATAATGTAGGAATCTGTACTTTTTATGAGTGTATATTGTTGAGGATACAAAGACTCGTAAACAGGTTCATTTCATAATTTGAACGTAAAGCTTAAGCTGATAGATAGATGTTTTAATTTTGTATTTAAATCCATAAATTTTTTTTGTTTTATCTGATATGAGACTATACTCACATATGAACTCCTAACATGTTAATAAGGAGCGATTTTGATGTATGTATTTCATACAAAGATTATTATAAGAGTTTCATGAAGGGCTGTGAACCCATAATATTTTTTTGATGGGACTCATTTATTTGAGACAAATTGCTATACATAGTTTTAACTTACTAGAGTAGGGAATAACGAACTAAATGTGAATTTATAAAACTAACTTACTATTTACAGTTACAAACTTGTTATATATATATAGAGAGAGAGAGAGAGAAAGAGAGAGAGAGAGATGGAAATGAGCTGTCAGCTCACGTAAGTTACTTGAGCTGCAGTTCATTTCCACTATCTCTAATAATCTTTTTTTTAAAAATTTCTTTTGGATTATGATCTCGACCCCCTAGAGTTCACTCAAACTCAATTTTTTGGGTTTTAGTTTTGATTTGACACTCCATCAAGTTAACACAAAATTAATGGTTTTCAATGAATAAAACATTTTGTATGCACTTGATGAAAGGGTAAATGAACTCCTAAATTTATGAAATTTAATTTTAAAGAATTTAAGTAGGTGTAGATAGTAATTGTTAAAAAAATTGAAAAAAAATCATTGAAACATTGTAGTTTTTCCGCTAGCTCACGTAACTTTTCCTGAACTGGCGGCTCGCCTACAGTAATGCCATATATATATATATATATATATATATATATATATATATATATTATATATATATATATATATATATATATGCAAATATTGTTTATTACTAATAAGACTAACTCGTTATCTAGTTATCACTTGCTATGCTATGTTCTAACATAACTTGTAATATATATATATATATATATATATATATATATATATATATATATATATATATATATATATATATATATATATATATATATATATATATATATATATATATATATATATATATATATATATATATATATATATATATATATATATATATATATATATATATATATATATATATATATATATATATATATGGGATTACTGTAGGTGAGCCGCCAGCTAAGGAAAAGTTACGTGAGCTAGCGGCAAAACTGTAATGATCCAATGATTTTTCTTCAATTTTTTTTAACAATCACTATCTCTACCTCTTTAACTTATTTCGGATTAAATTTCATAAATTTTGGATTTCATTTACCCTTTCATCAAGTGCATACAAAATGTTTTATTCATTGAAAACCGTTAATTTTGTGTTAGCTTGATGGAGGACCAAATCAAAACTAAAATTCAAGAAGTTGGATATGAGTGAACCCTAGGGGGTCGAGATCATAATCCAAAAGAAATTTGTTTAAAAAAATTATTGGAGATAGTGATAATGAACTACAGCTCAGATAACTTGCGTGAGCTGTCAGCTCATTTCCATTTTTCTATATATATATATATATATATATATATATATATATATATATATTATATACTAACAAAGCTTACAGTAACTGCAGCTCAGTTATTTATTTTGAGGTGTTATTAGGACATCCCAAAGCGCATCCCAAAGCGCATGCTTTGAAGTGTTTTGAGAACACCTCAATAGAATGATTTGGAGCATTTAGAAACAGTTATTAAAAAATGTTTTCTTTTTTCTCATTGCAAATAAACCTCTCCCACATTCTCTATTTTTTTTTTTTCTAAACTGGATATACTTGTCTTTTATATATTTATAAAACTAATAAATATTCATGAAAAATTAAACTTCCAAATACAGAGTCGAACATCTTAAAATCTATAATCAAAACATTCCAAAATATATATCATCAAAACACTTAAAACACACACATTAAAAATACTACAAAACGCTTTGTTTGGGAGAGGGAAAAAAAAAATTCTGGAGTTCAAACCCTAGATTCACAATCTCATCCAGAGAAACAAATAAATTAAAGATTAATACGAGATAAAACAAGAAAATTTCCACCTCATATTTTTTACTCATGTTTTTTTAATGAGTCACAATTTCTTAGCTAGCGATGTAAATTAAGAAAAAGATGGGCGCATCTAGAAATTTCCAAAACACAAACGGATGACTCGCTATGGGACAAAAAAAGTCAACGTAAAAGGACATGCGGGATTGCTGTCGTCATGCACTTTGGGCCCCCAAGTTGTACTACCCAAGCACTCTGGGGCCCACATAGATCCGCATAAGCTCGACGGTTACACAAGAGGTCCAGACTCCAGAGGCTCTTCTCGAACTACTTTTGAGCACGTGCAGTTGCACGTGAGAAAAAAAACAAAAACAACTGCACTTATATTTTGAAGTTATAATTTTCCTACGCGAGTTAAGTGCAAATTTCATTTTACAAAGGACATTTATGAATAAGCGTCTAAGATTGCCGGGGGAAATAGAAATGGGGGCTAGAAATGGTTAAAAATGTCGATGCAATTTCTTATTTGTGAAGGGGCATATAGAAGAATTACAATTTACAAGTTGGTATCGAAAGAGTGAGGTCTCGCAATTTTGCTTATTAGGTCACCAAATTATGGTAATTAGTTATCTTTTAAAAAAATATAGAATTCATGAAATTTAATATTTGTCAAAAACGGAATTGCAAATTATATTTATGCAATTACCATTAGAATGAAAAAATAAATGTAAAGTTTAAATTATTTATGCAATAGTTTATATATATATATATATATCTGAGATTACTGTAGGTGAACCGCCAGATCAAGAAAAGTTACGTGAGTTAGCAACGAAACTAGAATGATCTAATGATTTTTCTTCAATTTTTTTTTTGCAATTACTATCTCTATCTCCTTAACTTCTTTCGGATTAAATTTTATAAATTTTGAAGTTCTTTTACCCTTAAGTGCATACAAAATGTTCTATTCATTGAAAACCATTAATTTTGTGTTAGCTTGATGGAAGACCAAATCAAAATTAAAATCCAAGAAATTGGGTATGAGTAAATCTTAAGAGGTCAAGATCATAATCCAAAAGAATTTTTTTAAAAAGAATTATTGGAGATAGTGGAAATGAATTATACCTCAGGTAACTTACGTGAGCTGTCAGCTCATTTATATTTCTCTCTCTCTCTCTCTCTATATATATAACCTAATATTTCACAAGCATGAGTTTTTCCATGAAATTTATCATCCAACAGCATGCCTGTATAAAATATCACATTACTTATACATAGCAACATTCATCTCCCTATATATGAATATATCTTATTGCAAATTTTAATAACTTGATAATTTAATTTCAAACAAAGGATCTTTATGGATATAGGTAAGAAAGCCAGTTATTTAATAATTTAAAGTTTATAAAAGCATACACACACACATTGGATGTCTACTTTGCATGAACAAGAAGTCAGGGACACTAACTAAAAATATAAAAAGCAAAAAAAATTCAAATTTTCATTGAGGAGTCTTCAACTGATGAGAATTCACAGAAAGGAAATCAAAAGTTACTTAATTCATGATAAGTTATGGTTAAAAGTTTGATTTTGATTTCAACTTGTATTGGTGTTTATATGTACTCATCCCATTTCTATGGTTCTATATACTTTTCAAAGGATTGATAATTTTCGATTTACTTATTTATCAAATATTTGGGACAGTGGTGATATGTAATTTGTAAAGCTACTAAAATGAATATGTATACATATTAGTAAATCATTATATAAGTTGAGCTCGCCTATCATATGATTTTATATTCTAAATTTCCAAATTTCCACTCTCGGGTCTCCCCTAAGTCGCACACAAAAGTTAAAAACTAACATCCTTGACAAAATTAAATAATATTAACACTTTAAAAAGAAAAAAACTCCCCAGAGCAGCATTTTTTTGCCATTTCAAGACCCTTGCTCTCTGTCACCTCTCACCTACAAGTTTCTGTTGGATCATTATCCAATATTGGCCCATACATATAAAATAATCATGTATTGTAAACTGTCTAATATGGTTGGACCCAATTTAAACTGTCTAATTAATGTATCTAATAGGATGTGGATTTTTTATGTGTGTAAAAACCTAATGGGTAATTTCTGATTTAAAGGCCATTGCTCTCTCTCTCTCTCCTCTCACCTGCAAGTTTCCTCTTCGAGCTTGTTGAAAAAAGAGCTTGAGGAAGTAATGGCGATTGAGCTTCTCTGCAACCAGCTCGTTAGGCTCCACTGGGAGCTCATCAACGAGGTCTAAATATGTTCTCTAATTCTCTCTCTCTCTCTCCACATTAATCTTATACAACAATAATTTCTCAGTTTTTTTAATCGGTTCTCTTTTGTTTTGATTGCAACAGGAGTTCCTCAACAGTCACTACAAGATCACTCGCAACAGCTCTGCTGAACTTGTTGGCCAAATAAGGGACCTGATGTGAGTCGATTGAATCAATCCCAGATAGCTAGATATCTGTTTTATTTTGATTCTTCTTGCTTTTGCTAATTACATGCATGCATGGCTCATGCAATGGTGGTTCTGTCTGGTAGTAAAAAAAAAAAAAAAAGTTGATAACCTTTTTTAGTTGTTCACGAACTGTTCATTGGAGCAAGATCCTTGGTAAAGTTCCAGATTTGAAACCTTTTATTGTATGCTAAAAAACAATTCTTCTCGTATGTTTCCCCTTTTTTTGAGATGTATTTGTAGGGATTTCTGGGTCCTTAATTATTATTCTCCAATTATACACGATAAATGCAAGTTTATTGCTATGATGATGCATGTGTTTCAATTAAAAAGAAAATATAGTAATTAAACATAATTATATGAGCAATGTGTTGTATTAACTCATTCACAAAGTTATCAATTTGCAGTGTTGGTGCTGAGCGAATGGTTAGGGTTTGTGATGATGTGGTCTGTGGCTGCAGTTTCGTTGAGGCAGATAAAACTAGGAAAGTTTATAGTATAGGATTTTATTTTATTTTTCCCTCTTTTAATGGATGTATTATATATATATATATATATATATATATATATATATATATATATATATATATATATATATATATATATATATATATATATATATATATATATATATATATATATATATATATATATATATATATATATATATATATATATATATATATATATATATATATATATATATATATATATGGGATATATATATATATATATATATATATATATATATATATATATATATATATATATATATATATATATATATATATATATATATATATATGGGATTACTGTAGGTGAGCCGCCAGCTCAAGAAAAGTTACGTGAGCTAGCGACAAAACTATAATGATCTAATAATTTTTCTTTAATTTTTTTTAACAATTACTATCTTTTCCTCCTTAACTTCTTTTAGATTAAATTTCATAGATTTTGGAGTTCATTTACCTTTGATCAAGTGCATACAAAATGTTTTATTCATTGAAAACCGTTAATTTTGTATTAACTTGATGGAGAACCAAATTAAAACTAAAACCCAAGAAATTGGGTATGAGTGAACCCTAGGGAGTCGAGATCATAATCCAAAAGAACTTTTTTAAAAAAGATTACTGGAGATAGTGGAAATAAACTGCAGCTCAGGTAACTTGCATGAGCTGTCAGCTAATTTCCATTTATATATATATATATATATATATATATATATATATATAGAGAGAGAGAGAGAGAGAGAGAGAGAGAGAGAGAGAGAGAGAGAGAGAGAGAGAGAGAGAGAGAAACTGTCATAGGAGGGGCGCTTAGTTGGACCAATAGCATGTTTACATGTGGATTGATCACATAGGCTGTTTTTAAAAAAAACCCTTCCACCTAATATTTTTTTCCGGAAAACCCCTCTACATGCAAACATGTTATTGATCCACCTAAGCGTCATATAAGGAGCTCCTCCTATGATATAGTTTTTCCCATTTCCTCTCTCTATATATATATACATATTTCATTTAATAAAATAAACAATAATTCTAATAGTTTTTAGTTTGTGCAGAGCTCTACAAATGTTGGAATACATTCATGTTGAATGTACCCTTCTGAAGGACAAACTTGAGACCTTTTTCGAGGTACAAATATTTACTTTTCTAATTTACTCGGTTTTTACATTACATAAATCTGATATATGTGCTCATAATTTTTTTTTAATTTTTGATAACTTGTAGATCGAAATGCAAATCATCGCTGCTCGTGGGAGTGCTGAGAATTGGTGGTGATGAATAAAAGAAGTTTAGCAATAAGCAAAGGAAAGCTCCTTTTGTTCTCCCTGATACCTCTGAATCAATGTTATCAGTGATCAGTGTTATGATTCTCAATAATAAAATCAGGGATTGTGATCTATGTTGTGTTTTTGTTGCATGGTAATGTCCGAGAACTATGTGGAGTGTTTCTAATTATTATGTTTTAGATGTTTAAATGTTGTATTTTTGTTACTATATGTGCCCATAACCATAATGTTTTATTGTAGTGCAATGACTTTTTAGCTAGGAGACTAAATTTAACTGTGAGAAATTAGATATTAGAAAATTAGGGTTGGGATTTTTTCGTTAAACTGGATGAACTTGAAAGATGCAAGATCCAACAATACAGGATCCAGATTTAGTTGGAAAAAGTTTGATTCCCAATCCAATATTGTAGAACGACATTAATCCTTGATATCCATTTATGTTCTGATTTTGTTGATGTGTGGATAGCAAGTTTATCAAGTTCGATCATTATGATAAAAAATAAAAGAAAACCAATGATGATCTGTTTCGATTGTCATGGCTACATGAATATTGCTCAGGAGTTTGAAGTTCTAGTTTACTAGTATCGATTGGTATATATCTTGAGCTATGATGGCTATAGGTGTGTAATTCTCTCGTATATTCTTTAGGAAGTAGTGAATGCCTCTCGTACTTGGTATTCAAGCATTTTTTGCCCCCATGGATTGGGAATACCTCTTAATCTATTTGTCTATTAAGTATCTTTAGTTGATGTCTCTGTTAGTTGTTCATATGTGAGTATAGTTCCACATCAAATAAGATAATGAAAGTTTATGGATTTAAATATAAAGTTGGAACCTCTAGTTATTAGCTTAAGTTTTTTGGTCAGATTGATTACCAGGTTTGTATTTAGACCCATCATGCTTCTCCCCAACAGTTCCCTCAATTGAGTTTGAGTTTATTTTTCTTCTTTCATTTATTACACTCCTATATTTTGTTACATTCTCTTTAATAAAAAAGAGATTGTAAAAAGGATAAATTGCAATTTGAAGCATCGAATGTAAGGTCTGGCCATGAGGGATCAGTACTAATTAAAGTTAAAAAGAAAAAATTAGATTCAGAAATTTAACATGGAAAGATAATCGATCGTCCATCCATAGTGTAGGATCAAAATTTACTAGGAGCACCCATATCCGAGGTTGTGTTGATGGATACAATGATAAAGAAATTTATCATGATATTTTTGAGTTGAATTTGATCTTTTCGATCTTTTTAGGTATATAAGAGTTTAATTTAGTTAAAGCTAGCAAATTCTTTTTTCCACATATATTACGTTATATGCCCTTTAATAAAAAGAAATTTGTTGAAGGATACAATTGACCGCACATATTTAGCCAACAATATCCATGCATTACTTAAATCCTTAAATAACCTTATACCTTAATCTCTCTCCTTTTTTGCAACATATTGGACTGGGATGCATGATACTTAGAGAGAGGTGAGGAGGGAGATGGGCAAGGAGAGTATATAGACTGATATATATATAAAGAATCTGAATCTAGAATGGGAGTGACCATTAATAGAACATTGCGACGATACAATTGAGATGGATGTTGTGGTCCTTGGATGCTTAAAGGGCGTCCAATATTGGTGAATTCAGAAAGAGATCAATCGGTAAGTCAGAAGCTAGATGGTGATATATCGTGAAGGAGAATGGAACAGTAAAAGAGTGTTGGACTTATTATAAGTAATAACGGGGAGGATGAGATGGGCGTTGGCAGTGATTGCGGCGATGTTTGCCTTGACACCAGAGCACGAGACCTGGATTTACCCAGGTCGACCATTGGGATCATGTGTTCCTACAAAAGGAACGACATGAAGATGATGCTAAGATCGAAGAAGTAAGAAGATCAAGATGAAAAAGATGTCATGACTGAAATCTTTTGAGACAATAGCAAGAGAGAGAAGTGAACTGTGTATATTTTTAATTTGAATTTTCATAAACGAATGGAGATACATAACAAGATATCTAGGCAATATGAAGGGATTGATGAAAGATCTTATGATGAAACATTTCTTTCTGAAAAGTTAGCCACTGTTTGATGTAAATATAATGCACTTCAGCCTTAATTTTACAATGCATGCAGGAACTTGATTTATGATCTCACTAAGCATTCACTTTAATGGCTTATTGCAGCTTGAAAGGCAACTCATTAGAACTTATGGGATATCTGAAAATTGATGTTGATGGATAAAGGCGATCAAGAGAAATCACCGAAATAAATATCCTATGCTCTATAGTTAGTTACATAGTTTTCTTTTAGGATACTCTTCTGAATTTTCCATCTTTTACATCGATAATTGTGATTTGGTTTGGTTGCACTGAATTAATATGTTCCCTATAATTACATTGAGTACTTCTATTAAGATGAACATGCACGGTGTTAAATTATCATGATTTGCTTCGTTATTATCATAATAATAATTAATTTGTTTCTTGATATGAGCTATCCAAATAATTTGTTTCTTGCATTTCATAGTTGTTCTTTTATTTTTGAGTTCACTTTTTTTTTGTTAGCAAAAAAAAAAAAAAAAAAAAAAAAAACTTCTGTTTTGGAGAAGTATTTCAATTCACCCTACCTTTTTTTTTTTTTTTTTTTCAAATAACGATTCAGGATTTACATTTATTTGAGACAGATATGATTATATCTGAAATGTTTGATTCGGTAATTAATCAGGTTATAGTTTTTACTATTAAAAGAATAATTTTTTCTTGATGTAGCAATGATAATAGATAAAGAAGAGAGATTTTTGTTTCCTATTGAAAAATTCAAAATCAAATGACTTGTTTTGATCCATAAATTATTTGAGAAAGTTCCGTTTTACAACTCCGTAATACAATGAATCAATAGAGATAGACTCAAATACGGATCAAATTATCGATAGAATTCAAACTTAAGTAATTTTCTTATACCTATTTGCTAATTTTAGAGATCTTCTTTTTTATATAATTCTCTTATCAAAATTTTTTTATTGCTTCACATCAATCTTCATTTATGCTTTCCTTATTTTTATTACTTAGATCCTTCATCATTTTTTTTTGGCTGTGCTTATTTCTTTATTTCTCTACTATTCTTTTCATGAGTAGTTAATTTTTATCGTTCTTAGGATAGATGAAGCTAAATGAATATACATATTTTATTAAGACATCAAATCTCTCTCAATCTCGTGCTTAAGTTATGAACATAATAATTTAGTTAAGTGATTGATTATTAGTAGAACGTCTAAATACTATGATGATTATATATATCGATTGATTCATAATAGTCTATGCTTAGAGTAGGGATATGAAATTATTAATAAATTAGTTTAATTAAATAATAATTTGCAAACCATATTTAGGAACTTGTTATACTACGATGCAAAATTTGTAAAATTTGTATAGTCTATGTTGACGATAATAATGTGGGATTGTTAAATAACTGGATCTAGTTATAACTATTCTTCTCATGTTTTATTGATTCATTATAGATTGATTAAGAATAACCTATACATTTGATAATTTAATGCTAGAGATGAATTGAAAAATCTAGGGAGAGAGTAAAATTTGTTTGGTTAATATATTAGCTTGAATAATAGATTTTAACCCTGGACATCAAGTTCTTTCTTCTTTATGTAGATTGTACTTAATCTTATCTCCATGTGATATATATATATATATATATATATATATATATATATATATATATATATATATATATATATATATATATATATATATATATATTAAAAAAAAATTTTCTCTTTATGGATCGATCTTTTTTTACTGAAGTACTTCAATGTGCGTCAAGCACCGGTAGTTACTGATTTGAAACATAACTGCTTGTATAATTTACTATCAAAATTTTTATATGAGATTATAGAAAATAGAAAATGGATTGAAACAATGAACAATCTCAGAAACCTCTGCTGACTAGAATGATCAGATCATTTGAAGGAGAATGCATAATATTTTCTCTCATCCCTACTTAGTATGTACAATAGTAGAAACCAATTTAATCCAAATTAGAAAATTAAGAAGAAAATGATGCTTGGAGAGCCCACCATATATAATTTTTTGATAATAATATCATAAACTAATAATAACATGACACAGACCATAGTATCTTCAAATTAAACACGATTATAATTACAAAACAAAGAGAACACAAAAAAAAAAAAAAAAAAAAAAAAAAACTAAATAAGAAGCACCAAATCATCTTTCCCATAATTGCTTGACATCTTTTATCCATTACCACCATTTTTCAACCTTTCCACATGCATCAATTATTCTTCGTTCCATCTACAAACATTAAACAAAGTAAATTCCTAGTAAGCACATATATCAACTATTAATATTGTAAAATTAAAAGAGTAACATTTTTTTTTTTTTTTTTTTACCTCAAACAAGGTCATGAGCTTGCTCTTCAGAAGGAAGTATTCATTTCGAATATGTTCTAATAAACATAGTGCTCTACACAAACATATATAATTATGTCACACTCATAGTTTATTATGTCTATTAATCCATCAGCCAATAAAATAAAAAGGAGAATTTATAGAAAAAAAAAAAAAATCTTGGAGACACTTACGTTCTCTCATCAGCCTCATCAAAATGACAATTTTCCATACGACGACAGGCTCTTATTATTCTTTCAGCCCCAATGCTGCAAAAAGAAATTTATTACAATAATTTAATTCATGTCAATTACTTTCTGTGGGGAATTTTAATCAAATTATCCCTTTTAATCTAAACAACTTATCTATCATCATGATAAAAGATAAATTAAAACACAAGAAGATCGTCAAACCAATGTTTTGTCAAATCTAATTAACTATCTAGGTACATGAATCTACAATTATTAACAATTAACGCGGCGTTTATGTTTCACTTTCATGGAATTTTCAGGAATTAATAAAAATTAAATCTAATTACAAATACGAAAATTTAGAACAGAAGAATCATCATTTACCATGATGCTCCCCCTTTTATCTTGAACAAGATCTCATGAGCGCTTGCATCATTGATGTTTTCAGCAAGTCTAATTACAAATAGGAAAAGCAAATACCATGTAAGTATCATATTAATAAAATCAAAATGAAGAGAATATATAATTAGTAAACGAAACAAATATTGATGATCAAGATAGATTGGATCACTTACAATAGGTTCCTCAATCGAATGATGTATTCTGCTGCATTGTTTAAATACTCATTCATTGTGATCATGAGCGACCCAGGCTCAACTTCCAAATTACGGATGTTTTTATAGTGATCATTGAGAAATTCCTATTTGTAAACCAAAAAAAAAAAAAAAAAGAAAATGACCAAGGCCATGAAACTAAAAAAATTCACAAGAAAATAGTAGAGATTGAAGTAAAACCTCGCGAAGAAGCTCCCAGTTAAGATTGATGATCTGATTCTTGAGAGCTGCGATCTCCATTAGCTTTTCAGAAAAAGAGAAATTACGAGAAAAGATATTATATTAATGGAATGCTAAAGAGCTAGAAAAAAACTTAAAATGTTTAGAATTTTGATGGAAACAGGAGCTTTAAATAGTAGAAGGGGAGGGGAGAGGGGCTAAGTTTAGTTCCCTAATTAGCCCTTGGTTACCAGAGTTTATTTAGGGTTTAATTCTACATGTTTGTGGGCAATTTTGGAAGCTAAGGACAAAGGTTAAGAGAGGCACCATGCGGGGCCCACATATGCATGAGTCCTGCGTGCAAGCTGACACTGCTTAACCTCTTTTGTAACAGCCGGAGTATGAGGCCAAATTGTATTATAATTCTCTCTCTCTCTCTCTCTCTCTCTCTCTCTCTCTCTCTTCTCTCTCTCTCTCAAAAAAAAAAAAAAAAAAAGAAGAAGAAGAAAAATCCACAATCTCTTTGCAAATTGGTCTTGGGATTATCTATTTTAGCATGTTTAAACCTATAATTTGCAAAAATGTATGATCAATTATTCTCCCAAAGAAAAAAAGGGGGCAATTGTATGATCAAGAAAATGTTTCATTCACCTATTCTCATGTAAGAAAGATGAATATTAAAGAATAATAAAACATTACTAAATACCATCTTATAGTTTTTCTTACAAAATATTAAGAAAACACTATTTGAACTGCACTTACTTGCAGTTATAGCCTATGCTATTTTAGAAATTGTTGATGATTGTCTTAGTTTTAACTAAGAAACCTTGTTCCATTATAGGAAATTCAGCTAATTAAGATAAATAAATCTTTCGTGGCACGTATGGCATGCGAGGTTGCACACTTAGAAATATTGAGGAATCCCTTAAGTTTTGGTTTCATTACATGTCTTTCTGGTACTTAGGAGCTACTATTAGGGTTTATATAGTTCAGGTTGCGAAAAGGGATCTCGGAGCATCATCTGTCATTCCAAAAGGATACACGCTCTCCTTCCTGGATGAAAAGAGACACTCAACCCACATATGTTTTTAGTAGTGATTAGCTCTCCTTTCCAAAAGGTTGGCGTGTGCATGGCACTGCAAAGCCTCGATATCTAGGAGCCCCCCTAGGGCCATATTTGGAGGACAATTGCTCCCGCAAAGTATCATGTATCATGGATAGGATGTATCACTATCACATAGTTACGAGAGCTGTGTTAAAGGTATGGAGGTCCATGACTCTCAGTCTACCTCCCCGTTGTGGTCTACATACTTGTTTTCAGGAAACAAAACAGTAATGAAAAATGGTTGTCTGTCTTTCGCTAGAAAAGAATCAACTATATATGGATTCTATTAATACTCTATTGTCCTGAGCATGGCAACACGAAGAAAGACATAAGGTTAAGCTGGAATGCCGAAAAAACTGTGTTCAAGAGGATAGTTCTACCTTTCAAAGAAGGAAGTTTTTCTTTCCACCCTTCTAGAGGCTACTCTAGACTATCAAAGACAGGGTTCTTTTCCTGTCTAAACAGTCTACTATGCTTATTGGGGATGCCCAAATATCTAGTTGGAAAGAAGTATAGCCCAGAGTTGGAAGGCAAAGAGCAGAAGCAAAGTTTCGTCTGCCTGGTAGGACCATTGAGCTTTTATGAAAGTTGATCCTAGCTGTAATCTGACTACACTTAAAAACAACAGATGATCTACTTTAAAATGATAGCTCGTCTGATATTGTAGTGCTCGAAAATCAGTATACCTTTCATATATTGTAGGTTAGTAAAAATTATAGAAGTAGACCTAGTATATTACCAATCAATCCAATTATATCCTCAATATTCCTGATAAGCCTATTTAGACCGTCAGCTACTAAAATAAAAAAAAATAGAGAGGAGAGAGGGTCACTTTATCTCAGTCCTCATCCTCCTCTGTATACAATCTTCTTTCTTGTTCTTCCGTTGATAAGAACATGGACCTTAGCAGAGGTTAATCATATCTTAATCTATGAGATCCATCTATCTCTAAAGCCTTGGAGTCGCAAGACTTCAAGGAGACAATCCCCGTTGACTGTATCACATGCCTCCTTAAGATCAAACTTCAGCAAATAACTATTTTACTTCATCTTCTAGAATTGGTGGATCATCTCCCGGGCGATTGCGACTCTTTCAAGGATATTCTTTCCTGTAATGAAGCCAAATTAATAATTGCCTATCAAATCCTAAAAGCAATGGATAGTCTATTTGATAGAATCTTTGAAATAATCTTGAATGAGCTATTGAACAAGGTAATGGGCCAATAATTTCCTACTTTAGATGATGCTTTAGATTTAGGAAAGAGAACTACTTAAAAATAGTTAATTCTATCCAATCTCACTCTGTGGACTTTCCTTAGGAGTTCTATTAGGTCTTACTTCGTTTTGTTCTAGAAACAATAGAGAAAAATAATGGGAAGTCGTCCAGTCCTAGGGATTTTTGGGGGCCAACTGTCAGACTGCTAGTTTAATTTTTTTCCTTCCCCAGATTCTGAGTCCAGACCCATAAGATTCGTATTGTTTGCCCAGGATTGAGTCCTAATACCCAGACTAGTTCTGTTTTCTCTTCCGAAAATGACTTTCAAGTGTTCAAAGAAATGATTGTGATCGCTGCTTCATCTTGAAAATGGCCCCTTCTTAAGAAACAAAATGGAATTTATTAACTCTTCTTCTCATATATACTAGCAGTTTTGTGGAAGAAGATCGTGTTAGCATCACCCTCTTTGAGTCACTTACATTTCGCATATTGACGCCACATGATCTTTTCTCCTTTAAAGATCTTCATAATCTCCACACGGTTCCTCACAAAGTTATGACTTTTAGAAGAGATGAGAGTTCGAGTTCCTTGCTTATATTCTAAGCCATCTATAAGACTCATAAACTTCTCTTTCCGAAGTATGGCCATACGAAGGAAACGCCTTTCCCATTTCTAAGAATCCTTCTCAACCGTCTAAGTTTTATGCATATATTCCCAGCTGCATCTGATGTCGCAGCAGTGGGGACATGGTCTGAGGTAGTTCTGTAGGCAGCTTAAGCAGAGACCATGCTAAATTCATAATAAACAACAACAAGATTTCTCTAACAATTCCTATCAAGTAGGTATGAGTATCAGTCGGTTTCAGTTTGATTTTTGCAAATTTTTGCAAAACTAAACAGAACCAATTAGGAATAGAAATCAAAACTGAACACGACTAATTTGGTGCGATTCGGTTCGATTAGCTTATCCGGTTCAACGTTTTTAAATATAACTTTTTGAAAATTAAAATTTTAATTATTTTAGTAAGTATATCTCTTCAATATATCTAATTAGTATTAAATTTATTATCTATAATATGCATGTATATATGTATGTATGTGTATATGTGTGTGTATGTACACACACGTATATATGTTCGTGTATATATCTAATTGTAAAATAATTCGGTCAGTTCGCTTCAGTTTTGAATTTCAAAACTTGAAGCCGGAAAGGGAAATTCTATTTACACACGGAAATTTACTCTTCACGCATGGTTTTAAAATTTGTAAATAATTACAAGTTTACCATTTATTTTTTTGACTAAGTTACCCTTTTAAATCACAAATTAAGAATTTTTTAAATTTAGACCTACAAGTCATCGTCTTCCTCCTCTGTTTTTTTCTCTAGAATCTTTAAAAATATTTCTTAGTGGAATTTAATTTTAAAAAAAAATACATCTCCCACAAACCCATTGATTTGATTTCTTAACCTCTTAAATTTTTTAAATTCATGTTTCTAAAAAGATCTGGGGAAATTTTAAAATCTTCGAATTCACTGTAACAAGTAAAATTAGGATTTGAAGTTTTAGTTTGAGTTTTTTTATTCAAATGGAAAATTCTAACATGCAATTGGTGTCGGAGAACAAATCTAAGGTACAATTTAAATTTATTTTTAGTTTTTTATGTATATTTGTTTGCAATTAATTATTACTTATGATTCTTTTGTGAGAGAGACGTCGGCTGCTGGTCGGGTTTTAATACCCGATCAAGCATTCTTTGGTCGGGTATTAATACCCGACCAACATATTTTTAGCTTGGAAATTAATATCCAACTCGAAAAATTTGGGATCGGACTATCTAAGAAGATAGAGAGAAGGAGGAGGGTTAAACTTGGAAAAAAATTTGGGTGCATAGAGTAAATTTGTGACATTTCAAAATGGAAGTTTGGTGTAAATAGCACTCAGGGCGTCAAAAGTAAATTGCAGTGTGTAAATAGAATTTCCCAACCGAAAACCGATATGAATATTTTGGTTTGGTTTGATTTTGTTTATTTGGATTGGTTTTGATCGGTTATATTTAGGCTACAACATTTAAACTTTTCATATCCATATTTCATATTATAATCAACCTACTTACAACATTAATTCAATCAATAACAATTGCATGGCTCAAGAAACTGACACCAAACAAATGGTTGGAGCAATGGAACACGAAAAGCTCCGTACGCTTAAATACCAATTTTGAACTTCAAATCGAAAAAATAAAACTAATTATGCTTTCCAACTGGTAAAATAATTTGCAATTTCATATTTTGGCTCCTTTATTTATTTATTTTTTGTTTCTTTACATACTAAACATAATTAAAGGACTTAATAGGTACTAAAAATGAACAAAAGTACAAAGTGTGATTATAGCACTAACACGAGGAAGAGCAAAGCCCTGCCGTTGCGGCCTGCGTTCTTGCGTAACGATCCAGTCTACGCGAAGCCCTACGCAGCCCAAAGAGCGTTTCGTCCCGCGGAAATTGCGCGAGGACAGGGAATCCTGCGGGGACCGTCTCGTGCTGCTGAAGATGTGTATGCAGAAGCCTCTCACCTCTACTTTTATCAGGGCAGATGGAAAAAGGAAATAAGCTAGGGAATGAGCTCTCTCTCTCTCTCTCTCTCTCTCTCTCTCTCTCTCTCTATATATATATATATATATATATATATATATATATATATGAAAATGGGAAATTCACCGGCGTTTAAGCGAGTTTCTTCACTGTCACTTAGGTGGTCTATTAAAATTATTACACATGATGCCATTCAAAGAGAGATTAAGAGAGTTCTTTTATTCGTTATCTTAAGTGGTGCCACGTGTAATAATTGTATAGAGCCACCTAAGCGGCAGTAAGGAAACTTTTTTCACCACCGGTGAATTTCATGTTCTCTCTCTATATATATATAAAGAGAGAGAGAGATTTATGTATATGACATGCTTGCGGTTATCTTTCTATTTATATCTCTCTTTTTTTTCCTCATAATTGAAGTATCCATTTTTTCTTCTCCATAATGTTTTGAAGAGTTTGATGATTTTGAATATTTTTGAATGAAAAGGAAGAATTTATTAGCATGATTTTGAATGTTTTAAAGACGTTTGATGATTTTGAATATTTTCTTTTTTTAAGACTAAACAGCGGGCTATAGCTCCATATGTTTCATTAATAGGTAATTAACGAAACAAAGCAATAGTCAATATTGGGATGTGATGTATGACTTTTCCTACGATTATAGACATTTCTTCTTCTATTAAGTATTCTCCTCCTATGATATATCTTCTCTCGTTAAAACTGCTTAAATAGGATAATTAATAAGAAATATGTTTTACTTTTTCTTCCTCAAAATAATACATTTTCTTCTCCAAAGAGATTGGGAAATGCATATTACTTGTAAACAAAATGGTGTTCTTCTCTAAATATAAGGCCAACTTGAGAATTTTCATCAATAACATAACTACAATTATAAAAGCTACATATATGTGGATATATAAAGTGAAGGTTCTCCAATCTCAACAATATTTTCTTCATTTATCATATTAAATTAGATGAAAACAATTTAATTTGTATTAATCATTAAGATGTCATATCTAATCAAAACTTGGATGCTAATTAGTGAACATATGCTAGTATATTGATCACAAAGAAAGCAAAAAATGAGAAACAAAAGAATTGATTCTTGGGAAAAGGAACCAAGAATTAGCTAGGTAATATATACATGTTGCATCCATGGAATAAAAAGCCTAATAAATGTAAAACTGATCAGAGAGTTAATTAAAACAAGTTTTTTTTTTTTTTTTTTTAAACACAATTATATCTTCACTCTTGCATTGCAATATAATGCTAAAATCAAATCCTTTATCTAGGAATTTCAGTCCATAATAATTTATCACTAAGTTGTACATAATAGCAAATATTAGTCCCTGTACTGGATGCAATTAGCAAGATTCAATCTACATTTGACTAATATGGATTAAAGATTAAATCAAATATAAAGCTGATCCCCTTTAATTTTTTAGAGTAAACTCATAATGCATATAGAGTTTTACATATTAGAGTCTCTTAGAGGAATTAGGTAATATTAGGAAAAACAAGACAAAATACAAAAATGAAAGTAAAAATGTGGACTAATTTAATTTTTTTCCATGTGCAAGATTGAAGATTCACCTACCATGTAGTACGTAATAGACAACAATGCATCTACTAAAATAATTAAATCATTACATAATAACCATTTGAACTTGTATACTGTAAACTTTGCCACCAAAGTATCTCCAAAATTTTGACATGAAAGAAAAAGTATCTCAAAAACTTCAAACAATTAGGTGCTAATATAAACATTTCAAAAAAAAAAAAAAACGATGAACAAAGAATCAAGTATCACAAATTTATTTGCAAGCACATAAAAGAGTATATCTAGGAGAGGCTCAGCCAGCTCCATATAAAATATATTACACAGACATTATTTGTACATGAATAATTAACTTAGGCATTCAAAATTACCATGCCTACATAAAATTATGCAAAATGGCCAATATTTAATCGTCTTTGCGATAGTATATAAAGCAATAAAAGCGATACTAGATTGCCTCTTGATCGATAAATAGCTGGATGGAGCGAAACAGACCATATATCAAGGATTGTCATCCTGCAGCGCCTTTGTAGACTCAACATACACCACGACCTCTTGCTCTAGCTACAATTAAGCAACCAAAACAGTGACGGTAAATAATCTAATATTGATATTTCTATCAAAATGAAAGATGTCTACATACAGATAGCAGCGGTTGCACACTGGCTTTCAAAAGGGAATATTCCTGTTTTAGACGCTTCAGACAATCGAGACACCTGCACAAAGGCCATATTTGCGACTTTAGAATTGAATATAGACATATATCTAGCGTAAACACACACGATGATTTTAATGGTTAGAACGACTAACCCTTTATGGTCCTTCTCCCTACAGCACTTGATGAGAGCATGGCAAGTAGCGGTTAGTTGTTTAGCGCCCACACTGCATTGACATGCACGAGCTACTTCAGAATTTCACGGATTTAAATTTGAAATATACCAAGGAAATAACCATAACAAAATTAAAATTTATCATTGGAATTAGCTAATTAGTGAAATTTAAGCAAAAATATATATATCTTAGTTACCATCAAAACTCACTTGCTTCATTATTTTTCGCTTCTTTTTTACCTTTCCTTTCTATGATCATGGTTGATTAATACTAATAAGAACTAATCTTACGACATAATTTAAATAAATTGAAAATGAGAATTTTCTTTTGCTCCTCCACTTCTGATCAATTTTTAGAAAATAGATAAATCTTTTCCCCAAAAAAAAAAAAATTCTAAACCAAAATTAGAAGATTTAATGTACCTCAAACCTTAGGCCCTAAAAAGGTAGAGAACAATGAGCCAATGTATATAATCTGAATTTATCGAAACTAATAAAGACATCATCATAAAGACCATTCAAGCTTATAATTATTACGATGAAATAACAATAAAAGTTTTCTACTTTAAACTCGACTACAACTTTGCTAGTACAACTGTGATGTTAAATTTTCGAAAGTTCTTGGCAAAACAAGCAACACATTATTGATACACTAATTCATTGGCATATCCAACTGTTTTCTTTCATGCATTTCTCTGTTCTAAACAAGTATTCTAAAAGAACCAAATTGAAGAAATACAAAAATTACCTCGCGCTACTCCCCTTCAGCTGGACACCGAGCTCTTCAATCTTGTCAAGATCCTTGGAATGTTTTCTTAAAAAAATCGGCAACAAGATCAGCAAGCTCATAAACTCTAAAATCTAACGAAAACGAAGAATGATATCTTACGCAGTAGAACTATCCATATCCTTTCTTTTGAGCGAAAGAGCGCTATGCAAGTCGTCGATACGCTCCTCGGTTGCTGTCAGATAAAAAGACATCATATCGCAAGAAAACGTTGGTGGTTCTTCCAAGCGCTGCAGGTACCTGTACTGATCATCAAGTATTCCCTGTAAAAAAAAATTTAATAAAAGAAAACTTCAAAAATATAACCAAAAAAACAAAAAAAAAAACAAAAAGAAATCAGATTTTTATTTATTTGGTACGAACCTCCCTTATGAGTCGAGTTGTGAGATCAGCCACCCTATCTCTCAGCTCCTTCAAATCCTCCATGGGATTCTTTTAGTTTCCTTTAAGCCTAGTGAGCACAAACTATAGATTCTTTAGCTCGTAGATTTATATAAACAAATAAATAACATAGATGATTGATATAAATTAAGAAAGATAAAGAGACCATGCTAAGATTTAGGAAGGGTTTTAATGGGAACCAATGTACTTGGCATTTGAGAGTTAGGCCTCTAAGTGCAGGTTCCCTCTTCCTTTGTCATTGCATGCTAAAAAAAAAAAAAAGAGAAAAAAGAAAATTAGAAAGCTATAAAAATTATTAAAAAGTATTAAGAGAAATTATTTTTCTTAATAAGAAGTAGAAGAAGGATTTAATTTAATTAGTTGTTTCAATGGATATATATTGAGAAACATTAATGTGCTTGTAAATTGGTTTCCATTTAAACATATTAGATTTGGAATTGGATTAAGCCCAAAATAATTAGGATCCAGCTGGTGAAATTAGACAAGAATTAATGGGCGTAAACAATAATCACAAACAACAATAGAGAAAGAAATGGAAGAGAGTAAAGAACTTTAAAATCAAGACAAATAAGAATTTGAAGAGAAATTTTTAATATAATTAAATGTGAACAAAAATTCATGATTGAAGTCAGTATAGGTGTCCTTATGAAAATTCATAATAGAAGTCTTAGTATTTACTTGACATTAATAATGATTGGAATTTGGATTTTTAATTGCAAATTAGAAATAGTTTGCTGATTTCTTTTTCTTTTCTTTTAAAACTTTAGAATTAGTTAATAAGACTAGATTTTAAAACTATAAATTGATTGAAGTGGGATTGAAGAAAAATTTTAGGAACAGAATTGGGGTGATTTATGATTAAATTTGATAGGTCTAGTTTTTTAAATGGAAACTGTAGAAAGATGAGTTAGCCATTGGTATTATTTTAAAA